>RRZH01000008.1:0-413242 GCA_006352305.1 Cryptococcus floricola | reverse complement strand
ATAACACGTTGGTGTGATTAGATAGCCCCTGGCTAGTTCTTACTCACACTAAAACAAATTCTATATTTGTTCTAGTCAGTAAGGTTATCTCTTCCCCCAACAACTCCTCGTCACCTCCCCTTGTACATATATTCCACCAATAAATTCCATAGAATCCAGATGCAACTGAATCACCCCGCTAACCCCCACAGGAAGGAGATGGCAGAGGCAGTGAGGAAGTTTGCGCCGACGATGTGGAGAGCGTGCAAGTGGGCATACGGAGATTCTTCGACGTTGGTTTGCAACGGTAACGTCCTTTCCTCTTCCCAAGGCGTCCGTCAAGGAGATCCCTTCGGTCCGCTTTTCTTTTCCTTAGCTCTCCGTCCCACTCTCCACGCCCTCTCCCAATCCCTCGGCCCATCCACCACCCCCCTCGCCTACCTCGATGACATCTACCTCTTCACCTCCGACCCCAACGTCCTCGCCAAGACCACTCGCTTCCTTTCCGATAAGGAATCTATCATCAAACTCAACCCGAGCAAGTGTTCTGTGAAGACGTTCGAAGAGATCAGAGGGGGAGGGATGAAGATGCTGGGAACCATGGTGGGTAGTCGCGACGCCAGGCTGAACTTTTTACAGGAAAAGATGCGCAAAGAGTTCGGCAAACTCGACAACCTTGTTGATCTCCCCCACCAACACGCCCTCCTCCTCCTCCAACTCTGCCTTCAGCAAAACATCCGCCACTTACAGCGTAGCTTGAAGACGGACGATTTTGGCGACGAGTGGCAGAAGATGGACGAGCGCCTGTGGGAGGAAGTGCAGAGGTTACAGATGAGGCAGAGAGGGAACTCGCAGGTGGAAGAGGAGAAGGGGAGGTTGTTGTCGAGCCTACCGGCTAGGTTTGGGGGAATCGGACTCCTGTCGTTTACAAAAATCGCACCTCTGGCTTACAAGTCAGCTCAGGAATCCGCCGACTCCTTCTTGGCCAACATCGACCTTATCCACCTTCTCGACCCACCTCCCAACCCCACCCCCCAACGTGTTCGCTGCGCCAAGCTCTGGTCGGACCAGCTGTCCTCCTTCATGGAGACGGCTTCCCAGCCCGAGCGAAAGCACCTCGCAGAGAACGCTTCGAAGATCGGGCGCTCCTGGCTTCGACAGATCCCCTACATCGAACCTCTTCGCCTATCGAACCACGAGGTTGCCGCCGCTCTACACTACCGCCTTCTTACCCCCGCCTCATCCCCCACCTGCGCCGCCTGTGCCGAAGACTCGGGCCTCGCCCACGACGAGGTCTGCCGCCAGCGCCAGACGTGGTCCACCCGCCGTCACGACTCTATCAACAGAGTTCTCCAAAGCTACCTCTCTCGTGTCGCCGGCGCCGTCGTCTCGCTCGAACCCTCGACACAAGAAGGGCGAAGGAGGAATGACTTGCGAGTCCGAGGAGGGGGAGGGCAGTTGAAGAACGTTGACTACGACTTGAAGGTCTACGGGCTCGAGGACAAGCACGTGTACGTGGTCCAAGGAGGGAAGCCGAGGGAGATGGAGTGGATCGACTGGATTAGGGGAAGGATGGTGGCGTGGTTGTCAAAGCGGGACGCAGAGGTTGTGGAGAAGGCGCCGAGAATCTACGGGGGGGCGTTCCGCCCCCTTGTTCTTTCTGCGGGTGGCCTAATGAGCGAGGAAACGGCGGTCGAATGGAGGAGTTGGAGGAAGGGAATGGAGAAGGAGGTTTGGCATGGATTGCAGAGTAGGGTGGGGATGGAGTTAGTGAAGGCGAGGGCGAGGACGCTGTGGATGTAGGGAGTAGCTAGAGGCGAGAGGGTTTTTTATTGACTTGGCGAGTCGGGCCGTTAAGTCTTTTTCCCTCATTTCGACATCGTCTTACATAGAGCCCTGTACATAGCAACGATGAGTTCCAAAATCTTTATGTAACTCTCTTCACCCTAATCCAGATGCAACTGAATCACCCTAAGGACGGGTAGTAACTGAACAGCGGCGGGGGCTGAACCAACGGGGACGATCCTAAAGAGGACGGGTAGGACGCTGAACAGCGGCGGGGGCTGAACCAACGGGGACGATCCTGAAGAGGACGGGTATGCTGAACAGCGGCAGGGGCTGAACCAACAAAGTCTAGTACTAACGCTTCGTAGACGGAACTGCAGTTGACAAACCAAAAGCCTAGAGCGATTGGCCGCGAGCTCAAGGGTAGCTAATCCTCGAGGTTTGGGGAGCGTCTTAAGCGACCAGCGCGAAAAGAGCGAGTTTCGGGGCGACGGCCGAAACTAGAGGAAACGCCGCGAGTGTGGCGAAAAAGAAAGAAAAAAAATTGACTTCCAGAAGGTGTGCTCACTCAAAAGAAACAAGCCGGGACGAAACCCCAAGTTGTGGGAACCTGGGATATAGGGGTCTCAAGATATCCAAGTTACGACCACGAAAGCCGGTCTTGTTTAACTTTGTCGTGAGCCGAGAGGTGAGCGTGTCGTGACCGAGGGACGAAGGTACTGTTGACGACAGTGGCAGTGGGGAGGACTGGAGGTAGTAGTGATGAATGTATGAGTCGACAGACGGTTAAGTGAAGAATATGAGGAATAAAGGTGTTTTCATAAAGAGAGACGAGAGACGAGTAGCTATTACGAGTCGAACGGAATCAAATCTACTCGGCAATGTCCGTAATCCTACAACTACCCCCCGGTCGGAACGAAGACCGTCTCGGGGCTCTAGAAGAACTGACGGAGGCAGAGGACGGAGGCAGGGCTCGCTAAACAGGACGTGAGGAAAGAAACATCAGAGGACGGAGCGCATGGGCTCGCAAGAAAAATAGAACGAGAGCAGACAGAAAGGAACAGAGACGAGAACGGAGCGCAGCTCGGGGTTGTAGAGGACGGAGGGCGGGTCAGAGAAAGCAGACAGGACGGAGCGTAGCTCGATATCAATGGACAAGATTGACGTATGGCGGCGGCCGCGCTCGCAATCGCGAAGCGGAACCAGACGTCGGCGTTGCGGCGTTGGCCGTGGTGGCACGTCGACGCGGGCGGGGAGCGGCGGTGGGCTTGTCAACGGGGGAGGCGTGCCAATACTTGCGAATAGAAACAGGAGAGATGTTGCCAGCAGGCTCCCATGTGTCGTCGTGGTCGGGGTACCCGTGCCAATGCACTAAGTACTCGTCTTTCCCGCCGGCAGACTGACGATGCGCACGGAGACCGTCAATCGCGTATTCGGAGGTGAGTTCGTCGTCGGTGTCGTGGTTGGTCGTGAGGACGCTCGGCATGGGATCGCGCGAGAGGGAGCCGCTGACCTTGATCTTGTGAATAGGAAAATCGTCTTCACCTGGCAGAACATCGCCATCGTCCGCAACATGGGTGGTGTTGACAGAGGAGACGGTGGAAACGGGGACGGGCTCAATACGGCCGAGGACGCTGCCAGCGTAGAGGACGGCAGGGCCATCGCCGGAGTGGAGGACATGTGCGTAGTGACAGGTGGCCTGAGCGTCTGCAGGGTCGTTGGAGAGAGCAGGTGGAGGAGACGACGGTGCGGGCTCGCAAGCAAAAGGAACTTCTCCGGCGGGCTCGATGAAGGAGAGTGTATCGGTGCCAAAGTCCAGACGGGCACCGTGGGGTTTGAGAACGTCGTTACCGACCAAGATAGAGGTAGCTAGGTCGTCTATCAAATGGAACTTAACTGGAAGAACCATCTCCTCGTCATCAAGGAGGGAATTGCAGAGAACGTCGACCAACAAGAAATGTGTGGAGACGGTTTGCGAAGTCCCGAGGCCCGCTATACGGAGGCCAGGTTGAGACTGGGATCGGAGATGGGGGAAGTTCTCCCGAGCATAACGTCGGTCCATGACAGAGATTGAAGCCCCAGAGTCTATACAGACCTTATGTACCTTGGCGGTGGGACGGTTATCGTTGATGCGGGCGTGAATGAACACGGGCGTGGTAGAGAGAACCATGGGCAACGCGTCGGCGTCGGCTTGGCAAACAGTCGCCACGGGTGAAGTCGTATACTCGACAGAGAGAACGTTGATCTGCTGCGGGTGACCAGATCCGCGTAAAGGAATAGCGTTGGGGTTGGTGGAGGGAGAGTGCTCGTTGGAACCATTCTTAGGACAGAGGCGGTGCCAGTGGTATTGACCTGGGCAAGAACGACAAGGTGTTCGGGGAACGTCGTGAGATCCGTTGACGCCGTCGGGCGGGGCAGAGTTTGGCTGAGGACTAGGACTGGTTTGAGAAATAGAACGGCCGGCTCGGCGGTTATCCTCGTTGTTGTTGGAGGATCTAGATTCCGAAGACTGAGTATGTCGCAAGCTTACCTCAATATCCAAGAGGTCACGGCGAAAGTCGTCGAGATCGAGGTGCTCAAGAGTCTTGGCGAAGAGCTGAGCGGTAGCGCGACTCTCGGCAGGAAGACCTTCGATGACATCTTGGACGCGCTCCTCGACGGTGCAGTTGGCGCCGAGGGAGTAACGCTGAAGGGCGACCTTGTCGTCGAAGTACGTACCGATGGACTCATCCTTGAGGAGACGTCGACGACGACCACGAAGACTCATGACAGCGGCGTGGTTGGGAGCATAGAAGCGACGGCGAAGGGCGACTTGCCACTGAGACCAGTCAAGGTCTATATGGTCAGGGTGCATCTCGCAGTAGGTGCCATACCATTTCTCAGCGTCACCATTGAAGAGAAGAGGAAGGACGCGCAAGAGCTGAGCGACACTGGTACGTGACTGAGAAACGATACTGGAGACCTTGTTAATCCAGATGTCGACGTCAGAAGTGCCGTCAAACTTGGGAACATCAGATGCTTTCAGGTGAGGGACGTAACCATCCCGGGTGTATGCTTCACCAGACGGGGTAGGACTATGGTGTGTAGGACGGGTATGCATGTTTGCAAGACCTGAGAACGTAGACTTGTTATCCAACAAAGGCTCCTCCTTTTCTTTGCCAGACTGGGGGCTGGGTGGGGTGTGAGGCTGAACACCGTCGGCGGCGATGGACGAGGACGGAGCTTGCTGCTCGAACATGATAGTAAGGGCATCAACCTTGGCTCGGAGGGACGTGACGAGAGCGATAAGAGCCGTCTGGGTGTGGTCGGACATGGTGTCGTGTTGGTCACCACCGCCCTGGGACGGGGTGGGTGTGCTTGTAGGAGACATACTAAACGTAGTCGAGCGAGGTGTGCTAGAACGAGGTGGTGGTAGGACGGAAGGCGGCTCGGGCGTGACAGGGCCGTAGTGACGAAGGCGGTAGCGACGGGCAGGTGCGTGCATGCGCCGAGGCTGGGCAAGGGACCGATGTGAGGTGACTGGTAGGACGTAAAAGTCAGCGTCGGTAGAACGATCCTGAAGAGGACGGGGACGATCCTAAAGAGGACGGGTAGTACGCTGAACAACGGCGGGGGCTGAACCAACGGGGACGATCCTGAAGAGGACGGGTATGCTGAACAGCGGCAGGGGCTGAACCAACAAAGTCTTGTCAGGTCCTACCCACAGTGTCCCTATATCTGTCCAGCAGTATAAAGTAGTCTCTTGACTTGATGAATGTAAAGGGCTATCTAGGTATACGTCGATATCTATATCAACAATATACGAGTACGTTTCGGGACCTGGTAAGCAAGGCTATCTTGGACTCGATAGGGGCTTGCACACTAACCTAAGGCTGAAGACTTCTTGTCGGCTTAGCTAGTATAAATTGAATAGGCCTGTTCGCTTGGATCCTAGTTCATAGGCAAGTCAGACGTATTCGAGGTCGCTGAGGTCCTCGAATCTATGTAAAACTATCGACTTATATAGACATCCAGAGCCCTACCGGCTTACTCAGCTTTCCCATATTCGCCACCCAACTGACTAAGCCGTTCCCTTGGCTTGCTGCGCTTTCTCATGAGTTGCTATGGAAATAAGTTCTAGAATTGCTACGGCTCGCGATATCTTGGAAGCAGACTCTATGTAAAGAAAGTGTCTCTATGTTACAAGGTAGTTGGGCGTGTCTTTGGTTCGTAATTGGGGTGAAGAAGAATGAGGGTGCTCGGGTGTCTAGGTCTAGGTTGGAGATAGGTATCGGGTGGAGTTGGAGTTGGTTGTGTCTCGGAGATGAATTGCTGTGTAAGTGTTGTGATAGCAATGTCCCTTGAGATGCGTAGCTCCTGGATCTATATGATGGTTGTGAGGTAACAGGATAAGCAAGAGGGGTGCCACAAACGAGGAAGTAATGACGAGTGTTGAGTGATGAGTGTCGCGACGCGTCCAGCTCCTAAAGGAATACGTAATGATATATGTGATGACGTGGAGGCTGGAGCGCGGTCGTGACATATTCCTCCTCCTGTGAAAAGCGAGGTCCCTCGAGCTTCGACGTACGACTTGTTATTCCAACAAAATTTACCAGACCATTCCTGTCCGATGGGAGACACCACTATTCGGTAACGACAAAAGGTGTGAAAGAGACAACTATGGAAAAGGGCGGGCGGGTGGGTTCTATCAATCAAATCTACGAGTTGGTACGTCTATGGTCTTTTGGTTTTTCGTTCTACTTGAATGTCTACAAGTTCCGAATAGCCTCTGCTACGTAAGAAAACTACTAACAAAGATCTAGATAGAAGGGGTCAACGGTTTTCTTTGGGTATCTTCTTGAATGTTGTCGTGATTAGCGACAAGTTGCTTGCTTCGGGTTGTTTCTGGATTGGCATGTGAGTTGGCCATCCAAAACATCACATCCAAAGAAGTCCCAAAATAACTAACGATAATACTAGGTTCTATTTATTCGATATTCTACACTATACTCGATAATCAACGTTCTTCGGCGGTCGAAGACTCATCCTAGTCATTCGCCTAACTCCTGCCTCGACTTCTCTTTCTTCTGCCTCGACTTCCTTTTCTTCCTGTCCATCGATATCCATCCTCTTGCCAGACTTCTCATTGGCCACTGTCTGGGCAGAGTCGGGGGCTGTTGGATGGGATAATTTCAGGGATTTTCGGGGGCGGAAGCGCGGAGCTACGGGCTTGTCAGGATGATTCTTATGAAACTCTTCTATCAATTCACGAGCGTTGACGAGATGAGAAGAAGGTTCCCACTGAGTTTCATTAGTGCCCTCATAGCCTTTCCATTCGACAAGATAGCTCACATCTGACGTCTTGCGTTTCCGGGTTGCTTTTGAGTCAAGGATGCCAGCTACTTCCCATTCTTTATCAGCAATGACGGTCTGATATGGTTCGGGTTGGGAAATAGGAGACTTGCTCTGCGGTGACGGGTTGTATGACTCGAGGTAGGCAACATGGAAGACGGGGTGTATCTTGATGGAAGAGGGAATCTTGACTCTGTAGGCGTTCGAGCCAACTGCTTCCTCAACTTCAAATGGTCCAACTCTCTTGTAGTCCAACTTCTTCGAAGGTCGCGTTGTCGAGAACCGCCGTATGTCAATGAAGACTAGATCGCCGGGGGCGTATGCGGGGTGACTATGATGGTGTTTGTTGTAGGTTCTCTCGTAGCCTGCGTTCGCTTCTTTGATTCGTAGGCGGACCTCTTCTCTGACCTGTTTCATCATATCAGCTCTGACTTGAGCTCTTTCGTGATCATAGCGATCACTTACTTCTGGATTCTGTTCTACCTCCTCGACATACTTGGGTGAGTATCCGTACATGACGGAAAAAGGGGAATGGCCAGTAGCGGCGCGAGGGGTATTGTTGTAATTGAATTCCACTAGGGGAAGGAGAGAGACCCAGTTGTCTTGATTTTCGGTAGTGTAACCGCGCAACAAGATCTCAATTTCCTGGTTGGCTCGTTCGGTAAGACCATCTGTCTGCGGTCGGTACGCTGTACTCAGGTTTTGCTGAATACCTATCTTCGCGCACAACGCTCGCCACATTTGAGAAACCATTGTCGGGCCTCGGTCCGATACAATCCTGTCTGGCAAGCCAAAACGAGACCAGACATACTTGATAAACATGTCTGCCTGACCGTCGGTGTTGATTGTTTCGGAGACCGGGATGAGAATAAGGAATTTCGAGAAGTAGTCGGTGACTACCAGCAGGGCGTCGTGGTTGCCAATTTTCGGGAGACCCGTCACATAGTCGAAGCCAATTTGGGACATGGGTCGCGGGGGCACAGGCAAGGGAGAGTAAATGCCGTAAGGTGCGTGGTGGGCAGGTTTGATCCGTTTGCAGGTCATGCAATTGGCGACGTGCTTCGCACAATCTTCCTGAATACCTTTCCACACATAATCCCTTTCAATCAAGGCTCTTGTGGCTCTGACTCCTCGGTGTCCTCCTCCAATGAAGTCGTGTCGAGCAATGAGGATCTTGTTGACGCAATTGGGCGGGATGTAGATCTTTCCGCGACGAAGCAGGAAACCTTTACTGGAAAATGACCAGTCGCCAGGTAGACGGTGTCGAGGATCGGGGTATAGAGTAGGGTATGACGGCGGCGAAAGAGGAGTGGTGGAATTGCAAGATGGGTGGGTACAGGAAGAGCATTTGACAGCCCAGAGTTCTTCCTTGAGGGAAACGAGCACAGGATCTGAATTGATTCCTTCTTGTAACTCGTCGTCGCCTATATAGAAGTCTCGGTTAACCCAGTCCGGTAAAATTGAATTCTTAAACATACTCAAAAGTACTGGAGGCGTTTTCTCTGGGAGAGGAAGCGTGTCGAAGTTCTGGAGGATTCGTTGATAAAGGAAGTCGTTACTTTCTTCGAGCTGTCTGACAGACACTGTTGGATAGATGTCAGCTCTTCTAGATAACATGTCTGGGACAAAGTTCATCTTACCCGGTTGGTAAACGATGTGAGAGTCCAACTGGTTCAGTACCTCACCCCAGCGAGCAAGACGGCCATTCGGCGTGGGTTTTGATCGATAGTCTCGAAGAGGTTGATGGTCGGTTACAAAGGTAATTGGGTGGGGAGAGTTTACGAGGAAATGTCGGAATTTGGTGATAGTTGCCACCATTGGGAATAGCTCTTTCTCTGTAGTACTATAGTTTCGCTCGGTATCGTTGAATTTGCCAGAGAGAAATGCTATAGGTCTTTCTTCTTGAGGAATGCCGTTTTCGAATTGTAGCTGGTTTATCGTGGATCCCCAACCGAATTCTGACGCATCAGTTCGGATTATGATTGGGAAATTGGGGTTGAAATGGGCCAGTACGGCAGGAGAAACGAGAATGCCTTTGATGATGTTGAACGCGTTGTAGTGCAATGGCATCGGCCATGTGCGGAGAGTGCCGATAGAGAGTAGGGCGGAGGTGACCGATAGGAGCGAGGGAGCGCTTAGCGATCGGAGAGAAGGAAGTTGGAAGAGAGATATATACATACCACATATACATATACAGAGAGATATACAGCGCAGAGCAGGATCTATAGTGATACTCAGAGAGAGCCATAAGGCATATTGCATATATCCAGTACTATATCAGTCTACCACTACTACAAGGCCACAACACATCCAACGTACAACACAACAACTCTATCCACCACAACCACACCTTTTATGAGACCGGGTGTATAAACTGTTACCATTACCAACACAACCATACGGCAACCTAGCTGGTATCCAACATACGATATCATCACCAACAGCCAAACCCTTGGGAGGCTATATTCCCTAGTGGCACTCATCGACCTACTTCCGGATACCACGACTGGCGGGTGACAGGCGGACGGAACCTAATACAAATAGGAAGGCGGGGTGTTCCCACTACATCTGGTGCCCTCACTGAGAATCGAACTCAGGGCTGAGGATTATGAGACCTTTGGATGGATAGAGAGATAAAAGTACGTTGACATCTTGGGTTAATTCTGTGTAGTAGAAGCCTTGTACGGCCATATCTTTACGCTCGGTCGAGCAGCTCAGCGAGCAGGCCTGTGTGCCCAGGCAGTTGCCACCCCTTAGGCCTGTGTGCCAACCTTCAGTAGAAGAACGCATAGCATGTCATAGAACAGTAGCTAGCCAATCAGAGACGGCGCAGTTTCGCAGTTCAGGGATACGGGACGGAAACGGAACGAGTTTTCATTGGTTCAAGCTTATCGTACCAGCCCACCGCTGTGGGGACCGTTGAAGTTGTATTTGCATCTATCATTCAACCCCTACCCCCCTTTTCCTCACCCCCTCGACACTCCCCGGTGTCACTGCGAACTAGCGACCATACCAATCACTCGATCCAGAGCCAAAGCAACCAACACCATGTCTACCCAGGGCAA
This sequence comes from Cryptococcus floricola, assembly GCA_006352305.1. NCBI lineage: Eukaryota > Fungi > Basidiomycota > Tremellomycetes > Tremellales > Cryptococcaceae > Cryptococcus > Cryptococcus floricola. The sequence goes on along the minus strand of RRZH01000008.1, from coordinate 403,082 downwards.
CAACGACAACCAATCTAGCGCAGAGCGCGGCCAGAGTGCCAGTGTAGTTACACCCCAGCAGCTTGCTGCCTTGCTTCAGTCTTTTGACACTATCGCTCAGGCGGCTATGCAGAACATGAACCGACCCCCTGCGGCGGATCCTGCTCCTGTCCCTGCTGATCTTGTTGCCCCTACCGCAGTGGTTCCTGCTAAGATGCCCTACCCCAGCGACAAGAATGCTCAGATCTGGAAAGGCGAGGCTGAGACCCTCAATAGCTGTATCCTCTGGTTCGAGCGCACTGCAAAAGAGAAGAAACTTCCTGAGGCTGACTACACCACCAAGTGGTTCGACTATGTGCAGGTCGGTTTTGCCGAACGATTGCGACTCACCTTGGCAGAGTTTATGGAAGATTGGGAGGCCATGAAGCAGGAGATGTACACCTCGTACCCCGACCGTGCCAAGCTTATTCAAGGTAGCACCGAGAGTCTCAAGGCCTTAGCTGATTACTGGACCACCCAGCCCCTTGTGGTCATGGAAGACTTGACTCTGCGCAAGAACGCTTACTCTAAAGAGATCAATGAATACTTGAACGACGATGGCTCCTCCGCCGAAGTGGACAAGTTTTGGTTTTGCGGTATGCCCCTTGTTTGGCAGGCTGAGTATGACACCACTGTCCACCGTCACTTCGTCCCTACTACGGGAACCAGGAAGCGATACCCCACCAAGAAGACCCTCGAGGACTGGCTTAAGAGGATCTTGGACCCTACTGACGAGGTTCACACTGCGGTTATCGAGAAGCTCAACCCCGGAATCAAGACTCATCAGCAGAGATCCATCGAGTCCGAGATGCGCAAGACCAAGAATCTTTCCAAGATCCAGCAGGGTAAAGCCGACATTATCGCTATCCGACCTGACAACTCTATGGCCGATTACGATAACTTCCAGTCTACCTGGGGTGGTTTGCCCAACTCTACTCTTGCTGATGTGAAGCCCGTGATCAATGAGGTCGACACCCTTGTCAACGACATGAGCCAGCTGAAGGTTCAAAGTGTGACTTCCGCTCACGATGCAGCTGCATACCGAAGGTATTATACCCGTCTCCTCGCCATCAGCCCCGTTGCCGCTCAGGCCTTTCCTATGACTATTCAAGATACCCCCGTTGTTTCGATCGCCACCCTTTTGGCGAAAGTCGGCGACTTACAGATGCGATACCGCAACAACTACCAAGACATGCCCGAGTATAGGTCAGCTATAGCGACACTCCAAACCATGCACCCCGTCGTTGCCCAAGCCGTTCAAGGCAAGACCGCCGAGGTCGATCGTCAGAGGCAGGCACCCGTCTATTCAAAGGCACCGCGAGATCTACCTCCCCACTTCGGGACCCCCAACAGGGTGAACCAAGGTTACCCCGGCAACAACGCTCCCGGAGGCAACAACACTGCTGGTCCAGGCAATGACCGAAGGTGCCACTTTTGTGGAGGCAGTGACCATTACCTGCGAAACTGTCCCGAAGCGGACAAGATGGGCAAGCTCGGTGCCATTGTTCAAGAGAACGGTTTCTGGGTCTGGGCAGATACCAAGCGTAGGATTACTCGTCACCGCGATGGCACTTATGGAAGTACCGTCAAAGAGCTTTGGCAGCATGCCCTTGACAACATGCAAACTGCGAAGACCGTCAATCAGCTTGCCAGTGACTACATCCCTTTTGAGCAGTCAATGTACGATGACGGAGAAGAGAGCGATGAGGTTGCGTACACCTATAACACTCGTGCTGTGAGCACTGGATTCTTCGCAGCCCAAGTTGTGGACGACAATGGCGATCCCTATCAAGGAACGCTACTCGGCATGCCTGCTGTTTCTGCGGCTCAGCAGGGTTTTCGTTGTGCCTCAATCTACACCGATCCGGGTGAAGCCCGATCTCACACATACAGCACCCGTTCGGGAAGGAAGTCCGCCGATGATGACATAGTTCTCGGCCTTATGCGCACAATGCGAGCCATGGAGTCGACTCACACTCAGGACGCAGTTACGAATGTAGTCACAAGGAGCCAGTCCGCGCACAACGCCGGACCCGATCAGCCGAGTTCCGGTACCAGCACTGGCAGTAACGCCATTCCCCTCCGTGGCTGGGCTACCCATATTACAAGTTCCGCCAAGACGACAATACCCTCGAAGAGTTCCAATCCGGTTACTGATCGCCCTGCCGAGTTAGCTCGTAAGGTTCGTTTCCATGATACGAATGTCAAGGAGTCTTCTGGTACTCGATGGAGCCCTATCACCAAGGCTGTGAACTCGGAAGATGTCCTTTCACGCCTCATCCTGGACGACGGTATCGTCACTTTGAAGATTGGGGAACTCTGCGCTATTAGCGAACCTTACCGAAAGCGTCTGAGTCAGATGACCCGCAACCACCGAGGCAGTGCTGTGTCCGAGACGAACTATGCCTCCCCCGATGCTCGCGAACACCAAGGGAATAGCCGAGTCATTGATGGCCATTTCATTGAAGAGATTGTTGACTCCCATAGCGATACTGATTCTGAGGCCGACGACGGGCTGAACATCCGTCATTTTGAGACCTCTGCTGTCCAGCAACACTCCTTCGGCGCCCCTGATGATGATCGTATCGCTAATGAACTCCTCGCCGTATCAACCTCTCATATGAAAGTGGCTGTTGAAGGAGTCCCCATGGTTGCGCTCGTCGATTCTGGTTCAGAGTTGAACGTTATGCCCCTTAGTATGTGGGAAGAGATCAACAACGAGACCAGCGGTCTTGCTCGGAGAACCGACACTATCTTCCACTTGAATGGCGTTATCGGTAAAGGAGAAGAGTTGCATGGTCATGCTAAGCTTAGTGTTACACTTGGTGGTATTACCACTCAGCACATTTTCTGGATCGGCGAATCCGTCAAAACTTTGATTTTGGGCGAGCCTTTCATTTACAAGAACAAAGTGGAGGTAATCTGGAAGACAGATGATCGGCGTGCTTTGCGTCAGCGCACCTCCAATGGTGTTACCGAGCAATGGGTAGACGGCCCTAACGGTATCCAGAAGACCTACTACGATCCTAGGAACCCGACTAAGGTCATCAGCTTTCGCCCGCCTACTCTGGCTAAAGTCCAAATGCTCCAAGTCACTCACATGGCCGGTCCCTATCACACAGTCGGCGGCGAGCCCGTTGCCCCTGTCGCTATTTCGCTGCCATCGCCCCCCTCTCCCACCGAGAGCTCTCCGACCACCAGCCCTCGTACTCGTTTTGATTTTGATCTCGCTCTTGAGATTGACTGGTTGGCAAACGCCATTGCTGGCCAACTTTTTAGCACTATACCACACGAAGATGCCAATATCACCATTGATCTGGCTACCGCTTTCCTTGTTACCCCTAACACCGGCTCCTTAGTGGACGAGATGCGCGCCGAGCTCCAGAGCCCGTTAGCCAGCTGCTTTCTTCGCTCCGGCGCTTACAAGACTGTCTCCAGAGCACGAGGATGGACGACTACTCACCTTGAAGAGGTTGATGAGCGGGTCACTCCCGAATTCGAAGTTGCGGGAGCGTACAAAAGTGTGTTGAAGAAGAAGCGCCCGGTTGAAACCCAATATCCCGAATCCGAGAAGCGCCCCATGAAGTTTCCCGAGGACATCCTTGCCGACCTTCCGCAGGTGCCCACCCAACCCCTACCCCGAGACCAGCTGCAGTATGGCGAACGAGTAACCAAAGCACGGATTGACGAGATCTGGGATCGCAGCCTGCCAGGCTTTTTGACCGAAACCGAGAAGGATGTATTTACCGCTGTCTTGCTAAACAATGAAATGGGATTAGCCTGGACCGAGGAGGAGAAAGGATCCTTTCGTACCGACTGCATTCCCCCACAACGGATCCCGCTAGTACCCCATGCCCCATGGCAGGACAAGATTCATCGCATCCCCGCCAAAACTCGAGAGAAGGTCATCGATTTCCTCAAAGGCAAGCTCAAGTACGGGCTCTATGAACGCAGTCAGAGCTCCTATCGTTCGGCTTTCTTTCCCGTGGCAAAGAAGGATGGCAACATTCGTATAGTTCATGACTTACAACACTTGAATGAAGTCACCGTTCGCGATGCCGGTGTCCCTCCCAACATGGACGACTTGACTGAAGATTTGGCTGGATGTTCCGTATACACGGGCTTGGATGCCTTCGCTGGCTATGATCAGTTGGAGATCGACGTGGAGTCACGAGATGTGACTAGCTTTGAAAGCCCATTGGGTACTCTCCGCCTCACGAAGATGCCACAAGGCTGGACGAACGCTGTCGCCGTCTTTCACCGAGTCATGGGATTCATTTTTGCCGACGAATACCCGACCACCGTCCAGATCTACATCGATGATGTCACCGTAAAAGGCCCGAAGACTTTCTACGCCGACGACGCCGGGCGACCGGAAACTATTCCCCAGAACTCGCAGATACGACGGTTCATCTATGAGCACGCCTGTGACCTTAACAAGGTTCTTCATAAGATGAAACGCTTTGGCGGTACTTTTAGCGCTAAGAAACTAGAAGTGGCAGTGAAGGAAATCAAGATGGTTGGCTTTATGTGCTCCCATGAAGGTCGCCGGGTCACGCATGATGCAATGGCTAAAGTTGAGAAGTGGACCGAGTGCCGTTCTAAGAAAGATGTTCGCAGTATCTTGGGTATCCTTGGCCGAGGCCGTATTTGGATCAAAGGCTATGGCGACATGGTACGCCCCTTAGTTGAATTAACCAAGTCCGATGGCACGCACTTTGAGTGGCCTGCTGCCGCCGCCGCTGCTTTAGAGAAGGCTAAAGAGGCATTTCTCTCCTGTGGTGTCATTCGACCCGTTGACTACAGTGATCTTAATAAGTACCCCATTATTGTCGCCGTGGACGCCAGCCAGTTTGGCTGTGGTATTGAACTCGCTCAAATGGATTCGGATGGCCGACGACGCATCGCCCGTTGTATGAGTGTCTACTACAATGAAACCCAGCAGCGCTATGGCCAAGCTAAGTTGGAGCTCTTTGGTGTTTTTGTCGCCTTGAAGATCGCCAAGCCGTGGATTCATGGTTGCAAGTTCATTTTAGAGACTGATTGCTCTTCCGTGAAGCAGATGATCACCGGGGCCAACTTCCCTAGTGCAGCGGAAAGTCGTTGGTGCGCGTATATCCAACTCCACCATTTCGAGTTTCGACACATCCCTGGTACCAAACATGAAGTCGCTGATGCTCTCTCTCGCCGCCCTCATCAGGTCGATGACAGTGACCAAGACAGTGATTTTGGGGAGATTTTGGATGCCACAGTTGGCATGACCAGTCATGGTCCGTTTCAGGTACATGTACTCAATGGCGACGACGCCGACGATAGTCAGGAGGACAGCGATCACGATCATGACGCAAATTTGCGTTTGGATGATGAAGATCGCCTTGCAGAGGACCGCTGGGACGGCCAGCCTATGGTCAACAATGCGTACAGTGGCGACTGGCTCCATTTAGCCACCTTTCTTAGTACCGGGAAGATCCCTGATGATTATACGCCGAAGCAAGGCCGTCGTTTGATTCAGATCTCGCGTCATTATATTGTACGCAGGGGACTGCTATATCGAAAGCCGGGGGGGACCCATAGCCTACCAGCTAAGCTCATTCTGAATCCAACGCAGCAGCAGAGACTTATTCTCAGTGCTCACGACGAGAGTGGTCATAAAGGCGAACGAGCAACACACATTAAGATTCGAGATCGCTACTACTGGCCGGGAATGGCAAAGTCGATTGAAGAATATGTACGAACATGTGAGCCCTGCCAGAAGCGAGACTTTAGGTTTTACGAGTCGCCTAAGATAAGCCCCGAACCGCCTACGATGTTTTGGAAATGGGATGTTGACTGCATTAGCATGGGTAAAGGCCAATTCATGGAAGACACTTCCAAAGAATACACGGCTATAATCATAGCCCGTGATAACCTTACTGGCTGGTGCGAAGCTGCAGCGATCACGAGGCCGAATGCTGAGGAAGCCCGAAGTTTCTTCTATAACCAAGTAGTAGCTCGGTACGGGCTCATGGCTCACTGCACGACGGACGGCGGGTCCGAGTTCAAAGGTGTATTCAACAAAATGCTGGTGTCCTTCGGAGTTAATCACATAACTACGAGCGCGTACAACCCTCCAGCAAATGGAGTAGTTGAGAGGGGAAATCGGTCCATAAAAGAAGCGATATTCAGGCGATGCCCAGAGAACCGAGTAGACCGATGGCCGGACTATTTGAGTTATGCCCTGTGGGCTGACAGAGCTACAGTGCGAGCACCGCTGGGAATGACTCCCTACAAAGCGCTATATGGCCAGGAATGTGTTTTACCCATTGATTTTACTCTTGAGAGCATGCTGCTTTCCAACTGGAGACAAGTAGAGAGCGAGACGGATTTGCTGGAAGCAAGAATGAAGCAGATGGAGAAAAGACCTTCTGAAATGGCAGAAATTGCGGCCATGGTGAAGAGCTCGAGGAATCTTAGCGTCGAATACCATAACGAGAAGAATGAGAAGAGACAGCAGAATAGGAACTTCAAACCCGGTGATTTTGTATTGATCCGGAACAGTCAGCAGGACAACGGTAGAGAAGTTCGTCGAAAGCCCAGATGGAGGGGACCGTTCCGAATAGTACGAGTTAACCAAGGAGGACGGTTTGTGCTGAGCGAGGCAACTGGCAGGGAACTTAAAGAGAAGATACCAGGCTCAAGAGTGCGAAAGTTCTTTCATAGACCTGCGATGATGGATATCGTCTTGGGACGAGAAGAGGAAGCGGACGCTGAGTCCGATTGAGAGAATTTCCAAGGCAAATGTAACATTAATGTCAAGAAGACAATTTGTATTGCAAGGTTGAAAGATTTGTATAGTATTATATAAGAAGGTATTAGAATAACAGGCGGATTACATTTGTATGAAGAATTGATAAGCGAGTTCACGTAAGCAGCACCAATCATAGTGGGAGGGGAATCACTCAACACGACGAGGAAGAACTCGGAGGCAGTCAAGGAGGAATCTCGGAAAAAGTTTAGTAGATGAGCAGTGTATTTTCCGGAGAACAATAGAAAGACAGAGAGAAAGGTGAACAAGGTTTGCAGAGATGCCGGAGAACAATAGAGAAAAGAGAAAATCGTGCCGAGAAGTTCAAGGGTGGTGCCTTATTTTTACTTCCAATCCGCAAAAGCCATATTGAAGGACGAGTACACAAAAAGGACGGCTGCGATACCCCCAGAAGAGCCATCCCACGCATGTCGACTCCTCTTGCGCATCATTTCCAAAACTTATCGACAAGCACCCCATCTTACCAGCCAAACAACATGCCGCACACTGGCGGCGTTACTCCCGATTACCCGAGGGCCGGCACTCCCCCCCGTCGAAACTCCCAAGCCGAGGCCGGCTACCCGAACGGGAACAGTCATCGCCAGTCCTACGACAACCAGACAGACCAATTCATGGGCCAAGAGCAGGAGGCGGAGCCCGCCGAGGACGATGAACCAGCACACATCCCTGTCGATGGGACGAAACGGTGGCCTTCCCCCATCAACCCCATCTCTCTTACCAAGAAACAGATACTCTGTGGGCTCTGCGTCAGCCGCCACTACAAGGATGGGTCTTGCCCGTTCCGCACATACGTGGCAAACTTCCACCGCTTCGTTGGAGGGTTGCTGTACATGCAGGTTCGGCCTGGTGTGTTCCACAAGGTGGTAGTTGAGAAGGAGGAGATCCCCGAGGTGGCCTGGCTGCGATATGAGTATAGAGGTTCTGGAAAAAACGAGGATAGGAACCAATGGTTCCGAAGACCCGAAGTCCACTACGAGTGGGCGCTTTCCGTTAGGGCTTGGACTCTCCACCACGAGACCAAGGAGAAGAGGGATGAGATGTACCAGTTCTGCCGGATGCAGGGGTTCAAGGTGGTCACTCACGAGAACGAGTACATTATCGATGCCGCGAGTGGGAACCTAGAGGAGACCAAGAGAAAGAGGCAGCGCTACTAGTTTGTGAGTTAGTATACAGAGCCAAGAGCCAATCAGAGAGAAATCATATGACTGATGCTTACATAGAGCCTGACTGTATTCTCGAGGGAGCTTCGGAACTGGAGGGTCCGGTCGTGTTCAACCGAGATCGGATAGAGGAGGTCTGCGAGGGCATAGAAGTTTAGTTCAACCTACGCTAGGTGGTGGATGAATGCCGTGGTGGATGAATGCCGTGATGGTGAATGCATGGAGTTTCCTGACCATAGTTAACACAAGTAGCTTTGCGACTCAAGCAATCAAAAGACGAGGAAGTCCGGGCTCGCGGAAGAAGATAGTGGAAGCAAATGTCGGGAGTTTGAGAAGTGGCACTTCTGTCGGGCCAACGCATCTGTTACATGAGCGTGTCTTTACACAAGTCCTATACTACTACCTTTTACAGTTCAGACCCAAGCCAAGCGAAACAACCCAAGAATCAGGAAACAGTCGGTGTACGGCCAACCAGGACCTTTGTTGACTGCACCCGGATACGACAAAACATCAACAAGATAGCCATCTAGCACTGCGACAAAGTGTTCGCGGGGATGTGCCCATCAAGTTAACCATCTAGTACTGCGACTCGTGTTCGTAGGGATGTGTTCAAGTCAATATCTGGAGCTGTAGGACAGAGCACAGTGAGTTCTACGGGAAATGTTGGAGGTACGACGAGGTTAGTGTCGGTCAAGTAAGCACCGAGCCTTTTGTCGTGGATACACTCATTTCCGAGCTAGGCTACTGATGGATGGAGTCCTACCCGGCGCCCCGCAAGAGGGAGCGCTATGGGGTAGGCTCGCATAGTTCTGCCGGCACCGAATACGCCCGATCGAGAGGTAAGTAGTGGCAGCTCGGGGACGAACTGCAAGAGTGGGAGGGGGATGTAGTGCAATGGCATCGGCCATGTGCGGAGAGTGCCGATAGAGAGTAGGGCGGAGGTGACCGATAGGAGCGAGGGAGCGCTTAGCGATCGGAGAGAAGGAAGTTGGAAGAGAGATATATACATACCACATATACATATACAGAGAGATATACAGCGCAGAGCAGGATCTATAGTGATACTCAGAGAGAGCCATAAGGCATATTGCATATATCCAGTACTATATCAGTCTACCACTACTACAAGGCCACAACACATCCAACGTACAACACAACAACTCTATCCACCACAACCACACCTTTTATGAGACCGGGTGTATAAACTGTTACCATTACCAACACAACCATACGGCAACCTAGCTGGTATCCAACATACGATATCATCACCAACAGCCAAACCCTTGGGAGGCTATATTCCCTAGTGGCACTCATCGACCTACTTCCGGATACCACGACTGGCGGGTGACAGGCGGACGGAACCTAATACAAATAGGAAGGCGGGGTGTTCCCACTACAGCGTCGTCTTGTTCCTTGTCCCATATGAAAGAAGCTGTCTTTCGCGTCAGCCTTGTCATAGGTTCGGCGATGATAGAGAAGTTTGGGATGAATTTGCGATAATAACTAAACGCACCAAGGACTGAGCGGACTTGTGAAACGTTTTGCGGGGCTGGTAAAGAGGTCATGGCTTCCGTTTTCTCTGGGTCTACGTGAATGCCATTAGCGGACACTCTATGACCTAAGAATCCAATGCTGCTCTTGAAGAACTCGCACTTGGATGCTTTGAGATAAAGGTTGTGCTTACGTAGTCGTGAGAAGACCGTTTGGAGCATTTTCGTGTGTTCTTCCTTAGTGCCGGAGTAGACTAGAATATCGTCGATGTAAACGAATATTCCATGACCTATCAAGTCAAAGAAGATGTCGTTAATGAAGTGTTGGAAGGAGGCTGGCGCATTACAGAGGCCGTCGCGCATCACAAGGGATTCGTACATACCGATGGGTGTGCGGAACGCTGTGAATGATTCGTGACCGTCAGCCATCCGTAACAATTGGTATGCTCCGGGCAAATCTAGTTTGGAAAAGATTCGACCGGTACCTAACTCACCCAAAATCTGCGATATGAGAGGCAAGGGGTAAGCGTCCTTGATCATCACCTGATTGAGATCTCGGTAATCGACCACTAACCTGAGCTGTCCATTTTTCTTTGGAACAAAGAAGCAAGATGAGCCATAAGGAGCTTTACTGGGACGAATTCGACCAGACTCACGTTCTTCGATGATGTATTTCGATAAGGTTTCTTTCTCGGCGACTGAGAGGGGGTAGATAGGATGAAGCTTCAGCTTAGCTCCCTTTTCAAGATGAATGGTGTGATCATATGGGCGATGGGGAGGTAGTTGTTTTGCCTCCTTGGCTTGAAACACATCAAGAAAGTCTCGAAACTCACCAGGAACCAATTTCCTGATTTCTTCCTTTTCGGATACCTCGTCGTCCGTAAGGTGTTCTATTTCCTTTCGTACTGCTGCTTGTCGCAGGTACGCTTCCTCTTCCCATGGCAACGGGGCATAGTCGGCCTTGCTGTTTGTTGCGAATGGTTGTGGGTGGTTTTCGGGAGGGGTTTGGATAACTGAGCGAGCCGGACTCGACAGTTCAGATGTTGATAAACGTGGCAAGATCGAAGGGGAGTCTTCGCTCTGCAGGGTGTTCTCAGTCGTGAAATCTTGAAGACATTTCTTCTCAGCACGTACGTCTCGAACATTCCATCTCTCAGCAGGTGCGTCCACAGAACCTAGTTCCTCGGCCCATGCATCTTGAGAGGATACCTGTGAAGTGTTCTCAGTCGTGAAATCTTGAAGACATTTCTTCTCAGCACGTACGTTTCGAACATTCCATCTCTCAGCAGGTGCGTCCACAGAACCTAGTTCCTCGGCCCATGCATCTTGAGAGGATACCCGTGAAGTGGCTTCTGGTCTCGGCCATTTGTTGCGTCGTAAAGGAATATTATTTGGGTGAGTTGCTATAACTCGTTTCTTGGGTTGTTTATCAGCTTTCTTCAAGGCCCTTGCGCTTGAGATGCTTACTTTCGGAGGGAGTGTCATTGTGCTAGTTCCGAAGTCAATATTGACTCCTAGAGTCTTTAGTCCTTCGAATCCCAGGACGGCCTGCGTCGTTCTGGAACCTAGGTGGATGACATCGAACTTAAGAATGGTGGGGGGGTACTTTGGAAGCAGGGTAACTTCCAATTCGACGAAAAATCGAATTAGGGCTTCGTGATTTCCGAAGCCTGAAAGGGTATATGGCGTGTCGTGGGTTTTTATCAGAGCTGGATGTAGTAATGAGGAGTGAAAGTCGATAAAATTTTCGGTGGCGCCTGTGTCGATGAGAGCTCGGACGGCGGTTGTACCGTGGTATAAGTTACAGTAGATTGATTTGTGGAGCGGGTTGAAGTGTAACAAAAGGGATATCTTGTTACAGTCTTCGTGGAATTTCATGATTGTGTTCGCCGTTTTTACAGGGGGTTCGGCGGATACAGGACCGACTTTTCTTACATGAGCATGGCCTCTTCTGCGATCCTTTACTGAGAAGAGGCACTCACTTTTTCGCGCGACGAGTAATTGGTGGAATCCTTGGTATGGTTCTTTGTCGGACAATCCTTGAGGTAGTGCCCGGGCTGTGCGCACGATAAGCACAAGTTATTCTCAATCCGGTGCTGCTTTTCTTCCGGAGAGGGGTATCGCTCACTTTTCCTTCCTTCTCTCTCTCGCCTGCTGTCATTCCTTCCATCTCGCTCCTTCCTGTTATCGTTTCTTCCATCTTTCTCTCTCCAACTATTGTTCCTTCGTCCCTTATCCTGACTGTTCTCCGTACTCTGTTCCTTGACTTGTTTGTCGACTTTGTCGGTGGAGGGTCGGTAGGAGTTCATCTCGACTTCGAGACGGTTGAGTTTTGCGCAGAACTTCTCCCAAGTCTTGGGTTCCTTGCCGGACAATGAAAGGCGATCTTTGAGTTCTGTTGACAATCCTCTATAAGCGTGGGCAATGATAGGGGCGTCTGACCAACCTTCTTTCTGTAGTACTGCAATGAGCGTACTGATGTCGGCGAGGAACTGCATGACAGAGCGTTTGCCTTGTGTCAGCTCCATGATCTTGTTCCTAGCAGTACGGTACTCGTCGGGATCTCCATAGTTCTGCCTCAAATAAGTCCTGAACTCTTCGTAGTCTTTCAACCATACAGGCTGAGACTCTAGAGATAGCTCAAGGTACCCATTGATGTTGCGATGAGGAGATCCTCTGAGGTACGAGATGATGTAGCGAATTTTACTCACATCTGACTGATACCGAGTAGGTTGAAGGTCGAATACCAATTGGCACGCAGCCAAGAACGATTTCAAGTCGGAACGCTTTCCAGTGAACACATCAGGACTGTTGACTTTCGGTTCCTTGAACTCGTGGGTGGACGGGCTTACACTCATCTGCTTTTGCTGACTGGCCAATAACTGAGCAATCATAGATAATGCTTCAGTCATCCTGTCATCAGACTTGCTAGATTCTACGTGCGCCTGCCTCTCCAGTTCTTGCTCCATCCTTTTCCTAATCCTTTCCTCCTCCTTACGCTTCTCAAACTCCTCAGTCGCAATGACCAGTTTCTCATATTCACTAAGCTCCTTCTCCTTGCCCTTACGACTGGGTCCTGCCTCCTGTCGCATAGCAGCAGTGATCTCATCTTCAAGGCTTCTTCGGGGTACTGGTGTGTGTGAAGGATCATCGTCGATTGCGGATGGAGTAGGGGAGTGTTGAGGTGTTTCATGTCGGTGGTGGGTTGGATTCGGGGTGGTGTTGTGTTGTGATGGATGTGCGGAAACAAGTGGATTGTCGTCAATGTTATCAGGGTCGTCGTCACCGTCGGAAGAAATGATGTCGTCATGAGAAAATTCTTCGTCAGCGTGCGTTCCTGACGGTCCAGCTTGTGGCGAACCTGGCTGAGAAAAGGTCTCACCTTGACCAGCAAGTTCCCTAAGCGGTACACCAGTAGCAGACCTAGTGGTGATGCGTCTAGTACCAGAAGGATTCGACATGGTTATAGATGGTGGTGAAGGTGTTGTTATGGTTGTTGTTAAGGTGTGTCGGTGTCCAAGAGAAGACTCTTATACTCTGATAAGCAGCGACCTCGAATTATGTCAGGTCCTACCCACAGTGTCCCTATATCTGTCCAGCAGTATAAAGTAGTCTCTTGACTTGATGAATGTAAAGGGCTATCTAGGTATACGTCGATATCTATATCAACAATATACGAGTACGTTTCGGGACCTGGTAAGCAAGGCTATCTTGGACTCGATAGGGGCTTGCACACTAACCTAAGGCTGAAGACTTCTTGTCGGCTTAGCTAGTATAAATTGAATAGGCCTGTTCGCTTGGATCCTAGTTCATAGGCAAGTCAGACGTATTCGAGGTCGCTGAGGTCCTCGAATCTATGTAAAACTATCGACTTATATAGACATCCAGAGCCCTACCGGCTTACTCAGCTTTCCCATATTCGCCACCCAACTGACTAAGCCGTTCCCTTGGCTTGCTGCGCTTTCTCATGAGTTGCTATGGAAATAAGTTCTAGAATTGCTACGGCTCGCGATATCTTGGAAGCAGACTCTATGTAAAGAAAGTGTCTCTATGTTACAAGGTAGTTGGGCGTGTCTTTGGTTCGTAATTGGGGTGAAGAAGAATGAGGGTGCTCGGGTGTCTAGGTCTAGGTTGGAGATAGGTATCGGGTGGAGTTGGAGTTGGTTGTGTCTCGGAGATGAATTGCTGTGTAAGTGTTGTGATAGCAATGTCCCTTGAGATGCGTAGCTCCTGGATCTATATGATGGTTGTGAGGTAACAGGATAAGCAAGAGGGGTGCCACAAACGAGGAAGTAATGACGAGTGTTGAGTGATGAGTGTCGCGACGCGTCCAGCTCCTAAAGGAATACGTAATGATATATGTGATGACGTGGAGGCTGGAGCGCGGTCGTGACAAGTCTAGTACTAACGCTTCGTAGACGGAACTGCAGTTGACAAACCAAAAGCCTAGAGCGATTGGCCGCGAGCTCAAGGGTAGCTAATCCTCGAGGTTTGGGGAGCGTCTTAAGCGACCAGCGCGAAAAGAGCGAGTTTTGGGGCGACGGCCGAAACTAGAGAAAACGCCGCGAGTGTGGCGAGAATAAAATTCACTTCCAGGAAGGTGTGCTCACTCAAAAGAAACAAGCCGGGACGAGACCCCAAGTTGTGGGAACCTGGGATATAGGGGTCTCAAGATATCCAAGTTACGACCACGAAAGCCGGTCTTGTTTAACTTTGTCGTGAGCCGAGAGGTGAGCGTGTCGTGACCGAGGGACGAAGGTACTGTTGACGACAGTGGCAGTGGGGAGGACTGGAGGTAGTAGTGATGAATGTATGAGTCGACAGACGGTTAAGTGAAGAATATGAGGAATAAAGGTGTTTTCATAAAGAGAGACGAGAGACGAGTAGCTATTACGAGTCGAACGGAATCAAATCTACTCGGCAATGTCCGTAATCCTACACCACCGCCCTGGGACGGGGTGGGTGTGCTTGTAGGAGACATACTAAACGTAGTCGAGCGAGGTGTGCTAGGACGGGGTGGTGGTAGGACAGAAGGCGGCTCTGGCGTGACAAGGCCGTAGTGACGAAGGCGGTAGCGACGAGCAGGTGCGTGCATGCGCCGAGGACGGGCAAGGTAGTACCGAGGTGATGTGACTGTTAGGACGTAAAAGTCAGCGTCGGTAGGACGATCCTGAAGAGGACGGGTAGTAGCTGAACAGCGGCGGGGGCTGAACCAACGGGGACGATCCTGAAGAGGACGGGTATGCTGAACAGCGGCAGGGGCTGAACCAACAAAGTCTAGTACTAACGCTTCGTAGACGGAACTGCAGTTGACAAACCAAAAGCCTAGAGCGATTGGCCGCGAGCTCAAGGGTAGCTAATCCTCGAGGTTTGGGGAGCGTCTTAAGCGACCAGCGCGAAAAGAGCGAGTTTCGGGGCGACGGCCGAAACTAGAGGAAACGCCGCGAGTGTGGCGAAAAAGAAAGAAAAAAAATTGACTTCCAGAAGGTGTGCTCACTCAAAAGAAACAAGCCGGGACGAAACCCCAAGTTGTGGGAACCTGGGATATAGGGGTCTCAAGATATCCAAGTTACGACCACGAAAGCCGGTCTTGTTTAACTTTGTCGTGAGCCGAGAGGTGAGCGTGTCGTGACCGAGGGACGAAGGTACTGTTGACGACAGTGGCAGTGGGGAGGACTGGAGGTAGTAGTGATGAATGTATGAGTCGACAGACGGTTAAGTGAAGAATATGAGGAATAAAGGTGTTTTCATAAAGAGAGACGAGAGACGAGTAGCTATTACGAGTCGAACGGAATCAAATCTACTCGGCAATGTCCGTAATCCTACAACTACCCCCCGGTCGGAACGAAGACCGTCTCGGGGCTCTAGAAGAACTGACGGAGGCAGAGGACGGAGGCAGGGCTCGCTAAACAGGACGTGAGGAAAGAAACATCAGAGGACGGAGCGCATGGGCTCGCAAGAAAAATAGAACGAGAGCAGACAGAAAGGAACAGAGACGAGAACGGAGCGCAGCTCGGGGTTGTAGAGGACGGAGGGCGGGTCAGAGAAAGCAGACAGGACGGAGCGTAGCTCGATATCAATGGACAAGATTGACGTATGGCGGCGGCCGCGCTCGCAATCGCGAAGCGGAACCAGACGTCGGCGTTGCGGCGTTGGCCGTGGTGGCACGTCGACGCGGGCGGGGAGCGGCGGTGGGCTTGTCAACGGGGGAGGCGTGCCAATACTTGCGAATAGAAACAGGAGAGATGTTGCCAGCAGGCTCCCATGTGTCGTCGTGGTCGGGGTACCCGTGCCAATGCACTAAGTACTCGTCTTTCCCGCCGGCAGACTGACGATGCGCACGGAGACCGTCAATCGCGTATTCGGAGGTGAGTTCGTCGTCGGTGTCGTGGTTGGTCGTGAGGACGCTCGGCATGGGATCGCGCGAGAGGGAGCCGCTGACCTTGATCTTGTGAATAGGAAAATCGTCTTCACCTGGCAGAACATCGCCATCGTCCGCAACATGGGTGGTGTTGACAGAGGAGACGGTGGAAACGGGGACGGGCTCAATACGGCCGAGGACGCTGCCAGCGTAGAGGACGGCAGGGCCATCGCCGGAGTGGAGGACATGTGCGTAGTGACAGGTGGCCTGAGCGTCTGCAGGGTCGTTGGAGAGAGCAGGTGGAGGAGACGACGGTGCGGGCTCGCAAGCAAAAGGAACTTCTCCGGCGGGCTCGATGAAGGAGAGTGTATCGGTGCCAAAGTCCAGACGGGCACCGTGGGGTTTGAGAACGTCGTTACCGACCAAGATAGAGGTAGCTAGGTCGTCTATCAAATGGAACTTAACTGGAAGAACCATCTCCTCGTCATCAAGGAGGGAATTGCAGAGAACGTCGACCAACAAGAAATGTGTGGAGACGGTTTGCGAAGTCCCGAGGCCCGCTATACGGAGGCCAGGTTGAGACTGGGATCGGAGATGGGGGAAGTTCTCCCGAGCATAACGTCGGTCCATGACAGAGATTGAAGCCCCAGAGTCTATACAGACCTTATGTACCTTGGCGGTGGGACGGTTATCGTTGATGCGGGCGTGAATGAACACGGGCGTGGTAGAGAGAACCATGGGCAACGCGTCGGCGTCGGCTTGGCAAACAGTCGCCACGGGTGAAGTCGTATACTCGACAGAGAGAACGTTGATCTGCTGCGGGTGACCAGATCCGCGTAAAGGAATAGCGTTGGGGTTGGTGGAGGGAGAGTGCTCGTTGGAACCATTCTTAGGACAGAGGCGGTGCCAGTGGTATTGACCTGGGCAAGAACGACAAGGTGTTCGGGGAACGTCGTGAGATCCGTTGACGCCGTCG
Source organism: Cryptococcus floricola (assembly GCA_006352305.1). Classification (NCBI taxonomy): domain Eukaryota; kingdom Fungi; phylum Basidiomycota; class Tremellomycetes; order Tremellales; family Cryptococcaceae; genus Cryptococcus; species Cryptococcus floricola. The sequence goes on along the minus strand of RRZH01000008.1, from coordinate 386,272 downwards.
GGCGGGGCAGAGTTTGGCTGAGGACTAGGACTGGTTTGAGAAATAGAACGGCCGGCTCGGCGGTTATCCTCGTTGTTGTTGGAGGATCTAGATTCCGAAGACTGAGTATGTCGCAAGCTTACCTCGATATCCAAGAGGTCACGGCGAAAGTCGTCGAGATCGAGGTGCTCAAGAGTCTTGGCGAAGAGCTGAGCGGTAGCGCGACTCTCGGCAGGAAGACCTTCGATGACATCTTGGACGCGCTCCTCGACGGTGCAGTTGGCGCCGAGGGAGTAACGCTGAAGGGCGACCTTGTCGTCGAAGTACGTACCGATGGACTCATCCTTGAGGAGACGTCGACGACGACCACGAAGACTCATGACAGCGGCGTGGTTGGGAGCATAGAAGCGACGGCGAAGGGCGACTTGCCACTGAGACCAGTCAAGGTCTATATGGTCAGGGTGCATCTCGCAGTAGGTGCCATACCATTTCTCAGCGTCACCATTGAAGAGAAGAGGAAGGACGCGCAAGAGCTGAGCGACACTGGTACGTGACTGAGAAACGATACTGGAGACCTTGTTAATCCAGATGTCGACGTCAGAAGTGCCGTCAAACTTGGGAACATCAGATGCTTTCAGGTGAGGGACGTAACCATCCCGGGTGTATGCTTCACCAGACGGGGTAGGACTATGGTGTGTAGGACGGGTATGCATGTTTGCAAGACCTGAGAACGTAGACTTGTTATCCAACAAAGGCTCCTCCTTTTCTTTGCCAGACTGGGGGCTGGGTGGGGTGTGAGGCTGAACACCGTCGGCGGCGATGGACGAGGACGGAGCTTGCTGCTCGAACATGATAGTAAGGGCATCAACCTTGGCTCGGAGGGACGTGACGAGAGCGATAAGAGCCGTCTGGGTGTGGTCGGACATGGTGTCGTGTTGGTCACCACCGCCCTGGGACGGGGTGGGTGTGCTTGTAGGAGACATACTAAACGTAGTCGAGCGAGGTGTGCTAGAACGAGGTGGTGGTAGGACGGAAGGCGGCTCGGGCGTGACAGGGCCGTAGTGACGAAGGCGGTAGCGACGGGCAGGTGCGTGCATGCGCCGAGGCTGGGCAAGGGACCGATGTGAGGTGACTGGTAGGACGTAAAAGTCAGCGTCGGTAGAACGATCCTGAAGAGGACGGGGACGATCCTAAAGAGGACGGGTAGTACGCTGAACAACGGCGGGGGCTGAACCAACGGGGACGATCCTGAAGAGGACGGGTATGCTGAACAGCGGCAGGGGCTGAACCAACAAAGTCTAGTACTAACGCTTCGTAGACGGAACTGCAGTTGACAAACCAAAAGCCTAGAGCGATTGGCCGCGAGCTCAAGGGTAGCTAATCCTCGAGGTTTGGGGAGCGTCTTAAGCGACCAGCGCGAAAAGAGCGAGTTTCGGGGCGACGGCCGAAACTAGAGAAAACGCCGCGAGTGTGGCGAGAAAAAAATTCACTTCCAGGAAGGTGTGCTCACTCAAAAGAAACAAGCCGGGACGAGACCCCAAGTTGTGGGAACCTGGGATATAGGGGTCTCAAGATATCCAAGTTACGACCACGAAAGCCGGTCTTGTTTAACTTTGTCGTGAGCCGAGAGGTGAGCGTGTCGTGACCGAGGGACGAAGGTACTGTTGACGACAGTGGCAGTGGGGAGGACTGGAGGTAGTAGTGATGAATGTATGAGTCGACAGACGGTTAAGTGAAGAATATGAGGAATAAAGGTGTTTTCATAAAGAGAGACGAGAGACGAGTAGCTATTACGAGTCGAACGGAATCAAATCTACTCGGCAATGTCCGTAATCCTACACCACCGCCCTGGGACGGGGTGGGTGTGCTTGTAGGAGACATACTAAACGTAGTCGAGCGAGGTGTGCTAGGACGGGGTGGTGGTAGGACAGAAGGCGGCTCTGGCGTGACAAGGCCGTAGTGACGAAGGCGGTAGCGACGAGCAGGTGCGTGCATGCGCCGAGGACGGGCAAGGTAGTACCGAGGTGATGTGACTGTTAGGACGTAAAAGTCAGCGTCGGTAGGACGATCCTGAAGAGGACGGGTAGTAGCTGAACAGCGGCGGGGGCTGAACCAACGGGGACGATCCTAAAGAGGACGGGTAGGACGCTGAACAGCGGCGGGGGCTGAACCAACGGGGACGATCCTGAAGAGGACGGGTATGCTGAACAGCGGCAGGGGCTGAACCAACAAAGTCTAGTACTAACGCTTCGTAGACGGAACTGCAGTTGACAAACCAAAAGCCTAGAGCGATTGGCCGCGAGCTCAAGGGTAGCTAATCCTCGAGGTTTGGGGAGCGTCTTAAGCGACCAGCGCGAAAAGAGCGAGTTTCGGGGCGACGGCCGAAACTAGAGGAAACGCCGCGAGTGTGGCGAAAAAGAAAGAAAAAAAATTGACTTCCAGAAGGTGTGCTCACTCAAAAGAAACAAGCCGGGACGAGACCCCAAGTTGTGGGAACCTGGGATATAGGGGTCTCAAGATATCCAAGTTACGACCACGAAAGCCGGTCTTGTTTAACTTTGTCGTGAGCCGAGAGGGGAGCGTGTCGTGACGGAGGGACGAAGGTACTGTTGACGACAGTGGCAGTGGGGAGGACTGGAGGTAGTAGTGATGAATGTATGAGTCGTCAGACGTTGAGTGAAGAATATGAGGAATAAAGGTGTTTGCATAAAGAGAGACGAGAGACGAGTAGCTATTACGAGTCGAACGGAATCAAATCTACTCGGCAATGTCCGTAATCCTACAGGCCACGTAGGCGGCGTTGAGGTGGAGGTGGGGCTGGAGGGGCGGCGGGTGGTGGGGAGGGGCGGCAGAGATGTATGCCATCGATCGCTCGATTTCCTCCGCCAGGGCACACGTGTCGTCGAAGACCGTGATTTGGTGGTGACCTTGGGTGCGCATCTCCGCGAGGAGGCGCTCTCGGAGCTCAGGCTTGAGGCCTGCCTCCCAAACGCAGAGGCAAGCCGGGTTGTCGACCTCGAGCTCCAAGGGCTCCAAAACCTGGCGGAAACGCTGACTGAAATCACGTACCGTCCCCGTCTGGCGCAGGCCCACCCATTCTTGTACCAGGACGGGAACGCTCCGCTTCGGCACGTATTGCTGACGCAAGGCGTCCCGGAACTCCGGCCAGCTGAGGTGTTCCTTGGACGTGGACCAGTCTAAGGCAGGCCCGCAGAGGTGCATCTGCGCCCACCACCTGGCGTAGTCCGGGAACTGTCGGAAGTAAGGGTGGCCGCGAATGTGCTGGTCCAACGCCTTGATCACCTCTTTCGCATCCTCTTTCCCTTCGCCCCGCAGCTGGACGCTCAAGGTTGGGGGCAGGTGGAGCGCGGGGGAAGGGTAACCGGGGAAAGGGTAGTGTTGTTGGGAGTGGGGTTGCGGCGGAGGGGGTGCCTGTGCGTCGACAACGGGGTGCTCACGGCGGCTATCAAGCCGGAAAGGGGATACCTGAGAGTGAGGGGAGGAGGAGTGGGGGGCCTGGGGAAGGGGGCGGTGAAAAGTGGGACGATGAGGTGCGTCCGGCGCATGGAGTTGCGAGCTGCCCGCCCGAAGAGGGGTGTTGGGCAGGCTCAGGGTGCGAGAGGGCACAGCCTGAGAGGGTGGAAGCTGGGGCGCCGGAGGTGGCGGGAAGGAGGTTTGGGGGAAGGAGGATAGGGGGAGAGCGGTTTGAGGTGCCGGAGGTGGCGGGAGAGCGGTAGTGTTGAGTGGGTGGGCCATTGTTCTTTTGATGCAACAACTTGTCACGCTTGGGGAGTGCCCTTGACGTGCTGAAGAGAGTTTTGTTATAAGGGGCAAAAACCTTTTCGTTATTGTCGCATATGAAGAAGAAGAACTATGAAAGAAGGCTATGATATCTATAAACGGAGAGCACGGTCCACAAACACACAACTAGTCTATCTACTTGAATGAACGATTTACACAGATGACTCCTTAACCATGACAGCTGCTCATCGCACGGACACGAGGTATTGACCTGTTGGGCAATCCCTGCCTCTTCCCTCTGAGCCTTTTCCTCTTCCTGCGCCCTCTTTGCCCTCTCGACGCTAATCTGTGTGGCTACATCAACGTTTGTCTCCTTCTGGAGATAGTCCCCGGCAGGGATCTTGACATTGTATGTTCCAGGGATGAATGATGTGGCATAGCTCAGCAGGCCATCAATCTTCTTGTGCTGCGCAAGTTAGTAGTGTACATATATGGCTTGGTAGTAGACATACTTTGGGTTTCTTCTGGTACCTCTTTGGGGCAGGGGCAATGGGCAGGGGCGTGGGTGCTGATATGGGAGTGCGGGCGACGGGGCGAGCTTTGGAGCTGGAGAGGGTGTCGCTGGGGGCACTCCGGGGGGTGCTACACTGTCCATGGCCGCTCTGCACAACAAATGAATGGTATTGTAGCCTTTAACTTGACCGCCTGTCCCATTAATGGAAGCCACCGAGATCCTTTGTCTGTTTATTAGTCGGGCTGCATCCCCTTTGTATCTCACCTCATCTCGCTCTCTTTGAGTACAAGGATAACAATTCATCACATATATAACAATGATACAAAAGAAAAACCGAGCTCGTCTCCCAGCCATGTCCTTTCTCAGGAGGGCATCTCTCGCCCGCAAAACACAGGACGACGAAGCCTCCCCCAGCCCCCAACGAGCACCCAGCATCTCGGGCGACAGCTCTCCACGAGCTCACAACAGCAGCGAGGCAAGCAGCATCGCGGATGATTCGTCTATAACTCCCAGCAAGAACAACCATGGCAGCAAGCTCAAATCCATGTTTGGGTGAGATTACCCGTCTCTGGGATGCAGCCTGCCGTGAGCTGACGACCACTATAGAGGCAAAGGCCGAAAGAGGCTTTCTTCTTTGTTCTCATCATCATCGACTTTGTCGTCTTACGCGAGCGATCGCGAAGGAACCTCCTCTCCTCAGCCTAATTCCAGACTCAACAATTCGACCACTTCCTCCTCCTCGACTTCTGTCCGCTCGAATGTCACCGGATCTGTCCGTTCGACAGCAGCCGGCGCCCCCGCTGAAGGTGTGATTGAATTTCCCCAAAGGGGCTTGAGCAATTTGAGAATCGGGACAGTCAAAGTGACAGAGTCGCCTGAAGCCTCGCCGACAGTCGAGTCGGGTTCCGCGATCGGTGCCCGAGACGCGGCTACAAAGCGTACGAGGCGAGATAGCATGTGGTCGCAATGGGAACTTGAAGGTGTAGGCGAGGATGATTGGTCTAGCGACGAGGATGACGGATTCCTCACTCCTTCAGAGGGTCTCATTGAAGTTGAAGAGGAGGACAAGGACGAAGTGGAACCAGACGCCTTGATCCAATCTGCCCACCCCGCTGCTATCGCGGTGGCAACGACTATCGTTCCAACAGCGTCTCCCTCCAACTTTACGGTTGAACCTACTAATGTCGATAAGGGCGCTCTGGTGACCGACACCAAAGACATTAGCGGTACAGGAGCGTCAACCATCCACAGGTGTATCCCTACTATGACAGAGACCCGGGTCAGACGACATGTGTCTCACAGACCTGATGCGGCCACGGTGGACCAATCGGCCGTGCTAGCAGAGGACATTGAGACTTGTAGGGGAGCTATAAAGCTGTTCTTGACTGGTCATATGAAGGAAGCAGAAGACTTTTGTCAGGAGAAAGCGGGAGAAGGTCATCATTTGTACCTTCAGAGTGCCATGGGGATCATTGAAGCGTTGAAGGTGAGTCTGAATCCATATCATGAGATCATTGCTAATGTCAGTATCAGGGGATGATGACTTTTGACTCTGTCGACCTCCACAACGCTCTCGAAATCTGCAAATCCACATCCATCACCGCCTCTACCCTTCGGCGTGCCAACGACAGCGTGATGCACCGTCTGGGCGGTCTCGTGAGATCTGGCGGAGGTCTTGCTCGCATCAAAGCCATGACTCCATTGGAAAGACATGCTGAGCTTGTATATGCTGAGCAATCATTGTTGAAGGCCATGTTGGCTATCGTGGCCGGAGGTGATTGGATCGGTCTAGTGCGAGAAGCGTGAGTGATACCGTTTGCAATCTGCAAATCGACTGACATCATACAGTTTCAACATGCGTACAGCGCATGGAATTTATAGGAGTCTTCAGCAGTACTTGGAAGATGCAGACAAGCATGGGTATGACGAGGATATTGATATGGACTTCCGCTCGGTACGTCTGATCCATCCCTATCTTACTCGACTGACGCGTCTACAGGGTGTCTTCCTCGGTACCGGTACCTCGTCGCTCATGCTTTCACTTCTCCCCGGCAAAGTCCTCAAAATTGCGGAAGTCTTTGGTTACGCCGGTGACCGTACCGTCGCTCTCAATACATTGATGACTGTCGGCGGGTGGACTTCTGGCGCCGCCGAGCCGAGTCTTGATGAGACGAATGAGGGATTGAGGCGACCTATTTGTGATATGATTCTCCTCGCTTATCATCTCGCCACCTCTGTGTTGATGTGAGTCAAAGACATCACAATGTGATGTTCGCTGACATATTATAGACCCATTTCGGGGATCGATGTGCCATTGGCAAGGAATGTGCTGGCTTACAACATGAAGCGATACCCTGACGGTGTATTATTCCTCTATTTCCAAGCTCGATTACAGACCACGCAATGCCAGCCTGCCGAGGCCAACCAGTCTTTGCAGAAAGCTTTGGATCTTCAGCTGGAGTATGTTCAGCTGCAACATATGTGTCTGGTGAGTTCTAGGGTTTTCATGAGAGAAATCAATGCTTAAACCCTACCAGTGGGATTACGCTCGTAACCACATGATGATGGGCAACTTTAAGGGCGCTCTTGATTGTTTCTCCATCTTGAAGGACGAGTCGAATTGGAGTCGGGCGGTCTACACCTAGTATGTGGACTCTCCCAGTCTGAAGCGTCCAGCTGATGATCGTGTCTTAGCGCTGCTGCGGCCTGTACCGTCGAGATGGTCGAGGACGGCCACAAGGAGGCTAGTCTTGAGGAGGCCGACAAGTTGATGAGGCAAATATCCAAGTTGACAAAGAAGATTGCCGGAAAGTCTTTACCCATCGAGGTGAGTGTTGCAAGGTTACACCGACTTAGACTCGTCTGATTATCGCTACAGAAATTCAGTTCACGTAAAGCTCGCAAATTCGAGTCCCAAGGCGGCCGCCTCTTCCTCCCCGCTCTCGAACTCGCCTACGTCTTTGGCTCTCTCGGCAACACCCCCCGCCGCAGCCATCTCGATGTGTACATTCCTCGTCTCAACGCCATGCTCGGCAAGCTCGAAGTCGGCGAGGACGAGTACGGGAGCAAGAACGGGAAAGAATACTGGGACAATTATGTCCTGGGCCATTTCCTGCGTGGAATGTGCCATTTCATCGCTAGATGGTAGCCGAAAGATGCGGTGATCCCAGAGAAGAATGTGAGGCCTGAAGACCCCTCGGACGAGGAGCTTGACCAGGCGGCCGAGAAGGATTTTCTGGCGGTCATCAGGCATGGACCAGACGTACAGCTTGATCACTGGATTTTGTTCCATTGTTACTACGAGCTCGGTCGACTTTACGCTCAGAGAGGGAATCATGAATTGGCCAAGCATCAATTCGAAATTGTCATGTCTGGTAAGTACTCCCTTTTGGTTTTGCAGCATAGCTGACATATGTATAGGTAAACTCCCTGATCACAATCCATACATGGCGAAGGCCGCGGGTAAATACTCGCTTGAGGGCGCCTTGTTGCTCAAGAACGATGCTGCTCTTTCTGCTCTGAAGGAGCGTGAGAAGGAAAGGAGCGGAAAGCAGAATGGACGTAGTGTAGTGGCCCACAGCCATGCCCCCAATTTCGACATACTGTGAAAGGTGATACGAGTGTATAACGATCCTGTTTGGAATAGATTTCTATGATACCCATGATGAGCGACTCAATGCTGCATGAGACAGGTTGCAGATAGTGTCAAACGTGATTAAGTGAAAGAGGTGAATGGAGAAGATCCTTTCTATCGACGAGCGATTTGTCCTTTCAACGCACGACCTTATATGATAGATACCGAATGTCGATCTACTCTCTCACACCGATTCCCATCTATCTCGCACCACCAATAATCCAAACCACAAGCCGACTGTACAGTCTTCCCCAGTCTTCAGCAACCACTGAAGAAGAAGAAAGAAGAAAGAAGAAATGTACTCTGCCCCTGGGCATCGCCCTGGCCACAGTCTTCCTCCACCCAACCCGCCACCGTATGTTCCACCGGGGGCTATTTGAAGTGCGATGCAACACCAAGGAAGAAAGAGGCTAAAGTGGGGGCATCGTTCAGGAGTGAAAAATCGAGAAGTTGAATGATGATAGTGTCTTCATGCGAGGAGCCATACGGCGCCGTATCATCATCTTGTTCATGCACAATTGACATCCTCCCGTGAGCGCAGTGTAGCACGTCCTGCATCGATGACCGGCAATTCCGGGAAGATACGGTTTCAAATGATTCATGTTGATTGATAGTTGATTGCATAGTACTGGTTCTACAGCACAGAGATGGGCAGGAAAGATTATTGACACAAGAGGATTTGAGACTCTGATATAGATTGAACATGATAGTGAGTGGGTGTCATGGTTAAGGAGTCATCTGTGTAAATCGTGTATAGCTTTGAACCAAGCAAAGCAACGACTATAAATCAACTATAACCCTCCGGTATACACCACAAAGAGAAAAGCAAAGAGAACCATGGCGAGAAGAGCCTCCCCAAAAAGAAATGAAATGATGATACACTGTCCGTTCGCGTTCTTGGAAACGCACATTACTCTTGGGCGCCGACGACCAAGATGCGGCCGAGGTTGACCAAGTTGCCGAACGCAGCCAGTTCGCTCACTGAAGATTCAAGAGGAGCGGCGGAGGCGGTAGCAGAGGCAGAGGCGGAACCAGATCGAGTAGAGCTGACGCCCGTGGAGGAGGCGACGGTAGCGTTGGTCTGAACCACGACAACGTCGGGGAAGGAGGAAGTGGAGATGATGGACGAGGCAGCAGATAAGGCCGCGGATGAAGAGGCGGCAGCGCTGGAAGAGATGGTGCTGGGAACGGCGCTGGAAAAGGTAGAGGGTTCGATAGAGCTCGAAGGCGACTGGGAGGAGGATGAAGAGGGCGCCACATAAGTGGAAGTCGGGGGAGTGTAAGTGGAAGTCGAGGGAGGGGGAGTGTAGGTGGAAGTGGGAGGAGTGTAGGTAGAAGTGGGAGGGGTGTAGGTGGACGTAGGAGGGGTGTAAGTCGTGGTAGGGGCAACATACGTCGAGGTCGTTTTGGAAGAAGTGGTGGTTTCCTCGCTAGAGTCCTCGTCGTCATACCACCAAGTCATCTGGAAGACACCCTGCAAACGTATGTCAGTCTACTGGTATATCGATTGAAGATCTGCTTACATCATCCTCCGTGGCAAAGTTCAAGAACAAAGAGATACTCATGTCCAAAGCGCCATAGGCACATGTCTAAAGCAGCTGTCAGCTTTGATACGGCTGAGCTTGATGGTATGACTTACGGGGCTTTCGTCTTGGATGGTCGCACACTGCAAAGAAACACTCAATCACTTGGACCTCTTAACCGCTGCAAAAGGTCACCATTCCAGCCCCACTGGAACAGTATTTGTAGCTTATGTACAATGCAATGCTGGCTCCATAGCTCCTTTCCAAGAGCTTTCCTTGAAGAGCCGCATGCCGTTGCTGTGCGATGGCTTCGAGTGTCGTATCCTTCGAGCGAGCAGGATGATTGTCCTGGTACGATTTCAGCATAACAACAGGGCCGACAAGTAGATCTCAAATACCTTATGGAGATCACAAATCCCCTCTTCAGACTTGCGCTGAACAACCGTCCCGTGCACCAGACATTTCCTGCACCGAGCATTACCATTACGAATGAACGAGCACTCCTCAGCAGCCTGTGGGTTATCACACGGCAGATATGGAACATGGAGTGTGAAGCACATCTCCTTGCCCGTTGCTGCGTTGTAGGTGCTTTAAGTGGATACTGTAAAGTGATCTTTATCTAAATGGTGGATAGAATGTGAGGCAGCAGCGAAGAAGCGAGGGTAGTGTAGTGAGGGTGGTAATGGCAAGAGAGATGCGATGCCGAGTGGCGGAGAGACAGCAGCGATTGACCCGTCACGCGATATTCGTTCATTTACTTGCGTTTGCTCGTTACATGTACATCGAGCGACTACATAGTTGAAATTGAATAGCACGTTCATTGTGAGCCAGTCACTGCCACTGAGCTGCCAAATTGTTCCACAGCGCTTCGAAAGAGGCAACTACGGATGGGCGGCATAGGGCACAAAGGACGGTTTCCTCGATCCGCTCTCTGATTGCGTCCCAAATAAAATCGTCGTCTGGGCTCACGTCATATCTCATGAGGTTTTCCCTTAAAGCGTCGTGACCGGCCCTGCTAGCAGCCATCCACCAAGCTCCAGTCTGCAGGCATACACACTGCCGCCCACCCAGCTCTGCTTTCCGCTTACGCTTAAAAGCAGTCTTCTCCTTTTTGATGAAAGCGTGGCTCTCCGCGGCACGGTAGTGCTCAGCGGGGAAAGCAAATGGATGAGACCAGAAGGGATTAAGTGTACGCACATTCTTGAACAGTGCAGAGTATCGAGGGCGTTCTTTATCGAGAATGATGAATACGATGTCGTGGCCCAAGTACTGAACTCTCACGCCACAAATTGACTTTAGCATTGCTTTGGCCGCTTTTTCGTCATCCTCAAATACGGCGGAGAGATATTTGGCCCAGAAAGGGGCATGATGGTCCGTCGGCTGTAAGCAGAATATGGTAAAGCCGTACCGGTTGCCAATCTGGAAGGCAAGGGCCAAGTCTTCGAGGTCGCATTGCCATCCGTCTGTAGGCCATGGGTGAAACACCTTTCGCTGATTGTTGTAGCCACAATGCCGCCATGTATTCTCCCTTGCCATGAACAGAACGACTCGTAAGCCGTTCGACAGTGCCCCGGGCAAATCCCGGCGCACGACGCGGGTGCCGATGTTGCTCACGTTCCCTTGCCCAACGTCCGAGGCCATCTCTTCAAAATCTCGGAAAAACTCCGATTGAGACGAGAGAAAGGATTGGTCCACATAGAAGCCGACGTCGTCGTCAGTGACCAACAAGACGTTGCCAGTCCGGACTGCGAAATCGGGATGTATAGAAGAGGGGAGCTCGTCGTCGGTGCAAGGCGGTTGCTCGAGGATGGGAGAAGATGATATCGCGTCGGCTGAGTGATCTAATGATAGGTCAGCATTATGTTATACACATGTGCTTAAGACACAGAGTAGAGAAATGTGCCAACAGCTGAAAACTTACTGGTCTCCTCTGGCTTCACGCTTGTAGTCTCGGTGGATGAGAGAGATGATGCTGCTATCCCACCAACGTCGCCGCTGCTCGTAGCTAATAGTCGATAAACGTCATCAGTGAGGTGGCTAGATCATTAGTAGGGTACTGCTACTCACTTCGAGAGCCTTCTTCCACATCAAGTCTATCCATCTTCTCAATCAAGGCGTTGTCACCTGCTGACATATTCTTGCGGTGTGTGACCCGGTGGTGAAGTGAAGGAGGTTGATGTATGTTATCAATGGTATATCTCGAGATGGAGTAGCGAATCAAGAGTGCAAAGTCCGGAAGTTTGCAAACGACATGGGAAAGGGAACAGGATATATATAAAGAGTCGTCAGTCACGTTCCGCGGAGACACCCGCCACGTTAAATGAGCACCCAAGTGAAGTGGCATTTGATAGTGGAGTGAAAGATGAATATACCATTGACGCATGTTAGTTTTTGTACTGACAATACATGTTGTATGTCTTTTGTGTACTAGCTTCCCAATATTATATCTTTTCCCTTCATCACATAATCGTCTTACATAGCGCCAATGGGCTCTACAATCTCCATTCTCCACATATCTCTTTTCACCCTCAACATCACAACATGCCCAACAAGCATATGCATGCATGCATCAACAAGCCCATGTATAATCCGTAGATGCATGAGGGTCATTGAACAAAAACACAAAGAAAAACGACAAAGAAAGCCCGGAAAGAACCCAACGAAAAGATCAGACACACACACAAAAAGCAAAAAAGTGTTCTACAAATTCTCCATCTATACTACCACTGCATCAGCTCCAGCTAAAAGTATCTCGCATCGCATTTGAGAAGGCAGTGTACTCACAAGGTATATTCATCGAGTCATTTTGGTCTAGTGATAGCTACGAGCTACGAGATACAACTTTCCCACGAGATGGGGCGGAGGGAGGCAGGGGATTCGAAGGGGGGGGAAGAGGAGATATGAGAGCGCGAGGGGTGTAAAAAAGAAGAAGGCGGGAATGTGGGAAAGCAAGGGTAGTGGGGGGGATTACAGGAGGTAGTTTGTGATCTCGAGCCAGCCCCAAACGAGTGCGCCAGAGAGGATGGGGAGGGTAAGGTTATCATCAACCCCAAGATCTAAAGAAACCCATCAGCCCCCACTCTACCAGCACCCTTCACAAAAGACTCACCAAGCGCCTCCACAACAGCCCCCCCAACGCCCACCACAAGCCCAGTGACCCACAACCCCCAACCCCCCCGCCCAACCTCTTCCCCCCCCAACACCACCCACTCCCCCCCGCTCCCGTTCCACCAAAAGCCCGTGCCGATCATGAAGCCCGTGACGGAGGCAGCGAGAAAGCCGGCAAGAGACTTGCGGGGCGCGAAGGGGAGGAGGGGGATGAGCGGGAAATGGGCGGGGAGGGGGGGGGTGTAGCGGCCCCAGAGACGGCCGATGGTGGAGGCGGTGGTGTCGGACCATGAGAGGCTGCAGCCGCGTCACGCGTCAGTAGACGTTCCGGCAAGTAGGGTACAAGGGGGGACTCACGTCAGGATCGCGACCACCGCGACATCCCGCGGGTACAGCACCAACACCCATATAACCCCCACCAAATACCACACCACCCCATTCACCTTATCCCTCTCGCTCTCGCGCATCAAAAAGCCAGCGACCGTCTCCCATACTTCTGCAAAGGCGGGGTATCGAAGACGGAAAAAGTCGGTGATGGCGACGCCGACGAGGAGCGCTGTGAGGACTTTGACGAGGGGGCCGACGGAGGGGGGGTCGAGATACCACAGAAAAAGAGTGACGAAGCCTGCAAAAAGGTCAGTATTGCCGGATAAAAAGACAAAAGGGGGGGGGGGGACGTACCTATAGAAGAATGGAACGTCTTTCTCGGTATCTCCCAATCCACAACCTTCGTAGGCGTCACCCCAGGACTAGGCTTCCGCTTCACACTACTACTCCTTCTTCTCCTTGTGACTAGCGGCTTGTCGCCGGTGCCCGTCTGCGTCGACAGGGCGGGGGGCGGGAAGGAGTCTTCGGAGATGGGCGAGGCGGGTGCGTCGGCATCGGCGTCGGGGATGGTGGAGAGATGGGATAGGGAATCTATTGATTGGGTTTTGGAGGGTCTGGCGGCTCTGGAGGGGTTCTTTCGCTGCCTGGTGCCACTGGTGGGACCTCCCGCCTCGCTGCCTATAGAGGTCTCGAGGGGAGGGATGCCGTTGGCGATAGATGTCATGTCGGGAAGAGATAGGCGTGGGAGTAGCGTGATGAGACTGGCTGCGTGATTCGACGGGGCACGTGGCTGGCTTGTCGACGGAGAGGGGGCCGTGCACGGACAAGAGTATGCGTATCGAGAGAGATCAAGCTCAAAAAAGAGAGCGTGCACAACAATCCTATTTGATTCCGCGACACGTGGCATCTCCTGCCCGACACGTGGCAGGTCAGTGCCCGAGGTTTTCCCCCTCTGCATTGCAGTATCGTTAAAGAGACGGGCTAGATGCCAAAGCGCCATCGCCATTACATGCAAGTGTTTGCCAGCATACTACATACGCAACAGAACAGAGCAACATATCCCCTGAAACCGCCTTACTGCGCCTCTCCCTCAGCGGCCAAGGCAATCCCAACAGCGCCCGCGACTTGCACATCACCGCCCTCCTTGACTTCCGAGGTAGAAGCGGCATCCGTGGCGGTAGCGTTGTCGGTAGAGGTAGAAGCGGCAGGGGCGGGATAGACGGGAGGGGGCTTGCAAATGTCTTCCCCGAACGTACGGAGAGACAAGATCCTGCAAGACCATCAGCTTTCATCACTCGATCGCGCGCGGCGGTGCACTCACGACTTTTCCCGCTTGTCAATCATCAAGCTCATACTAATCTTCGCCTTCCAAATCGGCAAATACAACGGCAACCTCAACTCTCCCCCCGGCAACCCCCTCCCCTCATCCGCCCCCACCACCCCAGGCTCAAACACCACCACCCCCGCCCCCGACTCTCTCCCCCCAATCTCCGCCTTCCATTCCGGTCGGAACCGGTCGATGGCGGGATAGTGGTCCACGAGGAGGTTGCGCAGCTCGTCGAGCGTGGCGCGGACGAGGATACCGTCGCCGAGGTGCGGCAGGAGCTCGAGCACGCCGTCCACGGGGGGCCGCCATTTGCAAGAGATGTCGGTGTTCTTCGACTCTTTCGAATCTTGGCGAGTGAACGACTTGACACCCGCAGAGATGATCCTGAGACGAGTGTAGTCGTTGTTCAACAAGATTTGCTACACAGACGTCAGCCCTTCTTCTCATTTTGCCAACGCATATACTGACCTTGACAATCTCGTTGGTGAGGTACATCGTTCTATGAGGCGTCCCATACTCGTTTCGCACGAGCAAGTGGTTCTTCGGGAACGTCTCCTTGAACTGGAACCTTTTACTAAGACAAGATTACCCCCATTAGCGCCACACCTCTCGACTCTCGAACGACTTGCCGAGATGGGACATGGACTCACAGGATGGCCTTCACCTCGTCGTGCTCCGGGTCGACATACGAATACGGGTCCTCCTTGAACGTCACATCCCGCTTCTCCTTCTTCGCCGGCGCTTCCTTCTTCTTCTCTCCCACAGCGGGCTCAGCGTCGGCGACAGGGGCATCTTCACGAGGGCGCTTGGTGTCGGCTTGCTGCAGAGAAGGGCTCGCCTCACGCTTGAGAGAGGTAGAAGCCGCGGCAGATCCAGAGACGGCACCGGCCGCGCGTTCGATGACGGCGACAAAGAAACCGCCAGTGTTCTGGTCGTGCGGGAGGAGTCGCATACTACCCACCCTTTAGCTTGTCATCTTCCAGAGAGAGGGAAGCGACGTACCTTCGCTCAAGATGAATATCCTCCACATTCGCAGGCGGCCACAAACTCTCCACCAACGTCTTCCCCTTCTCCCCCCTCCCCCCCTCCTCCCCCCTCTCCACCGCCTCCCTATACCCCTCAAACGTCTCATACCACACCAACTCCCCATCCTTCCCCCCCGGCTGCGTCGCAACCTTCCACTTGTCCATACCCGGGCGGCGCTTGAGCGCGGGGAGCTGGGAGGAGACGTCGACGAGGGAGAAGGAGGGGTTGTTGTTCAAAGCGGCGCAGAGGACGGATTCGTCTTCGGCGGGGTTGAGGGAGCAGGTGGAGTAGACGAGGCGGCCGCCGGGTTTCAGGAGGGCCATGGCGCGCTCGAGGATACGCAGTTGGAGACTGTCAAACGTCAGCGATACGTTTTTCGACGTGTTCGGAAAGAGGAGCATGAAGGCTTACGGGTGGAGAGAGTTGCCGTCGGCGACACCCCACTTGCCCCAGATCTCAATGTTCTTTCGCATAGTACCGTCACCACTGCATCTGTGAGAGAGTCAGTAAGAGCAAATTATGGAGATGGAAAGACATACGGCACGTCGGCGAGGATACGGTCGAACAAGAGCTTCTGGTTGTCGCCGAGCTTGATCTGGGGGAAGATGGCTGCTCCTCGTCAGCCGGCATACTCGGGGAGAAGGAAAAGCTCACAGGCATCAAAGTTGGTCACCATCAGACCCTTGCTAGGCATTCTGCCGGTCTGATGCACAAGCATGTGCGTACGCTTGTAGTCCGAGTCGTTAGCAATGAGAAGACCGGTAGAGGTGGTGTGGTGCGGGTTGAGCGCTTCGATGATTTGAGCAGTCTTGGAGCCGGGGGCGGCACACATGTCGAGACACTGCACCATGTCAGCTTATCCAAAGAAAGCGCGGGAGAAAGGCGTACGTGGTGATGAGACTCGACGTCCAAGAAGAGAGGCGGAATCATCGACACCGCCTCCTGCCTGCTCAAATTCCCAACCTCCGTCTCTCCCACCAAAAACCTCTGAAAGTTCTTGAAAGGCTCCGTCTTTCGCACAACACGCTTGGGGGCGGAGACGGTCCATCCGAGGCCGCCGGGGTACCAGGAGATCTGGGCGGGGGGGTCGTAGACGGTGCCCTCGAATTCGACGTTGTGCATTTTGGGGACGTAGACCGTCTTGATGATGTCGTTGATGGTCTCGGCGTGACTAGATACTAGTGAGTAGGTCCAAAGACAGCCTAGATGACACTCACGCTCGAGAGCCAGTCACACGGAAAGTCAAAGGCAACTCCTGCTTCACAGTCTCCATAAACTGCGGCCACTCCTCGGGCGTCATGATGTTCATCTCCTAATTCTTCATCAGCACCCCACACGTCGTCGATCGGACGCAAGGGATGCGCTTACCTGGTAGTAGGTCTCAAAGGCCTTGTTCGACTTTTCAGCGCTGGTCAGATTGACCCAATCGCCGCGGCCGCTGTTGCTGGGGTCGTCCCTATGGCCGGCCTTGCTGCCTCCTCGTCCGCCGCGCTACAGCAAGAGTCAGTCGTGCCCCTTGCAGTATACTCATATACGCACTCCGTTTTTCTTGCCGCCTCTTGGTCGTCCCATATTGATAGTGAGAGTATGTCAAGTATAGCGTGGATTTGTTTACAACGGCGCAAAAACAAACCAGAGGATATATGCGCAAAAATAATTGATTCCGTCGGGGGCCCCGCAACCACCGATGGGATGAAGAGGTGGTAGGTACTACTCTGAGGCGGCATTATGAGCTATTTTCCCGTCGGCGACAGCTTCTGCGAGATACAGCAGCTATCGGTTAGGAACATAACGAAATGCTGGCAACCGTGGACAGCCATGGATTGCTCACTAAACAAAGCCAAATGAGGACAAGATAATACATACATATAGTGTTACCCAAGACAACAGATAGATTAGCCCAACATGACCGCAGATCCAATCTCTATCAAGATTTCTCGCCACATACAAGCCTCGTCGTCCATCCCCTCATCCATTCTCCTCCAACACTCTTCCGACACTTTCTCCACCACGTCGAGCTCGTATGAGCACTGGTACATGAATGATTTGATAATCTCCCGGGCGCGTTGGCGCTGGTGAGGGGCGTAGAGGACTGTGCAGGCGATGAGAAGGGGCTAACGAGAGAGTCAGTAATAATCAGGATCGGAGGGGGGGCAAGTCGGACGTACCCAGTTCATATACTCCACTTTCGGCCCCACATCCGCGCAGATATCCAGCGCCTCCACAGCATACTTCTGCACCACGTCCTCCTCCCGTCTCCTCCCCAGCAGCTCCCGATGCACCAAAATCTGCACCCCCACCCAAAGCGCCAAACTCCCGTCCCTCGTCCTCTTATCCGTGATAGTCCGCAGAACGTCTCTCCTCCATGCTTCGAGGTCGGTGCAGAGCTTGATTATACGTTGTGGAAGCTCTGGGCGGTGGGTGGGGGTTGACGAAGGAGAGGGAGGGGAGATGTATCGGGAGCGGTGGCAGGCTTCGAAGAGGATGTTGTTGGCGCGAACGACAAGTTTGACGATACTGCGATGGTACCCGGTAGTACTCTCGACCGACTACAGACCGCATCAGCATCATACGGAATGGCAAAACAGTAGCTTACATCGAGCACGGATGAATCTTGACTTTGCAGCTTCTCCCACCAATCCGAAGACTCCGTAATCACAACACAAGGCTCGCCCGTTGTCATCGACGCTAAACGAGCCAGTCAGTAAGCCTACCATGTACGACCAGGCGACCACAGAGACTCACCTAGCAGATCCACAAGCGCCAGATATTCGATCAAACAGACTCGAAGAGGGAGCGGAGGCTCTGGTCCGCGGTCGCCGAATAGAATCGCATCGCATCCACCTCGGAACCGAACAGAAGCATGGGCAAGTCGTAAGGCCTCGCGCCATCTCGGCTGGGCACCTAGCAGCTATCACAAGATATCAGATTATGATAAGAGATAGCTGAAGGAGTGGAAAGGAGGAGAAGGACGTACATCGGCACCCGAGACCATCATACTCGCCGCCAGAAACGTATCCGATCTCAACTCCACCGGAACATGCTGCGCCATCCTCAAGAATCTGATAGCTTCGTTTCTATAGCTGAGTCCCAGGCGAGAGGTATGTCCATTGGTGTCGGGCGCGCTTCCCTTGTCTTCTAATCTAGACAAGTAAATCAGTATATCATCAAGCGAGCGGAAGGCAAGTACTTACGAAGCGAGATGTACTGCGCCGACGGCAAGCAGTGCTGATCTCAACGCACCAGTACACAGAGGCGTATCTCCGGAGGCGAAGAGAAGGAGAGGGATGACGTGGTCGAGCCATGGGTTGGGATCTTCGTGTACGACAAAAGTGGAGAGTGTGTACGTGAAACAGTGATGGAACTGTCCGACGTATAAGCTTGGGTATACGAGCATGGACGAGCACTTACACATCTGAGGTCATCCGCCACTGGAAACGCCTCCTTCAAAAACTCTGGCGGATCCACAGGCCCACTAAAGAACTGCCCCATCCTCGTATCCCGACATAGCGCCATCAGCAGATCAAACGGATCCATCGCCCTAATCTTGTGCAGCGGCGCAACATTCGTAGGCGTCCCATGATGAGGATGATGTGCCATGTGCGATGGATGGGAATGACGGGATGCGGGGGACGGTACACTGCGAGGGGTGGGGGATGGTTCTGGCTGAAGATGAAGCTGGATCTCGGATCGGGGTCGACTTTGGGCGGATGCGAAAGATTCGGCGAGTGGGCTGGAATGATGTCGTTTATGCAGCTTTTCAGCGACCTCTTGGGAGTCGAATGTCTTTCTCTCCGGGTACACACACTCCCGGAGAATCAGTATGTGCGCAGAAGAACTCGGAAGGGAGACATACCTCGGCGCCGTACTTGATACACCTCTCGCATTCGGGTTTGCCTACACCTTGTCAGATACCATTCGCAAGCTCTCTAGAGCACCCACCTGTATCACACTTGACCCTTCGACTCCTACAAACAAGACACCCATTCTTCGACCTACGCCCCCAATCAGCACAACCTCCAAAGTCGACGCAAGGGGAAAGACCTTACCTAGTCACTTTCGTCTTCTTCGTCCCAGGAGCTAGCATCTCCGGACTCGTCTCATGCTGGGCATCTGCGTCACCCATGGATCCAGTAGGGCGGCGATGTATCGAACGATACCTGCGGCGAAGGGAAAGAAGCAAGAGAGAGAAAGCAATCGAGATCTCTGCGTGCTCGAGATTGCCGCAGGTCGGAACGGGATCAAAATGCCGCCGGCTCGGGTCGCTGTTTGGTTCGGGCCTTGGCGATCAAGTAAAGGATACATCACACAGTATAGCGCCTTGGTCGAGTGGGGATGACATGGCGCGTTGAGTGATTTCTAATGAGTCCGATGGAATGGACGGGAAGACTGTTCGACGTCTTCTCGGAATCGTGAGTGCGTTAAACGTCCCAGATTACTATGGAATTTCACCGGCGTCGTCCCATGAGACATCGCATAGCACAGAAGAGTTTTTACATTTCCAACGTGTTTGACATACAACCTAGATTCCCAAGATCCACAGCGCCCAAGAAGAAAAGACCAAACCCCAAAACCCGCCTCATCCCAAAATAACAGCATACCCCATCTCCATCAATATCTCCTGCCACGAACACGCCTCCTCATCCATCCCCGCATCAATCCTCCTCCAGCACTCCTCCGACACCGTGCCCAATATATCGAGCTCGTAGGAGCACTGGTATACGAATGCTTTGATGACGTTGCGGGCGCGGTCGCGTTCGAGGTCGCGGTAGAAGACGGAGGAGGCTATGAGGAATGGCTGTAGCGTGGCGTCAGTCGGCTGTTTTCGAAGGGGTGATTGAGAGGATGGGATGACCAAAAAAAGAAGAAGAAGAAGAAGAGGAAGGGGAAGAAGAAAAGACGTACCCAATTCATATACTCAATCTTCGGCCCCACCCCCACACAAATATCCATCGTCTCCAACGCATGCCTCTGCACCCCCTCATCCTCCCTCCCCCTCCCCAACAACCCCCTCTCCACCATAATCCCCACCGCATGCCACATCGCCAAACTCCCATCATGCGTCCTTTTATCCCCTATCCCCGGCAGCACACCCACGCGCCACGCGTCGAGATCCGCGCAGAGCTGGAATATGCGGTGGCGCAGGTCGGGGCGGGAGGTGGGGAGGAAGGGCGCGGCGAGAGAGATGTGGCGCGCGAATTGGGAGGATTCGAATATGAGGCTGTGGGTGCGGGAGAGGAGGCGGACGATGCCGCGGTGGAGGCCGATACACTGCTCAAACGTCTGCTTTCGGTCAGCTTTGCATTTGAAAGACCAAGAGACGGGAAGGGGGAGCTTACATCGGGGATGGAAGGGTCGGTACTGTGTAGTTTCTCCCACCAGGTTGCCGTCTCCGTGATAACCACCCACGGCTGATTCGTCGTCAACGCCGCTATCAAGCCCATCAGCAAAGTCGTAACAATATCTCGAAAGTAGAGTGGACTCACCAAACATATCGGTCAGAACCATATACTCTACACAACACACTTTCAAAGGATGCGGCCGATCCGTCCCCCGCGGCCCAAACAGAAGCACGTCCACACCCCCCCGAGATCGGACAGCCAAATGCGAAAGTCTAACCGGTTCGCGCCACCTCGGATGGGCTCCCAGTAGCTACAGTAAAAAACACATGTCAGCCATAATCCAAAAGACGGACATAAACAAGAGACATACATCAGCGCCTGTAAGGGTGCCCGTCGCAGCGATGAACGAATCCGACTGCAACTCTGCCGGTACATGCTGAGCCATACGCAAGAGTTTGATGGCTTCGTCTCGGTATTTGAACCCCAGATCGCGGGTGTAGCCGCCCGTATCCGGAGAACTACCCTTCTCCTCCAGCCTAGCTGCTGTCAGTACTTGCAGAACGGGGTATGGACAGGAGGAACGGGGAAGACTCACGAAGCTAGTTGGACGGCGCCCGTAGCTAGTATAGCCATTCGCAATGCCCCAGTACTCAGAGGCGTTTCTCCAGACGCGAATAGTAAGAGAGGGACGACATGGTCGATGAAGGGGTTGTACTCTTCGTGAGTGACGAATATTGATAGCGTATAGGTAAAGCAATGATGAAACTGGACACTATGTCAGCGACACACGACCAGAAACAGAGAAACATACACATCTCAAATCATCTGCCACCGGGAACGCCTCCTTCAAGAAATCCGGCGGATCCACAGGCCCCGAAAAGAACTGCCCCATCCTCGTATCCCGGCACAACGCCATCAACAGCTCAAACGGGTCCAAAGCCCGCACCTTCGCCAGCGGCGTATTACCGCTGCCTGATGATTTGTAAAATGCGTTGATGGAGGCGGAAGAGTGGTTCGGGAGGGGGTTGATGGAAGGGCGGGTGGGTTCTTCGGTGCCGTCTTGGGGGGAGATGGATATGCTGGAGTTGGAGGGACCCGCAGAGCCGGGCGGGTCGGAACGATGTCTTTTCCGGAGTTTCTCTGCTACTTTGGTGGAATCGAACGGCTTCTTCTCCGGATAGACGCACTGCAAGGTCTCAGTCAGACCCCATGTCACGAAGATGCAGGGACATACCTCCGCGCCATACTTGATGCACCTTGCGCATTCCGGTTTGCCTGTTCACGGTCGGTCAATTCTGCAACTCTGCACTCGGCCAAGACAAACTCACCGACATCGCACTTGACCCGCCGACTCCTGCATACGAGACACCCATTCCTAGAGCTACATCCCCGTCAGTGCTGTACAGTACTACTCGAGCGCCCACGCACCGAGTGGTCTTTGTCTTCTTTCCCGCGGGGGCCGAGTCTGCGATGGCCTGGGTGTCTGTGTCGGGCGGTTGGTTTGCGGTGGGTGGTGCCATGTGGAGCGGACAGGAGGGGCCGGGTGGTGCGGCGGGCGATGCAGTATTATAGGAGCCTATGAAAAGAAGGGATTCATTCCCTTGGACATCAGGGGCAGGTGAGACAGAGACGGGTTTTGATCGGGCGGGATCAAATCGCTGCATCAACAACAACAACAAAACGATCCATTCGGGACTGTGTTTGTATCATCACTCATGATGGTACCTAGTCTTACGGACGCCGATCTCCCTCCACATGCACCGACATTCTTCGGCAGCCGGCCCTTGCGAGCGATAGAAGCCGACACCTCCAGCTACTTTGACCTGTGCAAGTACCGCAGAGTGCCCAGGGCGAGGGATGTTGCGACCGGGTGGCATACAGAGGTGGCCATGCTGCTGGCGGTAGCTTCCAACCATACCGTGAGTCGTCTCCTGCTTGTGCGCATCAAGCTGAAGCTCGGCAGAACGCCCACACGTACTCCGATACTCGACAGGAATACGACACCCCCTTGGATAACGCCCCAACATCTCTCAACCGGACTTCTGGCGGTATGGAACCAGACTCTCCCCTCGACGTCGTGTGCACACCCTCAACCCCTGTGCAGCCATGGATATGGACCAACAGTATCTCAAGCAAAGTAAGTGCTCACAACATACTCCACTATCTCAACACTGATTATCTCCAGGCATATCAAGCCCCTCACATGCCACACACCGCCATCCAAACCTCCTTCCCCCATCGCTCATCCCTCCTCGCCACGCCCATGTCTCATCCACCCACCTCACAATCAGCCACCACCTCCCCCGCAAACCGTGCCGGCCTACTCAACCCTCAACCCTCTCGCCCAAACGTTGCTCGCCCAAACGTTACTCGCCCAAAGACCCGACCCCCATCGCGCACGTCTACGACCCCTTCACATGGACACCGCTCTCAAAAGCGTACTCAACCCTCAATACCCCCAAGGTTCACCAGACCAGAGCCCGAGAAGGAGATTACGGTAGAACAAAACCTCGAAGCGGTCGAGCTGGTTTTGGGGAGGATGGAAGATGGGTCTATGGATGGAGGCGGGCTACTTGCGCCGCCGGCTATCCTCTCCCATGAGGGGTACGCTTCCCGTCGTCCTAGTCCTATCTTCATACCCACTCCTCTCTCCCCATACGCACCCTCCTTCCCCCTCCCCATCCCCATCCCCATCCCCATCCCCTCCTCCCCCTCCTCCGCTCTTTCCCAAATCTCCACAACCCTCTACGAACCCCCCAACCCCTCCCCCCGCGTCTTTCTCGCGCTCAAGAAGAAAGACATCCTCGGCCCGCGGGGGGACGGAGGTAGTTTCGACCCCTGGAAACATCGCTTCCAAGACGGGCGGGGGAAGGGGAGGAGGAAAGGCGGGAGGGTGGAGGATCCGCGGGGCGTCGGGTCGGGGTGGGGGTTTGGGGGAGGGGGGTGGAGGGAGATGGCTGTTGCTGAGGGGATGGAGCTGGCTGATCCGGATGAGGATGGGATGCGGATGGTGAAGATATGAGCTAGAAAATGGCGATGCTGAGAATGGTACGAGTAGCTTGTAACTTGTCAATTGTCATACGAAATGTAACGTGCTGGAAATAGAGAGTGACTAGTGCGGCTGCTAAACGAATATAACTTCTGTTCATAAATCTGTCCTTCTTCTGGTCTACCTCTCGCCATTTGGTTCTTTTGTATCCGCTCATCACTCGGCTTCTCAAACATAAAAGAACGCGCTCTAGTCATACCAGTACCTCCATTCAGACCTACCCATTCATCCTAGACGGCACCGTTCAAGAGCTCAACGTTGATAGACTTTGCGAGCGCCTCATATTTATCCTGGCTGGAATGACCATATGCGATCCATGTTTGCAGCAACTTGTTCCGCTCTAGAGGTGAGATGATAAGCGGATTTGCTCAGAAAAGGAAGACTATCCAATAACGCACCGTCAACATATCGCTTCTCCTCCCCTCTCATCGCCGTCTTCAAAGCACCCATCCCCCCATTCCCCAACGACTGCTCCATACCCAACACTCCCCACCATCCCATTTGCTCCTGCATCCAGATAAAGCCTTGCCACTCCTGGCTCTCACTGATTGCAGCTTTCCTTCGTCCCTGGGAACGGTACTCGGAACCCCATTGCCCAGCCAACAACCACAAGAGGAGAATCCAAACGACAGCCAGTATGATGCCAAAGACAGGATTCTCCCACAGGAGCGCATCTCTGCCGGCGTCGTCACCCGGAATGAACAGAAACATCAGCGTGAACGGAAAGAGGATGAGAGAGAATGAGTGGTTCTCATCCGCCCAGGAAGAAGTCTTTCGGAAGAGAGGATAGCTAGTGGGCGAGAGCGGGACCGGATAAAATTGTGACGGGGGGAAACAATCAAATCTGTGCTGTTTGTTCTTCTTGTGGTCGACTAAAACTACCCATCAGCCACAGTAACAGCAAAAACGACGGCTTGCTTACCAAAGATGACAGGTACCGCACGGTTATACATCAACTGTGCCGCTCTCCCTTCGTCTCCGTCCATCAACGCTACCTTCATACTCTCCGCCACCTTCCGCACGTGTCTGTCCAAATGGAATTTCAAACCCGCGGCCAAGCTACACATCACAGTACAAACGACCCCAAACATAATCTCCATGGGCACCATTCTCTCGCCCCCCAAAAAAATGACCATCAAAAGGACAGCCATGGCAATGTACAACTCTGAAGGGAGGATTGCCCGAGCCCAGTCGGTATTTAGCTTGCGCTGTTCTCGGAGCCAAATGTCGATCTTGTCGTGCCCCGTGCCGCGAGGCGGGATGTCTTGTGCGTTAAGCGTCCTGGCGTTCTGGCCACTGCTTCCAGAGGTGCCCTGCTTGATGAGCGGGGTTGTCTCTTTGACGGGGATGATGTCTTGGGTGGTGCGAGGGAGCATTGTAGATGATTGTTGTTCCTCACTGGATGGAAGTGTGGAATGGGATGTGGGAAAGCGGTGGGGTGAGAAAAGCGGCAAGAAGATGTAATAAGTCTGACTGACGTCGTCAGCCGCCATGAATCGTCGGCGTAAGTGTCGAATGAGCGTATTCGTGGCATGGAAACAGTGTTGCATAAGCTTAGGAACGTGATGCATCACAATCGTTGTATTGTCAAGCATGTCTTCTTCTACAGCATTGACCAAGTGGCGAAGTTGAATGATCAGTTCATCGGCCCGAATTTGGCTTGTGCCTCAGTCGGCCACCTCCACCTCCACATTCCACGTCGTCATGCCTCGAAGTTGGTGGCGGCGAGAGAGCTCTTTGTTCGATTTCCTCTTGAAACAACTCAGTAAGTAACGTATCCCAACATCTGCAAGTCCCACTAACGAAGATGGGTACAGTGTTCAGTCTGTTCAAGAGGTCTGCTTCAGCCGCTATGGGTGCCCCAAAATACGTATATAAGATCGTACCTCACTCTTTTGTAGACCCTCGGTACGTTCTCCTCTCCATCTCTTCTTCAAGATGATTTGAACAGCTTATCTTTTGCATTGTGCTAGAAATAGAGAGTGACTAGTGCGGTTGTCAAACGAATATAACTTCTGTTCATGACTTTGTCTCTCTTCTGGCTTACCTCTCATCATTTGGTTCTTTTGTATCCGCTCCTCACTCAGCTTCTCAAACATAAGAGAACGCATTCTAGTCATACCAGTACCTAAATTCAGACCTAGCCATTCATCCTAGACGGCACCGTTCAAGAGCTCAACGTTGATAGACTCTGCGAGCGCCTCATATTCATCCTGGCTGGAATGACCTTGTGCGATACGTTTCTGCAGCAACTTGTTCCTCTCTAGAGGTGCGAAATGATAAGCGACTTTGCTCAGAAAAGTAAAGACTATCCAATAACGCACCGTCAACATATCGCTTCTCCTCCCCTCTCATCGCCGTCTTCAAAGCACCCATCCTCCCATTCCCCAACGACTGCTCCATCGCCAACACTCCCCACCATCCCATTTGCTCCTGCATCCACATAAAGTCTTTCCACTCCTGCCTCTGACTAATCGTAGCATTCCTTCGTCCCTGTGAACAGTTCTCATACCCCCATTTCCCATCGAAAAACCACAAGAGGTGAAACAAACCGACAGCCAGTACGATGCCCAAGACAGCCGTCTCCCACAGGGGCGCATCTCTGCCCGCGTTGGCATTCGGGATGAACGTATCCACCAGCAGGGGCGCAAAGAGGAAGGATGAGATTGTGGGGGTCACATCCGCACAGACAGACGTCTTTCGGAAGAGAGGATAGCTAGTGGGCGAGAGCGGGACTGGATAGAACTGTGCCGACGGGGGGAAACAACGAAATTTGTGCTGTTTGTTCTTCTTGTCGACTAAAACTACCCATCAGCGTCTGCGACAGTGATAGCAGAAAAGACAGCTTGCTTACCAAAGACGACAGGTACCGCACGGTTATACATCAACTGTGCCGCTCTCCCTTCGTCTCCGTCCATCAACGCTACCTTCATACTCTCCGCCACCTTCCGCACGTGTCTGTCCAACTTGAATTTCACACCCGCGGCCACGCCACACATCACAGCACAAGCAATCCAAAACAAACAGGTCTCCATGAACGCTTTTCTCTTGCCGAAGAATTTGAGCACCATCAAACCATATATGACAGCCATAGCAAAGAACAATCCCGGAGGGAGGATGCCCCGAGCCCAGCCGGTGTTGAGCTTGCGCTGTTCGCGAAGCCAAATGTCGATCTTGTTGTGGCCCGTGCCGCGAGGCGGGATGTCTTGTGCGTCAAGCGTCCTGGCGTTCTGGCCACTGCTTCCGGAGGTGCCCTGCTCGATGAGCGGGGTTGTCTCTTTGTCGTGGATGATGTCTTGGGTGGTGCGAGGGAGCATTGTAGATGATTGTTGTTCCTCACTGTAAGGAAGTGTAGAATGAGATGTGGGAAAGCGGGATCATATTTAGGAAAGTGGGGTGAAAAAAGCGGCAAGGAAAGGAGATATAATAAGTCTGACTGACGTCGTCAGCCGCCATGGATCGTCGGCGTAAGTGTCGAATGAGCGTATTCGTGGCATGGAAACAGTGTTGTATAAGCTTAGGAACGTGATGCATCACAATCGTTGTATTGCCAAGCATGTCTTCTTCTACAGCATTGACCAAGGGGCAAAGTTGAATGATCAATTCATCGGCCCGGATTCGGCTTGTGCCTCAGTCGGCCACCTCCACCTCCACATTCCACGTCGTCATGCCTCGAAGCCGCCTTAAGGCTTGGTGGCGGCGAGAGAGCTCTTTGTTCGATTTCCTCTTAAAACAACTCAGTAAGTAACGCATCCCAACATCTGCAAGTCCCACTAACGAAGATGGGTACAGTGTTCAGTCTATTCAAGAGGTCTGCTTCAGCCGCTATGGGTGCCCCAAAATACGTATATAAGATCGTACCTCACTCTTCTGTAGACCCTCGGTACGTTCTCCTCTCCATCTCTTCTTCAAAGAAATCAAGCTGACTCGGAACTAGGTTCACATTCCCCGTCCCAATCCCCTCTTCCCACCAATTCCTCCTCCCCCTCGATCTGCAGGACCGATTCATCCACCTCTCTTCCGCTGCTCAAATCCCAAAGACTCTCGGGTTATTCTTCAAGGAGGCAGAGTCGGTGGTGCTTCTGAGGGTGGAGACGGAGAGGATTGGGGCGTGGAAGAAGCTTGAGTGGGTCATGGAGGATCAGGAGAAGAGGACAGGGGGTACGTCTGTCTCATGGACATTTGCAATGTCTCGAGGATACACCATGAGTGTGATGGCGGCTGACAAATGGCTACAGACATGCCTTACCTCTGTGCGCATGCTTGGCCGGTACCTCTGGAAGGGGAATACGTGGAGAGCTTCAAGGAGGTGCATCGGAAGGGCGGGGATTGGGATGCTGCGCTGGCACAAGGAGAGTTGAAGAGCTGGCTGGTGTAAATACATTACCGTCTCTCATGCATGGCCTGCTTCCAGCTGCTTCTCCCCGCCCCCCTAACACCCTCCATAGCCACTCTGGATCCGCATCTCATCTCGACTGCATCTGATGTTCGGTGATTGGGCGGCCAGGCACTGGCCCGCGTGTTTGCTCCCGCTTCCTTTGGGTGATAAGCAGCACGTGGACCCCGCTTATCTGTATTCTGCGCATCTCAAAATTTCGCTCTCCACCGAGGCCGTATCTCTCGCGATCACTTCCGCTTTCTTCTCTTCTTCTTCTCTTTCTCCTTTTCGATGCATACAAATACCGCAGGGGCACTCTCACTCACACCCCCCTAGAGCACACTCCCGCCCACCCATCTCCACTGCCCAGCATGCTTTCTGCAGAAACCGTCAAACGCCGGGCCACCTCCCGTTCCGCCTGGGTCCTCCCCAAAGAAGAGTCGTGTGTCGCCCCCGATGAGGTCTGGAGTAACAAGGGTTAGCTTCCTCCCCACTCCTCCCCCCTCACTGCTCTAGGTGTTGACAACGCTCAGATATGGACCCGGCGCCGATGGAGCATCGTATATGGACATCCTGGACCTTTTTCGCGTACTGGATTTCAGATCTCATCACCCCCGGTGGTTGGGCGACGTCGAGTTCGTTCATCGAGCTTGGACTGACGTGGTGGGAGAGTTGTCTTGCGATGTATGTGGGAGGGTTCTTGGTCGCCATTGTGATTACTTGTGAGTCACATTCTGTTCCAGGCGGAATGGAGCGGTGACTGATAAGCTTCGGTCGTGTCTCAGCCAACGGTTACATCGGTGCCAAGGTGAGTGTACAGCGCTGCTTACCTGTCGTGTCCGCTGACCGACTTTTCAGGTGCATACTCCTTTCGCTGTCACTTCTCGATCCGTCTTTGGTTACTGGGGTTCCAAATTTGTCGTTTTCTCGCGTATGTGCACGGCATGCTTCTGGCTCAGTATCAACTCTTGGTCGTAAGTCGTCTCCATCCCACATTTACAGCTTATGCTGACGAACGGTAGTGGTGGTGTCTTCATCAGTCTCATGATCGAGGCCATCTGGCCATCGTATGCCAACTTGAAGAACTCGATTCCCGCCAGTCAGGGCGCTACCTCTAAGGACTTCCTGTCCTTCTTCCTCTTCTGGTGCGTCCTCTCACTTTACTTATACTATCAAACAACTGACCTTCTATCAGGCTCTTGCAATTCCCCTTCATCTTCATCCACCCCTCCCAGCTCAAGTGGGTCTTCAACGTCAAAGCTGCGCTCGTCCCCATCGTCGCTTGCGGAACCCTTATCTGGGTACGCGCCCCCTCTCCAGTCTCCGCTCCATTTTGCTGATGTATAATACAGGCTTGTATCATCGCTTCTCCCAACACCGGCAAGGCTTTGGGTTCCCCAGCGAACAGGGCGGAAGGAGGCACGGCGAGGTTTATGGCGTTCATGTACGCTGTCACTGCCGCCCAATCTACATGGGCTACCCTCAGTACGGCTCCCCTCGTCCTCTTCTCATCCCTATACTGACGAATTCACAGGTGTCAACATCGGCGACTTCTCCCGATACTGCAAGAAACCCTCGGCGTCCTACATCCAAATGATCGTCTTCCCTTTCCTCTACGCCGGTCTTTCGTTCTTCGCCTCCATCACTGCTTCTTGCGTTGCGTACAAGTATGGAACGGAGAACTCGTATTACCAGCCGTACGACATTGTTGTACGTATTCTTGCTTCGGATGAGAATAAGGCAGAGCTGACTATTGGGCAGGCGCTTTGGAACACTTCTGCGGGTGGTCGATGTGCTATGTTCCTCGCTTCTTTCATCTGGTATGTCCATCCCTTCCCTTCTATGGCTTTCCCATACTGACAGCTGGGCAGGGCGATGTGCAACGTCACAACCAACATCACCGCCAACTCCATCTCCGCCGCCAACGACATGACCTCCCTCGCCCCCAAATACATCAACATCCGACGCGGCCAATTCATCGCCGTCACTATCGGCGTCTGGGGGTTCGTCCCCTGGAAAGTCCTTGCCACCGCTAGCAACTTCCTCACCTTCATGTCTTCCTACTCGGTCGTCCTTGCGCCGATCGCAGTCATCATGGTTGTCGACTTCTTCTTTGTGAAGAAGCAAAAGTTGAATGTGTATGAGCTTTACAAGCCGAAGGGTATCTACCGATACTCGAAGGGATGGAACTGGAGGGCGTATGTGGCGCTTGCGGTGGCGGTCGCTCCCAACTTGCCGGGTATGGCGAACGCTATCAACGACTCTATCTACATCGGAAACATCAAGTACATTTACATGGTGTCCAACATCTTCGGTAACACTGGTACGTCTCTCTCTCTTCTCCCCTTCCCCATCGTGAAATCACTGACCTCGCGTATAGTCGCCTTGACGATCTACCTCCTCCTCAACCGCTTCTTCCCCCCACACTCCGCCATCATCGAGACCGCCGTCCACGACGTCCTCGCCGAACCCGAGTACACCCCTTACGACTCTACCTACCCAGTTGCGAAGGAAGAAGCAGAATTCGGGGTTGAAGCGTTGTCGGCGGCGTCTTCGAAGAATGGGGAGAAGGGGTTGGAAGGGGAAACGGATGTGAAGAGCGCCATCTAGTGGGAAAACTAATCTAGTGTGATGGAGTGCGAAGTGCCAGGAGGAGGTGGGGCGTGCAGGTCGAGGAGGAGGAGGGAGTTTCTTTTATTTCGCTTCTCATTTTGTGCTCGGGCTAGGGGTGTGCGTGAAGGATAAACTCAAACGTTGTATACTACCATA
This sequence comes from Cryptococcus floricola, assembly GCA_006352305.1. Lineage (NCBI taxonomy): Eukaryota > Fungi > Basidiomycota > Tremellomycetes > Tremellales > Cryptococcaceae > Cryptococcus > Cryptococcus floricola. Next base: position 355,555 of record RRZH01000008.1, on the reverse strand, counting down.
TCCCCCATACTACTTACAAACACATTAGTTTGGGGACCATCTTTTTCAGTGAATGAACACCATCACTCTTTCGTTGTCGTACATTTGCGCAGGTTTGGGAGTGGCAGCAGCATCGTAATCACATGCATCGGTGTAAGATTGGTATGTTGAGGGAAAAAGGAGAGATGCTGACATCAGGCTTCATTAACATCTTCATTTGCACCATGCAGTATAAATATTATAGACGGCTACCAAACACCTCCAAGCTCCAACTGCGCTTCACGATCACGCTCTTCGAGCAGGGCTTTAGCTGCCTCGCCCACGTCATTATCATCCGTAGCGCACATCCTGATTTGAGCAAGAGGCATCTTCTGAAAAGTCTCAATCCCGTCATAGCGACTGATCTGGAGTGCACACTCAGTTGGCCTTTCTCCGTCTCCCTCTCTGGTCCACCAGACCACCATTATCGTGCCGGCAGAGGGAGAACGTCGACCATCAGCGGTCCTCTCTGGAATACCGAATTCACTCTTCTTAGGTGGCCTCGGCGCTCTTTCTGTCAGCACACTGTACAGCCTTTGACACCCTTCTTCATACTGCCATTCCAAAGATGCGGCCGTTTGATGGCCCAAAGTCCACGAAGCACTGCTGGTGAGGTTTTGACCACTGACGTCGTATCTCGTCTCGGTGTTGTTCGGATTGTCGTTATCGGTGTGGACAGACCATTCAATGGCCTCAGGGTCTCCATTGGCGTTGTAAAATATAAAGGTGAAGCAATCGTTTAGTCCGGGGTTCGAGTCTGTAGAGTTGACTTCTTCGTCATAGGGGTTTGATGCTGCCATGTTGAATGAGTGATATTTCGATGGTAGATGTCGCTATGATGTTGAAATCTTGAATCAGGGTAGCGATTCACACTTATATACCCGCAAGTCATACATGAATCGTGTTCAAGTCAATGGTGCAAATCAACACTCTTTTCCGAGTATATGAAGTCCGAACACAAAGGTCGAATTCGTCTCTTCAAGGGATACATGTAACAGTCTATTCATGCTATCCACTGATAGTGGTGCTCATTGATACAAAGGACAATACCCCAATGGTTCTCGAGTAGTAGCATAGCGGCGTTATTGGATCATCGACGCATCCGCAGGAAGCTGTTGCTTTAATTCTGCATTCAACACCCGCGTACCATTGCTCGTATATGCACATCAGCTGATATCTTAGGGTACGGTCGATGTAAGCTTTTTTTTATGTACTTTGCATAGTACAGTATAGAACAATCCCAGACGCATCAGGCTCATTCAACATCTTCATTTGCATCATGCAGTATAACTACTAGACGGCTACCAAACACCTCCAACTACGCTTCACGCTCACGCTCTTCGAGCAGGGCTTTGGCTGCCTCGCCCACGTCATCATCACGCGTAGCGCACATCCTGACTTCGGCAAGAGGCATTATCTCAAAACCCTCAAACGATTCATCGTGAGTGATCTGGAGTACACACTCAGTTGGCCTTTCCCCGTCTCCCTCTCTGGTCATCCAGACCACCTTCATCATGCCGTCAGAGGGAGAACGTCGACCATCATCGGTCCTCTCTGGAATACTGAATTCACTCTTCTTAGGTAGCCTGGGCGCTTTTCCCGTCAGCTCGCTGTACAGCCTCCGACACCCTTCTTTATACTGCCATTCCAAAGATGCCACCGTTTGAGGGCGGAAAGTCCACGTATGTCCGCTGGTGAGGTTTCGACCTTTGACGTTGTAACTCGTCTCGGTGTTGTTCGGATTGGCGTTATCGGGGTGGACATACCATTCGACGACCTCACGGTCTCCATCGCCGTTGTCAAATTCAAAGGCGAAGCAATCGTTTAGTCCGGGGTTCGAGTCTGTAGAGTTGACTGATGATGCCATGTTGAATGAGTGATCTTTCGATGGGAGATGTCGCTATGATCTTGAAATCTTGAATCAGGGTAGCGACTCAAACTTATATACCCTTAAGTCAGACATGAATCGTGTTCAAGACAATGGTGCAAATCAACACTCCTTTCCGAGCATTCATCACAGTATATGAAGTCCGAACACAAAGGTCGAATTCGTCTCTTCAAAGGATACATGTAACAGTCTATTCATGCTATCCATTGATCGTGGTCCTCGTTGATACGAAGGACAATACCCAAATGGTTCTCGAGTAAAGTCAGACATGAATCGTGTTCAAGACAATGGTGTAGATCAACACTCCTTTCCGAGCATTCATCTTAGTATATGACCTCCGAACACAAAGGTCGAATTCGTCTCTTCAAAGGATACATGTAACAGTCTCTTCATGCTATCCATTGACCGTAGTCTTCGTTGATACAAAGGACAACACCCCAATGGTTCTCGAGTAGTCGCATAGCGACGTTATTGGTTCATCGACGCATCCGCAGGAAGCTGTTGCTTTAATTCTTCATTCAACAGCCGCGTACCATTGCTCGTATATGCACATCAACTACTCTCTTACGGTACGGTCAATGTAAGCATGTTTATATGTACTTTGCATAGTACAGTATAGAACAATTCCAGACGTCCTTGTGCGCCTCTCACATGAGAAGATAGGACGAGACTCGGATGAAAGCCACAAATCTAGGGGAGAGCCTTGCCCGCACGGATCGCAATCGACACCTGCGAGGTAGCTTCGTCCTTGAAGTACCTATCCAACATGTCAGCTCGTACTCCATAGCCATTAGATAGAGATGGACTTACTTTTCCATAAGCTCCGTGTAGTATTTTGCCTCGGAAGTAGTCTTCTTGACAGACTCGCGCGCTAACACCATCATCAGTCTTCCCATTCTCGTGTTACAAAAGCAGATCAAGACTCACCCAAGATACTCTTCGCATACTCCACCCACTTCTCCCCAACCTCCTTCCCCTCAAAGCCTCTTCTCTCATCCAACAAGAAGAACCTCCCCACAAACGGCGCCAAACTCCCATCCACCGTCGTCCACTGCTCCCCTGCAAAGTACGGTCCTCCTTCCTTGATACGGGCGGTATAAGTGCGGAGGTGGGTGTAGAGCTCTCCGCGAGCGACGGATTGGGCGGCAGGGTCTTGGGCTTGGATGAGCTTGAAGTAGGCTGGGAGGATTTTCTGCGAGGGGCGAGTTAGTGGATGGCGTGATGATTTGAGGTGAGAGAAGAAGGAGAGGTGAAGGAGACGTACTTTGGTGATGTGCTGGAGGTTCAGTCTGGCCCAAGACTTCTCATAGGGGTCAACAGGAAAAACAGGACTGCCAATCGTCATCAGCCACATCCCAGTAGTATATTGAAGAAAGAGGACGTACGGATGCTCGGCACTGGCGGGATAAAGGTCCTCCACATACTCCACCAAGACGTCGCTCTCATACAAAGACTTGCTTCCATTTGGGGTCTTGATCTCGAGAGTCGGGACGAGACCGAGGGGGTTGAGCTCGAGGAAGCGCGGCTCTTTGTCGTAAGGCTAGATGCACCAGATCAGACACGAACCGTCGCGACATGAACAAAACGACAGGGTAGGACGTACATTGGATTCGTGATACTGATAGGGAATCTTGCGCTCTTCCAGGGCAATCCAGACACGCTGGTTGAAGGGACAAGCCTACGTACGAATGTCAGTTATTTTACATCGAAGCATCGTTTCATGTACCCAATGACTCCAGAGGACGAGGTCCTGGGGCTCTTGGTGGGCGTCGACGAGGGCTTTGGCGGGTCCTGTGGCAGTAGTCTGGGGCATTTTGGTGGCTTGGTGGGGAGAGAAGAGATAGGGGATGCACGTATATATATGGCGTGCGCTGCACCACCAAGTGCCGAGTATGACAAAGAGGTGGAGGCAACATGGTGGAGGTGCATGGCACATACCGACGACGGTACCGATGGGCCATATTGTTGGGTTCGAGGGTGCCCTAGCAGGAGCCGAGGGGGACAGTGTGGGGCCAAGCAATGTATGTATAGCTTAAGTGAGATAGTAAGTACGCCTCGTCAGTAGGGAACGATTTGAGCATGATTGTGAGATAAACAGCGTTAGGAGATTAGATTGTGCCTGATTCCGTGTTCTCCATGCACGTTCGTCCCACGTTCGTGCTGAATCTAGATGCCGCATACCATTGATCCATCTCGGTTCATATATAGCTCTCTCCTCTCTCGTTCTTGTCCATTGTCGTGCCGCTAGATGTTGTGATATGATGTCTGGGAAGAAAGGATTGCGGAGATGGCCGCCGGACGTCCGGCTTTTGGCGTTACGTAACTGCACGTCGACGTGGCATCGGCTCCCCGTGTCTCGCCATTCTGCTGACTGAATCATTTTCTCCATTCTTCTTCCATCTTCTCTTTCTTTTCCATCCTAAAGCAATACAGGATGAAGTTTTCCACCGGCGTCTCTCTCGCCCTCATGGCCGCCACCTCGGTCATTGCCAGCGACGTTCTCGACCTGACGGAGGCTACTTTCCAGAACGAGATCATTGACGAGGACCTGGCGCTTGTCGAGTGAGTTTTCTTTCATCAAACATGGGGTCCATGTGGGGCTGGCGCCAGATGTGCACGTGGTGATGCGTCGTTCGGGTGGTGTTGTCGACAAAATGCAGAATTGTAGCTGACGATTGTTCCGTTAGGTTCTTCGCTCCCTGTAAGTGCCGACGCCTGAAATGTCATGACTTCTGGAATTTGCGCTGACATGATGTTGCCTAGGGTGTGGACACTGCAAAAAGTGAGTCCTCTCCTTGGAAATACATTGCGCTTTGCTCACAAACGCCCAGCCTTGCCCCTCATTACGAAGAAGCTGCTACCGAGCTCAAGCCCAAGGGCATCAAGCTTGCCAAGGTACGCGTCTCTATCTCTCTCTCTACCTCGGGCTGACGCTGACAAACCTGTAAAGGTTGACTGCACTGTTGAGCAGGCTGTCTGTGGCGAGTTTGGCGTGAATGGGTACCCTACCTTGAAGGTCTTCCGAAACGGGTCCCCTACCGACTATGCTGGGACCAGGAAGGCCGATGGTATCATCTCTTACATGCTCAAGTGAGTATCTATGTTTCTGTTGAGAGCTTGGGGTTGTGCAGAGGGATCGGTCCGAAGGAACTTGGCGTCGGGACGGAATTTCGCCAGCTAAAGATGCGGTCGCTGTGGACGATGGTGAAGGCCGGAGAATACTCACTGACAATGGCATAGGCAAAGTCTTCCCGCTCTTAGCGATGTGACCCCCGAGTCTCACGACGAGTTCATCAAGTCCGACAAGGTGTAAGTCGTCATCTTGTACGCGTCTGGGCTCCGCTAACGCCCCTCTAGTGTCCTCGTCGCGTACGGTGACGACTCTCACGCTATCCCCGAGCAATACAAGACCTTCTCCAGCTCCGCCAGGGACTCTTACCTCTTTGGCCAGTACCTCTCCCCCTCTCTCCCCAACATACCCGAGTCTCCCTCTCTTCCCGCCATCGTCCTCTACAAGGACTTTGACGAGGGATACGCCGTCTTCCCTTCCAACGTCGAGCCCACTACCGAGAACCTGGCCGAGTTTGTAAAGCAAAACTCCATCCCCCTCTTTGACGAGATTTCCCCTGAAAACTTTGGCTCTTACGCCGAGCAGGGTCTCCCCATCGCCTACCTCTTCGCCGACCCCAACGACGCCGCCAACCGGGACAGCATCGTCAAGGACCTCCGCGACGTCGCCAAGAGCCTCAAGGGCGAGGTCAACTTTGTCTACATTGACGCTGTCAAGTTTGTCGACCACGGCAAGTCTCTCAACCTCCCCGGCGATTCGTGGCCCGCGTTCGTCATCCAGGACCTCGCCGAGCAGACCAAGTACCCCTTGACTGGCAAGGCTACGGCCAAGACCATCAAAGAGTTTGTCGACAAGTACACCAAGGGCAGTGTGCAAGCTAGCGTCAAGTCTGAGGCTATCCCTGCTACCCAGGGTCCCGTTTACAAGCTTGTCGCCGATGACTGGGAGAATGTGTTTGGGGACGAGACCAAGGATGTCTTTGCCGAGTTTTACGCTCCCTGGTGCGGTCACTGTCGTGAGTTTTCACAACTTGCTGTGTGGGACTTTGCTGATTGATCGTTAGAACGTCTTGCTCCTATCTGGGACACTCTTGGTGACAAGTACGCTGCCGAGAAGAACGTCGTCATGTAAGTCGACTCCATACACCCTCAACTCTCAAGCTGACTCGTCTCTAGCGCCCAAATGGACGCCACCGAGAACGACATTCCCCCCGCCGCGCCCTTCCGCGTCCAAGGTTTCCCCACCATCAAGTTCCGCCCCGCCGGCAGCTCCGAGTTTATCGAGTACGCCGGCGACAGGAGCCTCGACTCGTTGGTCGAGTTTGTGGAGGAGAACCGAAAGAGTGATGCGGCTGGTGTTGCGGAGGAAGAGTTTGAGGATGAGGAGGAGTTTGTGGAGCATGATGAGCTTTAGAGAGTGGGTGAGAGTTGGTATACATAGCATAGCGGTTTTTGCGATATATATATGGTGGTGGAATGCAGAGAAGAGAAATCAAGAAGCACGATTGTCCATTTGGACGTTACATTACATGAGCGTGTGCTCAGGACATGGGGCGAAGCGTTTGGGCGAGGGGCGAGTGCGTTGCGCGACAACACCCAACCAACCCTCCATCCTCGCCTCTTCTCTCCCGTCCACTATGCGCCTCTATAGCCCCGCCAAATCCCCAACGCCAACCTCTTCCTCCTCCCCAACAACATACCCTCCCCCATCCAGCAACGCTAGGTTCACAAACGTCCCGCCGATGGATATCGTCTTGGCGCAAAGACCGTCGTCGTGGATGGTCGCTATGAATGCGCGGATTTCGGGGGTTTGGGCGCTGGGGGGTTGGATTGTTAGCTTGGCTGTGAATAGACCGAGGATCGAAAAAGAGAAGGAAGGGGAAGGGAGGGGAGGACGCACGTCTCGCTTCGGCTTCGCACCCTGACAATCCATTCACACCACCTCCCCTTCCCATCAGGGTCCAACCCAGCAGGCAACCCATCCTCCCCAACAGCCCTCTCCACAAAGAACTCCAACCCTTCCCCATTCTCAATCCTCGCCACTACTTCATCCGTGCCAATGGCCGGCGGGGCGGGGGAGGCGAATACGGTAGGATGGCTATCGCGGGCACAAGCTGCCCAGATGGGGAGGTTGTTGATGAGTGTGTGCGGGTTGAGGTCCCATTCGGCTATGGTGGGGACTGAGGAGGGGTGGGTGGTTTCGGGCTCTTTGGAGGGGGAGGAGGGAGGGTCGTCTGCTGTGAGGCGGCGTTTGGCTTCGGTGTATTCGGCGATGTGTTGAGTGTAGATGGCTTGTTAAAAAGTCGGTATTTGCTCCCCTGAGGAAGGAAAGAAAGAGATGAGAGACTCACATTCAAACAAGGTCGGCTCAATCTTCAACATCTCCCTCTCCACCTTACCCAAAAGACCGACGACTCTTTCCAGACGTACAGTCGCGTGCAGCCCTGCGCCTTGGTCGGAGAGGGAGAAGACGTGGCCGTCGGTGGCTAGGTGGGTGATACGGCCGTCTGCAAAGATCAGGCGCGCTCGCAGGGTCTTGCCTTTGTTCATCTGTGTCTGTAATAGTTGTCAGCTTACCCTCTCAATGCTTGAACGGTGGGGTGGGTGGGGTGATGCTTACGACGAAATCACCATCGTCCTCCCTCTCGAATATCCGCACAATCCCATCATACGTCACAACCTTTCCATCTCCAGACAGGATGCGGATTTCGCGCGACTCGTAGTCGTCCGGGGAGAGGATACGGGCGGATGTGGTGGGGGTGTATGGGTAGGAGGAGGGGGGGGCGATGGTGTGGAGGGGGAGGGAGTGGTGTTGGGGTGGGTAGGTGAATTTCTTGATCGATTCGTTAGTGGTATTTCGGAGAGAGAGAGAGAGAAAGAGAGAGGGAAGGAGGGAAGGTGGGAAGGGGGACGTACATCAGAGCCAAAGATCTGTTTGTTCTCCTCAGGATCATAGTCGACTACCAGATGGTCGAGGCTTGCTCGCACACATTCTAGGACAGAGCGGCTCTCCGCGAGGGCCTGTTTGCGCGAGTTTGAGAGGGACTCGAGGTGGTGGTGGAGGGCGAGCTCGTCGGGGTCGTTGGAGTTTGAAGGTCTGGAAGATGGGGGGATGGCAGATGCAGGGGAAGGGGAAGGGGAAGGGGTAGGGGAAGGGTCGTGGGTGGTACCGTTTCGACGTTCGTCGACGTGTAACGCGAGGATATCTACCAAACCCCATAAGCAAAACGTTCTTCTTCTCACAGATAGAAGAGCAAAGTGATTTACCTGCAGCAGTCTTGGGGTCAATACCCAGCATCTCCCGCTCCGTCTCTGCCAAGACAGCTACGACTTGCGTCAGGCTGGCGGTGCCGTGCACGCCGTTGGGGTCGTGCGAGACGGAGAAGAGGTGGCCGTCGAATGCGAGGTGGGTGATCCTGTCGTCGGCGAATACGACGCGGCCTCGGAATGTCTGGCCATTCTCTAGGGATTGCTACGCTTGTGTCAGACCTTGTGCTTTTATGAAAAGTGAGATGGGAAGAGGACTTGCGACAAGGTCGCTTTCGTTGGCAGATTCATAGACGATCACGAATGTCTCCATGGAAAAGATTTCGCCGTTACGGGTTTCGTGGCAGAGCTGTTTTGTGGTAGAGTGGTTGCGGCATAGGATGTTGGCGGTGGTGTTGGGGGTGTATGGTCTCCCGCTTGGGGTTTTGATCTTGGCTAGAGGGAGGTGGGGTTGGAGTTGGGCGGGGTATCGGAATGGCTATATCATTCCCACATGAGCTCGTGTAACAGAGAGAAGGAGAAGAAGCCGAAGACGTACGTCGTAAGATACAGGTGGGCCGTTGAACTTGTCGTCGGGATCGTAGTACCCTTCGTCCACCAGCTGTCCCTCGCCCGCTCTCAGACGGGTGAGCACGGTATCATCCTTCTTCGCCAGCTGTGACAGATCGCCGCTGGCCGCGTGAGTGGAAGAGGAGAAGGAGAAGGCTGGGGGGTTGGTGGAGCTGACATAGGTGCGCGCTGTGGGTCGGGGCTGGAGCTGGAGAGAACAGCGTTTCGTGAGGAGGGCATAGTTCAGCCGAGGGGCGCGAGAGAAGACGCGCCTGGCAGCTGCAGTGTGTTTGAGGGGCAGCATCTTGTATAGCTTGGGGTAATCGGACAAGAAATGATAGAAGACATGCACGGCACCGAAAGAATTTGGCCCCGCAGCTCGGTCTCCCGGTCCGACTGCCCAACCACGTGTCCATTTGTCAGCACTGTCCGTTGGCTCACTGCATCTCGCGTCGAACGGAGTCACGGCGTCTTTGGGTGCATTCCAGAGTACTGCTAGGGGAGAAGGGTGTGGGGAGTTATGTTGTCTTGTACTAGCGAGGGAGGGGGGCTCTGTATCAGCGTGCAGGGGCTTGTAGAGCATCTCTTTCCTTTCGGCACGCTTTCGGGTTGCCACCGACATCGGTCTTTTTCTAGCCGGGTCAAGTTGACTGTGGTGTGACCAGGGAATAGATCTATGAGCATGATGTCACTATGTAGCTGTACGACTACTCGATGGGTGAACACTGAAGAGCCGAGTTTGTGTTTGGCATAATCCAATGAGCATGTGGAAGACATTTGCAAGTGATGTTCTGTTCTTGACAGGATCGAAACCAATACATGTAATTTATGTCTCGGTACGATCACAACTATTAACGTATGTCCAAGAAGAAAAGAGAGAGACCCAATCTATATATGATGATAAGATGAAAAAAAGAGAGGAATGAAACGTGAGTGCGATGAGCCACCCCAGTCCAAGTCCACTAGAATCAGAATCAAGTTTATCGAATAGCTCTACGCTACATGAAAACCTCGATGATAATCTAGTGGCCCAAAGCAGGGACATGCCTCTCCTCGGAAGGCGTCTCCGCATCAGGGTTGATCTTCTTCTCACCCTCCACCTCTGCCTCCCCCTTCGCCCCAGAGCCGGCATTGGCACCGGCATCGGCAGCGGCAAACTCTTCTCGGATCTGGAGTCTCCTCGCGTGGGAGGCGGAGGCTTTGCCGAAGAAGGTGATTCTGCCTTCCTTCCATTTGAGGACGAGGAGGGTGACGGCGACGAGGATCCAGTAGAAGACGTAGGAGAGGATGGAGCCGAGGGTCGCGGTGTTGTCTATACTCCAGTCAGCTTTTGGGTCAAAGAAAAGAAGGGGGAAGGGGACGTACTCCATCCGAGAATGGCGTTGAAGATTTGCCAGCCACCGTTGGTAGTAGCCGACCCAGTCTCGGGGTTTCCGTACTCCAAGTGCCAGACGTTACCCTTCACCTCGAAGGAACCGGGGCCGTCACCGGTCTCGGCGACGTCGCCACCGACACCCTGGGAGAAGTGGTAGTACTGGAAGTAGCCGATGGCTTTGGAGAAGAGGCCGGCGCCGATGAGGCAGAGGAAGGAGGTGGAGCCGACGAGGAACCAGTGGAGGGTGGTGGTGGAACCGGTTCGGTAGATCAGGTAACCTATCCCAGAGTCAGGTATTGCAAAAAAGAAGGAGGGAAGGGGGAGGAGGAGGGGGACGTACCGACAGCGAAACCGGCGATAAGACCGACGACGACAGCGAGCGGAATAGAAGTAGCCGGCAGCCCCAGCGAGACACCACCGACAAAGACGACAGCCTCGAGCCCTTCCCTCAAGACGGTGATGAGCGGCAAGAGGAACAGGGCCCATTTACCGGATTTGCCCTCCTTCTTGGCGGCGGCGCGGTCTTCGTCAGACATGTTTTCTTGGGCGAGGACCTTGGCTTGGGATTGGTCGAAGGCGGCGGCGAGCTTCCAGCGCCACTTGATTCGGGAGCGGTCCATTTTCAAGAAGGCGGTGGCCATCATCTGCGGTAGGGAGTCAGTGGGAGGAAGGAGGGGAGGGAGGGGGACGTACCCAGATGATGAAGGCGGCGATGACGGAGAAGATACCTTCCCAAAGCTGCTCAGTCTTGGCCCACAGATCGTCGAGCTTGGTGTAGAACTAGACGCATGTCAGTTAAAGATCCGGCGACCCGGTTTTGGCAAAAAGAAGACTCACGACAGCGATGAAAGCAGCACCAATACACAGAGCAATGAACAGACCCAAAAGCGTACCCGCCCAAATCTGGATCCGCATCCTCTTGACCAACTTGGCCCTTCGCTCCTTGTCGTCGACACCGGAAGAGATGGAGCCGTCCGTCTCTGCTTCGCCGTCGCTGGGAGCGGTGATTTCGTGCTTGTTCATGTCATGGGCGGAAAGGTTGCCGGTAAGCATCAGCTGCTCGACGAACGAGAGCAGGACTGATACGATGATGGCGGCTTCAATCGTCTCACCTGAGAAAAAGTGTCAGTGAGAAAAAAGTAAGAGAGGGAGAGGGGGGGGGGGGGCTTACGGAAGACGATGAAGAAGATGGAGACCGAGAAGACGTCCTTCGCCATGATGGCCAAGAGTACTTTGTTTCGGTGGGGGGATGTAGAGAGATTAGAATGTGTTGGTGAGGAGAAAGAAGGAGAAGGAGGGAGGAGGCTGGCGGTTCAAGTACTTTCTGAGATTTGAGCCTTTTCTTTGACGATGTAAAGCCGATAGGGCCAAAGATTCTTTGCGGGCGGGCGGGGGAGGGGGTGCCTGGGATTATACATTTCGGCCGCAGGGGAGGAGCACAAATTTGCCCGCTAAGAGATCAGCAAAGATCGTTTCAAAGAGCCAAGCAGCGAGGCACGGCCATTTTTGGACCAGACTCAGGGAGATCTCGGGTCCGCGCAGTCCCGCAAAGAGGCACAGTATCTGATAACAGCCAGGCACGCGACGAACGCTGCATCTCTTCTGTGTCTCTGCTCGTCGGGGCGGGGCGGAGGGGAGAGGCACTCAGACAGCGATGTGGAGCCCGCCCCGACGAGGAAGTTGGCAAAAGTGTGGTGCGGGGCGGGCAAGAACGAATGGTAGAGCGGAAGTGGTGCGTGTCTCGTCTCCATTAGCGAGGATGTGTCACCTATTGTCTTCCAAATATCGCGCTGCCCCTGTCCCACCCATTGCGCAGGGGGGATCCAAACATATCCCAGCAAACCTTACCTATCCACCCAGACCTTTGGTTTGGGGGCGCTTTCAGAGAAAAAAAAAAAAAAAGGCTAAAAGCGTACCGGAGTGCGTTATGCGTACGACGCATGACTGGACAACCTTGATCGAACGCCTCCACGCCGCGATGCATCTCGATCCTCAGCTCCATGCCATACACCACGCTCCACGCACTTGTACGAGCAGATCTCAGCTCGTGCCCAAAGTATTACCCGTCATAACCGCCATAACCGTTGGGCCAATTGTTATGCCAGTGCCTGTTCTCTATCTCCGTCCAAGGAACAGCGACTCTTTCCATTCTCCTCCGTCTCTTTTCGCTTGCATTCCTCTTGGCTTTCTAGTCGGCAGCGCGGCATGTCGACTGGAACCTCGTGCATGTGTCGGTACGCGTCTCAGTGCCCGGTCGAGCAAATGAAAGAGTGGTGGAGATGGCTGCCTCGAAATTAATTTTCCGTTATCCGATAAAGCCCCGTGCCTGGGTCTCACATCTCTTCTTTCCCTGCTTTCGGCCGCGCCTGAGGCATTTTTAGAATTCCTCCTGCTCTCGGCAAAAAATGAGATTTCGGACAAGTTTCCATGCGCATGCACATCTATTTATCCAAACGCCATCTTTCTCTCTCTTGCCTTGCCCACATCCATCCCACCCACCGGGTTCTACTTCATCATGTTCTCAAGGACAGCGCTGCTGGCTTCGGCCCTCTCCTTCGCTGCCACCACCGCCCAGGCGGCTACCGTCGAGCACTGGTGGAACGTCACCTACTCCCAGGCCAACCCCGCTGGTGTACGTCCCTCTCCTTTTTCGTCTGCTGCTTCAACTGACAAAATTCACAGCTTGAAGAGCGACGAGTCATCGGTATCAACAACACCTGGCCCCCTCCCCCACTTACCGTCACTTCCGGCGATGTGATCAAGCTCCACTTGACCAACGGTCTCGGCGATGTCGGTACCGCCCTCCACACCCACGGGTTCATGTTTAACGGTACCAATTGGTTCGACGGTGCCACCGGTATCAACCAATGTCCTATCCCCTCCGGCTCCACCCTCGACTACACCATCGACACTGGAACCCAGACCGGTACTTACTGGATTCACGGTCACCACGATGGTCAGAACGCGGATGGTTTGAGGGCTCCCATTGTCATCAAGCCTCAAAACGCCACTGGCCGATCTGATGACTTGACTTGGGATGAGGAGTTTACTATTGCCATGGCTGATTGGTACGTTCTTCACTTCTTTTGTCCGAAGCGAGTAAGGAGCTGATGAGACGATAGGTACACCGAGGAGTACCCCGTGCTTGAGAAGCGAGACTTCCTTGACTGGAAGAACCCCACCGGCGCCGAGCCCGTACCTGGTACGTCCCTCCTCCCCTCCTTCCCTCCATACCAGAGCTGACCGTTCGCTAGTCGCCGCTGTCATCTACGGTGCTTGGACCAACGGTTCTTACATGGCTTCCAACGAAGACATCATCTCCGGTGCTGCCGTTTCCGACAACTTTGCTATCAACTTTGAGGCCGGCAAGTCTTACAGGATTCACATGGTCAACATGGGTTCTCTTGCTAGTACGTCCCTTTCCTCTTTTTCCGATGATAGCGAGCTAATCGAGTGATAGTGTTCTGGGTCGCCATGGAGGACCACGACCTTTACATCATCGAGATGGACGGTGTGGAGGTCGAGCCTTACCTCATGGACGCTGTCACCCTCTCTGTCGCCCAGCGATACTCTATCTGGGTCGAGGCCAAGAACTCTACCGACAAGAACTACGCTTTGATGTTCATGCAAGACACCGACATGTACGACACTATCCCCGACGACCTTCAGATCAACAACACCATCCAGATCGTGTACGACTCTGCCAACGATGCTGCTGTCGAGTGGTCTCCTGCCAGCATCACCACTTTCAACGACACCGAGCTCGTTCCTCTTCGCGCTGTCGAGCTCTTGACTGAGCCTGATGTCGAGATCGTCCTCAACGCCTACTTTGACGTACGTCCCTCCTCTCTCTCTCTTTTTCGAATCAAAGCTGACGAATTGGGATAGACTTACGACGACGGAACCAACCGAGCTTCTTTCAACAACATCACCTACCAGATGCCTGATTCCACCCCCTCCATGTTGACTGCTTTGACCATGGGTGACGATGCCAACAACACCGCCGTCTACGGTGCCATGACCAACGCCATCACCTACAAGCACATGGACGTCGTTCAGTTGACCGTCTACAACTGGGATGCTGGATTCCACCCCTTCCACTTCCACGGGTACGTCATCTCCTCACAGTAATAAATTTGGAAGCTGACTTTGAGCGACAGTCACGAGTTCCAGGTCGTCCACAAGTCTTTCGACGTTACTTCCGATGACCTCGAGGTCAACCCCGCCATCGACGAGAACCAGTCCAACCCCGCTCGACGAGACACCATCGTCATCCCCCCTACCGGTTCCGTCACTCTTCGATGGAGGGCCGACAACCCCGGTGCTTGGATGTTCCACTGCCACGTGAGTCCCCCCCCTCCCTTGTACTTGTATGATGGAGGATGGTCGCTGATGGGTGTAGATTGACTGGCACTTGTCTTCCGGTCTCGCCGTCGTCTTTATCGAAGCTCCCGAGGTCTTCCAGGACCAGAAGGACGACGTCCCCGCGCAGATCACTGAGCAGTGCTCCGCTCAGGGTATGGGTACCGAAGGCAACGTCGTCGGCACCTACTCCACCACCAACTTCAAGGGTCAGCCCTGGGGTCCCTTCACGCTCAAGATGGGCTGGACGCCCAAGGCTATCGGCGCCCTCGCTGGCTGTATCATCACTGCGCTTTTGGGTATGATCACTATCGTGTGGTATGCGTCTGGTGAGCTTGATGAGCGTGAGCTGGAGGAGGAGATGAGGAGGGAGGTCGAGCAGAAGATGAGCAAGACCCCGGTGTGGAAGAAGGTGCTCAAGACCAACACGAAGGCTTAAGTGTTTGCGCCTTGGGGGATCTAATATACTATTTTCTCTTTTCTCTTCATCATAGATTACGGTCTCGGGATATGAATTATATTTATATAATCACTTGGCACGCGGATATGGTGTACAGTGGATATGGCTGCAAAAGATTTTGATGAGATACAAAACTTGGTGGGATCTCATGGGAAGGTGCTTTGAGTGTCACGCTTGGGTAGTGCCCTTGACGTGCTGAAAAGAGTTTTGTTATAAGGGGCAAAAACCTTTTCGTTATTGTCGCATATGAAGAAGAAGAACTATGAAAGAAGGCTATGATATGTTATAAACGGAGAGCACGGTCCACGAACACACAACTAGTCTACTTAATCTACTTGAATTAACGATTTACACGGATAACTCCTTAACCACGACATTGAGTGGATACTGTAAGTTGAACTTTATTCAAACGGTGGATAAAATATGAGGCAGCAGCGAAGAAGCGAGAGTAGTGAGGGTGGTAATGGCAAGAGAGATGCGACATCGAGTGGCGGAGAACCAGCAGCGATTGGCCCGTCACGCGATATTCGTTCATTTACTTGCGTTTGCTCGTTACATGTACATCGAGCGACCACATATTTGAGATTGTATAGCACCTTCATCGTGAGCCAGTCACTGCCACTGAGCTGCCAAATTGTTCCACAGCGCTTTGAAAGAGGCAACTACGGATGGGCGGCATTCGTAGCAATCGACGGCTTCCTGGATCCCGTTTCTGATTGCGTGCCAAAGAAAATCGTCGTCTGGGCTCGCGTCATATCTATTGAGGTTTTCCCTTAAAGCGTCGAAACCGGCCCTGCTAGCAGCCATCCACGAAGCTCCAATCTTCCCGCATACGCACTGCCGCCAACCCAGCTCTGCTTTCCGCTTACGAACAAAAGCAGCCTTCTCCTTTTCGATGAAATCGTGGCTCTCCGTGCCACGGTAGCGCTCAGAGGCGAATCCAACTGGACGAGACGAGAAGGGATTAAGCGTACGCACATTCTTGAACAGTGCAGAATATCGAGGGCGGTGTTTATTGAGAATGATGAATATGGTGTTGGGGCTTAAGTACTCAACTCCCACGCCACAATCTGACTTTAGCATTGCTTTGGCCGCTTTTTCGTCATCCTCAAATGCGGCGGAGAGATATTCCACCCAGAAAGGGGCATGGTGGTACGTCGCCTGTAAGGAGAATATGGTAAAGCCGTACCGGTTGCCAATCTGGAAGGCAAGGGCCAAGTCTTCGAAGTCGCATTGCCATCGGCTTCTATGCCAGGAGTAAAACACCTTTCGCTGACTATTGTGGTCACATTCCTGCCATGTCTTCTCCCCTGCTGCCATGAACAGAACGACTCGTAAGCCGTTCGACAGTGCCCCGGGCAAATCCCGGCGCACGACGCGGGTGCCGATGTTGCTCACGTTCCCTTGCCCAACGTCCGAGGCCATCTCCTCGAAATCTCGAAAAAACTCCGATTGAGACGAGAGAAAGGATTGGTCCACATAGAATCCGACGTCGTCGTCAGTGACCAATAAGACGTTGCCAGTCTGGACTGCGAAATCGGAATGTATAGAAGAGGGGAGCTCGTCGTCGGCGCAAGGCGGTTGCTCGAGGATGGGATATGATGATATCGCGTCGGCTGTATGATCTAATGATAGGTCAGCATTATATTATACACATGTGCTTACGACACAGAGTAGAGAAATTTGCCAACAGCTAGAAACTTACTGGTCCTCTCTGGCTTCGCGCTTGAAGTCTCGGTGGATGAGAGAGATGATGCTGCAGTCCCACCAACGTCGCTGCTGCTCGTAGCTAATAGTCGATGAATGTCATCAGTGAGGTGGCTAGATTGTTGGTAGGGTTCTTCTACTCACTTCGGGAGCCTTCTTCCACGTCCAGTTTATCCATCTTCTCAACCAAGGCGTTGTCACCTGCTGACATAATTATTGCGGTGTGTGACCGGTGGTGAAGTGAAGGAGGTTGATGTATGTTTTCAATGATATATCTCGAGATGGAATAGCGAATCAAGAGAGCAATGTCATAGATGCGAACGACATGGGAAAGCGGAACAGGATATATGTAGAGAGTCGTCAGTCACGTTCCGCGGAGACACCCGCCACGTTAACTGAGCACCCAAGTGAAGTGGCATTCGATAGTAGAGTGAAAACTCGAAGGTTCTACGAATACTCGTAGAGTACTGCCGATACATGTTGTAAGTTTTTTGTGTACTATAGCTTCTCGATATCATATCATACCTACTTTGGCCAAAGTACATCGGGCAGTCGAGATAAATTATACTTTTTACTGAACACTCCCATACCCTTTCGGACAGTTTTGCATCGCCAACGGACCTGATCCACTCTACATCCAGCCTTATCAGCTCCTCTTCTTTCAAAGGCTTGAGATAGCAGCAACTCACCCTGATATAACAGACCTTCGCCTCAATACATTCCTCACTCGTGCAATTCGGGCTCAAAATCGACATCTTCCCCTGATGCGCGTTGTACAGGCTGACCAAGCTCCCTCCGTTCGATTCCATCTGCTCGGTGACGAGGTGCCACCACGTTGCATTGAGAGGGGCAGTAGAGGGCCAGGAGATGTTGGAGCCGTAGGCGGAGCGAGTGTTGTATTCGTATGCGTAAGAGGGGCCGAAATCGAGTTGAGAGTCGAGGGAAGGGAAGGTGGATACGTTGGAGTACCAGCTGTGATTGTGTAAGCTTCTGAGGGGTAAGCTTCTGAGGGGAGAAGAAGAAAGGGGACGTACGTGTGGGCGTCGAGGATATCCCATGTCTCTGCATCAACTTCGTAAAGTCTGAAGCCAGAGTTGACTATGATAACATCAGTACCCAGCTTTAGCTACGGCGTATGAGATGACTTACTATCGGTATTAGGCGTGATCGACGGACCAATCCACCCCACATTCTGCGCCTTCGTCGCCGATATATCACTCCCATTCCCACCATAATAGATCGTATTCTGATCCTCATGCGTATGCCCCCAGAACAGACCCGCAATAACATGCGAATACCGATCCACAATCTGGTAAAACACATCCGTCGGTCCTGGGAGAGCGTTCGAGCCGTCCCATCCGCTTAGGACATGGCCAACAATGTAGGCTCGAGAGCCGGCGTCTTCGGCGGATTGAAGCTCGTCCGCGAGGAAGTGGAGGAAACCAAAGTTATCGGGGTGGGTAGAGTTGATGTAGGCAAAGATGTTGGCGCGGTACCAGAGGTCGGTGTTGAGGGTGATGATTTTGAGGTTGGGGGCGTGTTGGATGGAGTAGGCGCCGTAGTGGCTGATGATATTGTCAGCCTAAGATTCAAAGCGTTAGGGGAAGGTGTGAACTTACGCCTTGACCTTATCAGAAGTCTCTTCGTCGATCCATCCTTCATGTTTCCAAAGGTCGCCCAGATGCTCATAGTTCCAACTAAACTCCTTCTTCAACTTGCCCGGTAAAGTAGAAGGAGCGTCGAAGGATTGTTCGTAAGAGTCGTGATTGCCGATGACGGCGTAAAGCGGGGTGGTGGGGTTGAGGGTCTCTTTCCAGAGATCATATAGTGCTTTGAGAGATGTTAGCTTTGTATCTTCATCATGAAAAGGGAGATCACGACGTACCAGTCTCGGTATACTCGATATAATCCCTACTCGACTCTTGATAAGGATCGTGCGAAACGAGATCGCCCGTGAAGATCGTCATGTTAAACACATCCCCACCTGTGCCGTTCGTACCAGTGAGGATAGGGATGGACTCGACCGCAGCCGCTGCGAGTGACCAGGGGGTGTCGCAGAGGAAGGAGCCGAAGCGAGGGGCGGGGAGAGAGATGGTGTAGTTGTCGGAGAGGGAGGTGGTGGGGTTGTGTGCCCGGCAGCAGAGGCCGGAGGTACAGTTTGCCCTAGGTTATTCGGAATCAGGACGGTGGAAAGGGAGGATGGAAAGGAGATGGTGCTTACTCTGATCCGGTGGAGTATCGAGGGTCTACATGGAAATCGGATATGTGCTAGAGAAGGTCCGATCAAGTCAAAGTTGCCTTCAGAATGGAGAAGACGTACGAGAATCTTGATACGGTCTGTACCCTTTGGAACAGGTGGCGTAGCGTTGGTGGGTTTCGGCTTGGTCCAAAAGTCTTCTCCTTTGAACTCCGGTCTACAGTATACATCATGAGCAATAGAAGTATGAATCTGGAGGGTCAAACGTACAGAGGCGGCCGCTCACACTCGCTCGCAGTGATGAAATTCTGACATAGATACTGCCCATCATACCCGCCGACATCGGCGTATGCGAGCACTTGAGCATAGAAGGGCCCTTGCGCGTTCGCAGAGTAGACGTTGCATGTGGTGGTGAAAGAGTAGTAGTTGCAGAGGGAGACGAGGAGGTCGGGTACGAGCTGTAATTGAAATGTCAGCCCGATCAATTGGGTAAGAAAGTGGCGTACCTGAGGAGCTTTCTTGGCTAGAGTACTAGCAGCAGTAAGAGAATCGATACATTTGGTGCAGTTGGCGCCTTCGCCGGTGACGATACCTTGAATCTGAGCTGTGATGTTCTCGTACAAATCGGTAGCGGCGCTGCCGTTAAGCCAGGCAGGTGCGTAGAGGAGAGGATCAGCAGTGTCATTGGTGGGGATAGAGTAGGGGTCGGTGAGGTTGAGGGGGTACGTTTTGTTCTGATGACAGTCAGTATATCCGAAGACGGATGGAAGGAAACTACGGACGAGGATATTATCGGTGATTTTAGGTTGCACTTGAGATACCGTTTGGGTGGGGTCGTTATAGTATGCGGAAAAAAGGCTGGTGGGGAATACGCCTGCTAGGTGTAAGCTGATGCGTCAAGGAAGGCGGAGGGAAATTCACCTGGGGCAGTGTACGCATTGGGACCCAAGGTGAGCTGCTGCTCGGCGAGGGCAACGGTGCAAGCTAGTAACGCCGCGAGGACGAGTCTCTGCACCATTGCGGGAACGCTTTACTGAAGGATTGATAGGGCGTATGGGATAGAGATCTCAGGGGATACGAAAGCGAGGGATGGAGGCAATCTATAATTATACAGCCCGAGAGATTGATTCAGTCGCTGGTCAGTACTGTCAGCTAGTCGATCGCGGAAAGTGTGGTGGTCCTTAGTTCCCGTATCAGTCACAGTGTACGTCTATACACACAGATGACCAGAATGGTGGGGAACTAGGGAGCTAAGACTTTGCAGGCCCGCATTGTGTGTGTCACTGTGTTTGTCACACCTTCGGAGTTCCGTCTATCTCCGTGACACAAACCGTTGCGCCGTGGTCACTGTCTTTGAAACGTCAGCACTCAGCAGCAGCCACTTCCCTCTCCAACAGGCAGATCATCCAGAATACGAATAGCATTCAGATATATACACAGAATACCTATACTCGTGCTTGTGGGTCTTGGTGAATGGTGTATTCCCCAGACTTCCCCAACTTGAGACCAATGTCGCCTCCCCCGGGCAGATACAGAGCTTTCGCCTGTATGAAATTGTTCCTCACAGCGCACGTAAAGGAGCGAGTCTCGCCGTTGAAAGCCGCACCATGCCTAGATTATAGTCATATCGATCCTGATGCCCATTCGCGAGAGTACTCACGCTGCGATGGCGGCGCCCCTGACTCGAACGATCCAACGATGATACCTCTCCCACCCCTTCAAGCCTATACCAACACCCCTCTCCTCCATCCATTCATTCTCCGGGTCCTTCAACCCAAATGGTGGTGTTTCCAACGTCCATCCACCCTCCTCCACGCTCCTCTCAATGAAGAACTCCAAGCCGTGCCCATTACGGTCAAAGATGACGTCCATCAACTCGTCCTCGCTGATGCTCGGGGCCGAGCCTACAAAGACTTCGGGTCGTTCCTCATATGCTTTTGCTACCCATGCAGGTCGCCCGTTGACCAGAGTGGAGGACGTGAAATCCCATTCTTTGAGAGAGGAGACGTTGCCGAGAGGAGGCGGGATGGTGCGGGAAGTGTTGGTGGAAGAGGTGGAGGAGGTCGGGGAAGGCAGAGCTGTAGGGCGCCATCAGCTAAAGCCAACACGAACATATATCTCAAAGCTTACCGTCGTTACTGTCGAACGAGGTCGGATCATCAACCTCATTCAAACGCTCATAATACTCCTTGATAGATCCTAAACCACCGTGAGCCAAACTCCTCTCGGATCGCCACGTGAAAACCCCTTACTATCAATCTGCGGTCTCTCCCACTCCTGAACCTCCAACAGCTCCGCCACGTCGCTTCCCAAACCTCCCAAGAACTGATGCAAAACAGCATCTCCCCCAGCAAAGCGTAGCGAGAAGAAACAGCCGTCCATCGCGATCTTGATCGGAAGGTCGTTCTTGTACTGGACTACAGCCTTGACGAGGACACCTTTCTCAAGCTGATCCTATTTTATACATCAGCTCACGGCTAAGCTCGCCAAAAGGTGCAGAGAGAACATACGATAAAGTCCACGTGGATATTGGTTGGCGGCGGGACGACCACCACGAGAGCCCGCACAACATACTCTGTACCCGTCACATAGCCTTTTCG
This sequence comes from Cryptococcus floricola, assembly GCA_006352305.1. Classification (NCBI taxonomy): domain Eukaryota; kingdom Fungi; phylum Basidiomycota; class Tremellomycetes; order Tremellales; family Cryptococcaceae; genus Cryptococcus; species Cryptococcus floricola. The sequence continues at coordinate 334,063 of RRZH01000008.1, read as the reverse complement.
ATGGCATGGGAGCAAGTCCCACGTGGGCGAGATGATGACGGCGGCGGTGTTTTTGGCATATCGAATGCCCGCTGGACTTTTGGTGATATGAGATGCAGGCATGAGTGGGGTCGTGGGGAAATTCAGATTCTAGCCCTTTGTCAGTGCACGTTCACGCAAGGTAGGTAGAATTGTAGGACTTGCAGAAAGCATCTTCGCTTCACGAGCCTTGAAATCCCGTTCTTCCTTTGCTGTACCCGACTGTATCTCCGTCTTTTGCTCGTGTATGATGTTCTCACGAATCTCTGCAGCCCCTCATCAGCTATCAGACCTCACATCGAGCCGAGCATCAAACTCACCAGACATAGCCACCCTCTCTTCCGCATTCGGGTTCAACGCCAGTCTCGTCTCTTCCGGAATGACCTCTTCACATCTCTCGATAGCCAAGTGGTTCGAGCTCGCGTCCCTTTGAGTAGAGAACACGAACCCGTCGACGGCGATATACGATGGCGAGTCCAATGAATCATGATCGTAGCGCAGACGTGCTTTCAGCATGACCCCTTGCTCAAGCCGATCCTACATGATCTCATCAGCAACCTTCTTCAACAAGAGATACAGGTAACCCACAATAGCGTCCCCACTATTCCACTTGTTGTAGACAACAACGATACCATCTTCAAAGGAAGGACCAAAACCAAAGTCGTGCGTGCGCAAGCTGTCGGGGTTGTAGCGATGGATGATCTCGAAAGCCTTATTGGAATCATATCGAATGCCGCTCGTTCCCTTTGGTATCGCAGGGACTGGTGTTGTGCTGGGGGCGAAGCTGGGAAAGACGTAGCCCTGAGAAGATGGTCAGACTTTGGATCCTAGACAACCTGCGGACGTACTTGTACTTGTGTCGTGAAGAAGGTGGGGGCGGCTTTCGTTTCTTTGGCGAGTATTTCACGTGCCCTCTCGGCACGTATATCATCGTATACTTCTCCTTCCCAATCCTCAATAAACCAGGCGCTTTCATCGAGATAGTTTTTACAACCAGCTAAAGTGCCTCGTAAGCGCTTGTCTCCCATACGCCCGATCACACTCAAGAGGCCGAGCAAAACGTACCTTCCAACTCCTCGACTTCCCCCGGCTTGATCTCCAATATATCCTTCTCTCGATCAGTAAGGAACCCCGAACACCGTTCTACCACAAATTGCTCAAGGTTCTCCATGAGAGCAAACACATGCCCATCGATAGCGATATAGCTCGGGCCATTCATTCGATGAACGCCTTCATACCGGATGCGGACTTTGAACGTCTTGCCAGATTTGATTTCTCTCTGCATCGCCTCGTCAGTTGACTCTTGGAACAACTTGAAAACAGAGAACTTACTGTAGAAGGACGCTCATCCGGGACGCGTTCGTACACTTTGACAAGACCTGGTACGAAGATCGGGCCATCCGTGCTTCTGTCGACGAATTTATCATCATCATCAAGTCGGATGATCTCAATCGCTCGGGTTTTATCGTAAAGTATTCCGCTATCTCCTCGTGCGATATAAGTGGGATGCGGCTGGGTCGAGACATCGGGAAACTTGAATAACTGAGACAAAAATTAGCTATAGCGTTTGAAGAGAAAACAGTCTGCGTACCTCGACCTCTTCCCCACTTTCCTTCCGCTTCTTCTCTTTCTTCTCAAACCTCAACTTTGCAGAGGAGACGAGACGCTCCTGCAATTGATCGAAATGTCTCTCATACGCAGCTACATCCACATATCAGCTCCGATTGACAAACAAGGAAAAAGAGGTGGAGATGTACCATCGATACCAGCTTGCTCTCCCGGTTGAACCTTCAAACACTCGCGAGACACGTCCGGCAATCTCCCAATAACGTGTCCCAGTTTAGGGTAATCCCCATAATGGGCACTATCGGTAGCCAAGCAGTACCCATCCAAAGAGATTCTGACAAGGGTTCGTTCGGCGGATGTAGAATAGAGGAGGTGTGCTTTGAATGTCGTGCCGTTTCGCGTTTGGAGCTACGCTCGAACCGTCAGCATCACCTTCATTCAGATCGTATGAGGACTCACAGAGATATCTTGCTCAGGGATTGGCGTGTATACTCTGACAAGACCGTAAACGCCGACATGCGTCTGACCGTTCTTACGTGCCTTTGAAGAGGCGTCGGTGATGTTATGATAGTGAGGTGAGATGATGGTGAATGACTTGTTTGCGTAGAGGATGCCGCTGTCGCCACGGTGGATATTAATACTCGTACTAGTGTTTCGCTCGATGGGGAATACAAAGTCCTACATGCGTGTTAGGCCGAACGATACGAAGGAGAAAGGGCACTTACATCGGCTGAAACCATCTTGTTCATGCTTTCCAAGATACCGCCAGTAGTCTTTCCCAGATACTCTTCAGCTGCCTCGTGAAGAGACTTGTCAGTGGAAAGATCCGCCACTCCATGTGTCTTGGCCCCTTCCAAAGCACCCTCTCGCTCAAGTCGACCTTCGACCTCCGCAATCCGAGCTTTCCGCGCTTCCTCCGCCTCGCGAGTCTCCTTCCTGTCTTTCGCCTGCGTATCTCCTAGATCATGCTGAGCACTCTCAAGCAGCTTCACCACTGATGGAACAGAAGGGGGAGGCTCGCGGATGTGGAGGTCGCGGAACCTAGCCGCAGCGGGGAGAGAAGACGCCCCTTGCGGGCCACTGAATAGCCGTGCGAGCCCGGGAGTTTGGGGTTTCGTCGAGAGATGTACACGTCTGAAGGCAGCTGGCTTGGCGGCGAGGCCGAGACCAGCGACGGAGAGGACCATTGTAGCGGTCAGGAGAGGGTGATCGCTCGCAAAAGCGGCAAGCCGGTCGAAAGGGGAAGGAGTGGTCGCGGGAGTGGACTGGTGGGTGTGGGCGGCGCCTTCACTATAGCCTTTGTGATATATAGTCTCGGCAAAGGCTCGAGTGAGAGGATGTGATCCTGGTGCTGGTGCCGGACAATGGCCTCCAGGGTCTACCCCAAGTCAGAAGGAATCGGAAGCGACGACAGACAAGACTCACCTCCAGGAAGGTCGTCGCTCTTCGTCTCTATCGAGAGGAGATGGAAAGTCGGCATTGTAGTAAAAGCCCACAAGGCTGGCGTCCCTCAGCTGAGACAGGGAATGGGCACGCATATATGGGCACCCTACATACCCTTCAGCAGCTAGTCGGCATCACAAACTACTCATCCAAAAGGGACCCTGACGCTTCACAGTGACTGATTGCAAGGGTCGTTGGATTGTTTGTTGAATTGCATGACGAGGGAGTGATGCGAAGGGGCGGGTCAGGGCTAAGGGTGGCGAGGAAAAAGTTGAAACATCTCTTTTGTTCTTGACGAGTCTTGAAACAAGCGGTCTTGCCGCCATTGTTGTTCTTTCAGGGACAGGCGGACAGGGCCGCCCCTCGGTCGCCCGTGCTATCATCAGCTATGAGCGTATGTGGCAGAGTGGCAGTACGGTAGCACCAGTCGTTGGTAGATTACTAGACCATGCAGTCAATAGCAATCTAGATTCATCTTTTCTGCCTGAATGACGCGAAAAGACGCGTCACTCTGAACGCTACGACGCTAAGTCTTGTTGAAGAAACAAGCTAAGGACGAGCATTGCAAGATCTGTTCTGATATTGCCCAGACCAATCTCACATCATGCACCACACATTACGCATCAAGTGCTCCCGGATGGCAGCTCTGGTGGATTCTCCTCCGAAGGATGGCCCAAGACCAAAGATCCAACATAGTCAGACTTGTGTATCTTCGTTCAACTTGCCCTCCTCATCGTATACACTGTCTCCAACTCTGATATCAACCTGCAGCCCAGTCGGCTCGGCAACCCCGGCACTTTGACCGAGTAGCATAGGCTCAGTATATCTACGGTCAGTCACCCAGCCGGCACTTCCGAGCCCTCTTCGGCAACGGCGCTCGTCATTCAGCCACGTCGGATCGTCATTCGCCTTTGTACGTAGCGTTGAGCGTATGCTTTTGTAGACATCCGTCCCGAAAGCTTCAAGATTAGGCTCCCTTGACGGCTTCAGACTGACAAGACTATCGTGTATCTCCCGGGTCATCATCCTATTGGCTGCTTGAGTGATCACCATGTGTTCCGGCAGACTGATCCCAGGCCGCAACTCCCACCAGAAAAGCTTTGAGTACTCCGTCTGACATTCGCGCCCCATCTTCAGTCATAAATATCTTTCTGAATCTCTAGACAATCTGGAGGGTGTGCCCAATGCCCAATACAACACATTTCCACCCGATGCAGAGGGGTCATGAATGATCACACAAGTGCTGATATCCTCTCGCATCAGCATATCCGTCCCCAGAGCGGCGGAGGCTGAAGCAAGGAAAGACTTCAAGTGGGGTGAGGTCAAGCTACTATTTCTTCAGTAGCGTCGAGCAGGGTACAGAACATCGTTTGTCCTGTCTCTGAATCACCGAAGGGGACTTTGGCACGTTCGCCTTCGATGGTAGCGCTAGGCTCTGTATTGGGCGGGGTGGTCGTCCTGGTATTGAGATAAATCGGAAGTTCATGAAATAAGACACTACGAGCTCTTTATGATTCCTGACTTCGATAGCTGAAGGAGGATGACATGATATAGCGTCTGATCTTCTACTTTCCATGGCACAAATGATACCTTTCATGCTGCTGTCCTCTCCATATATAAGCATTGACAGAACTGTGGTCTGATCTTGCTTCATTCTTATGATGAGGCGTTGACTATAGTATGGGAATGAAAAACACGATAGAATCATATCAACCCTATCATACATCCCGCATCAATGATCAAAGTTCTCCCCGCCTCCAGTTCCGTTGGACTCTCGGAAGGCTCACCCAGAACGAGAGACCCCACGTAATCCGACTTGTACACCTTCCGCCCCCTCCCTTCATAGACATCATCCCCTACTCTGATATCTATCTGCAAACCAGTCGGTTCGGCAGGCCCCAAGCTTTGTCGAAGTAAGAAAGGCTCTAAAGCTCTACGGTCAGCCACCCAGCCTGCCTCGCTGATCTGCTTCCGGCAGCGAGACTCGTCATCCTGCCAATCTTGGCTCTCCTTTGATTTCCTATCAAGCAAAGAGCGTACGCTTTCAGAGACACTCTTCTGAAGTGCCTCGGAAGCAGGCTTCCATGAAGGTTTCAAAGCTGAAAGCCCTCTGTGTATGTCGCCTGATATCCTATCGGCTGCGTTATCTAGCATCGAGTCCCATGACGGGAGGTTGATGCCCGGCCATATCTCCCAGGGAAGGATCTTCTTGGCAGACAATGCCTGAGGCTCTTCTTCTTCTCCTGTTGGGGTAGCATCATCACCTTCAGCGGTCGGAGTACTGGCGCGGAAAGAACCCGAGCGAGGCGTGTCAACATCTCGTGTGTTCCCGGGGCCCGAAGCGGTGGCGCCGGGCAAGGCAGAGAGGAAGGCAGAGAATACTGTCCTCCCCGCAGCCGAGTCGCAGAATTGCGGGGCTGGTAGTAGGTACTCGCCTTTGTCATTTGCGTCCGTAGTACCAGACGTGGTATGGGTATGGGTGCCTGTTGGCTCTGTATCATCGTAAGGTGTCATCATGAAATGATACAGATGTGGGGGTGGTTGAACAAGAGGACTCAGTCAGTCTGAAGGTCCTCCTCCAGTATCATTATATACTCCTCCCTGTGGCAAAAAGTGCTGCTGTGCTCTATATCACACTATGGAAGCTCATCTGTTTCAGTATCCCCCCCTAAATGTGCTACTATACCACTTCGCTTGCTTCTTCGTTCATAATGACTTGTAAATGACGGAGCTCCTTTGAAACTTATGAGGTTCTTTTCCCAAGATCCGAGAGGAGGAGGTCTCCTTTACGACCGTCCTCGGCGAAAGTGAATGGATGGGCAAACATGTTTATACCGGGCCTACACGAGACGAAACAAGTCCATTTCCGGTCATTTGGAGGTGGCTTATAAGTCTTTCGAGATAACAAGTCCATAAATACTTGTAATATGAGAGGAAGACCAGGCTAGTTCAGATCAGAGCCAGGTTAAAATTGATCAATGCCGCGCCACAATGGCTCATCAACATGCCGTAATCTAGGCAAGCCCTGTGTGTCCTCGGCGCTCCGGCTTGAGATGACTTGTCACTCTGCCCTTGTAGCCGACGAAGGATCCAAGTGGGCGCGCTCAGCTCTATGGCTCCATGATGTGCGATACGGTGGAGGATTGTAGCTGCTCATGAGCCGACATGAGGATTGCTTGGCGTCTCGGGACGTCGAATTCGACTGGGAGGGGTGAGAGCAGCATTACGTGAGAAGAGAAGAGACATATCGCGATAACATCTATGGCCGTGGACTTGTAGATATACCTATATGCAAATGTGAAGAGTTGGCGACGATAAAGAGTGTTCAGACTAGGATTCATAACTGACAACAACAACCATTTCACCTTCTCACAAAGCAGCAAGGTGCCGAGCAGACAACAACATTTCAGTATAAGAGACCTTCCTCTGCCTGCAGGTACGTCTCTTTCCCCATCCTATGAACGTAGATGGCATACACCAGCGCAAGCGCTACAAACACTTTCAACAGCACCTCTAAACCATCACATTAGCATCGTCCACACCACACAGGCCAGAAACATACTCAAGACAGATAACCACAAACTCTCTCCTTCCCTCTTGCGCAACACCCATCTCCCCTTCCTCTCGAGGCCCTGCCTAACTGGATCCTTATACGCGAGTCGTCTACTGACCACCCTGTTGACTACCGCGCTGACCCTCTGAGGGTGTTTTGGAGAGGCAGGCGGTACCAAGGCTTCAAGCTCGTCAGGTGGTGGAGGAGAAGTGACGATGTTGATCGATCGCCGTTGTCGAGCAATCCGCATAGCCTCGCGATACCCATCCACACAACTCTACCCTCCCTATCAGCAAACCCCTCTTGTCTCCTCGGAAAGCAGAAAGGTACTCACCTCCATAGCATCCCACCACGTCCTCCCCTCAATCCCACTCGTACTCCCAACCCTGCCCATCTCCCGCCTCTTCCCGTGATCCGTAGCAGCTTCTAAGAGGAGCTTTGCGTATTCTTCTGCGAGATGGTTGAAGTGGGGGGAAGAAGGGTTGGAGGCTGTGGGCCATGTGAGTGGCTGGGCTGTAGGGGCGGACGGACATGGGTTGAGTGGGAGGAGAAAGCCGGTAGAGGAGTGTTGGACGAGGTCGCGAGTCCCTTCAGCATCGAGGCCTACAACAGGCTATCCAATCCCTCAGCTCCTCCTCACCTTCACCTTGAACATAAGAGACTTACAAGACCACTAGCAAGAGCCTCCAAAACCACCTGCCCAAACGTCTCTGTAAAACTCGGAAACGCAAAAACATCCGCACTAGCATAACACTCTGCCAAATCTTCCCCTTGCCGATACCCGAGAAACTCGGCGTCCCATGCGTTCTTTACGCATGTCGCTTGCAGTTCTGAGCGGGCTGGGCCGTCGCCGACGAATACGAGCTTGGGCAGTGGGGATGGGAATTGGGATTGAGAGGGGAGGAGGAGGGAGGCGAGGTGGGCGTAGGCGGATAGGAGGAGATGGATGTTCTTTTCCCATGATCTATCTCCCCATCAGCCCTTACTCTTCCACAGACCCTTCTGAGAGGAAACTCACATTCGCCCGACATACAAGAGCACGACTCTCTCAGGCAACCCCTCCACCCCCGCTGACATCTCTGGCCCAGGTAAAGGTACACCACGCTTCGCGTCCACCGCCCCATCCTCGGGACTCATCGGCGGCGTCATCAACCCCTTCCCTTCTTGCCCATTCCACCCTATCCCCACCACTCTTCCCTTGCCCTTCCCCACTCCCCGTGTATCCCTCTCCCCCGGGGCATACCCCACACCCCACTCCGCTCTCCTCTTAAGACTTCTTTTGCCAACCCCAAACTGCGCCAGATCGACGCCCCTGGGCCAGAGCCGGACGCCGTCGAAAGATTGGTCCTCCAGCATCTTTTGTGTGGAAGGGGAGGGGCAGAGGGTGAGGAGGACTTTGGAGTAGAGGAGGTGTTGGAATTTGTATATCAGAGGAGTGAGGGAGGGGAGGCCGAAGAGGGTCGCGTACGTTGCCAGATTCCTACCTCGCGTCAGCTCTTGCCTCTCGTCGACCCCGTAAGAATGAGACACACGTATGATAGCTAGCCACCACCGCCCCCCCAAGCCCTCCCCCAATCCTCTCTTCCCCCTCCCCTCCCCCAACCCACTCCCCCCCAGCCCACCCAAGCTCCATCCCCACCATCGTCTGCGCCCCCAACCAAATCGGATCCACAAAATGCACCACATCCGGCTTCCACTCCCTTATCACCCTCAGAAACTTTGGCCTCACGAAATTGAGTTTGAGGCCCGGGTAGAGGATGAGGGGGATGCCGAGGGTTCCGACGAGCGGGTGGGAGGCGTAGGAGGAGAGGGAGGAGGAGGGGCCGAGGAGCATGCATTGGTGCCCGGAGGCGTGGAGGTGTTCGAGGAGGCGGGAGAGGGTGCGTGTGACTCCGTCTACTTTTGGTAGGAAGTTCTCTGTCATGGATTATCAGCTCCGAGATGTATGATGGAGATGTAGAAGGACATACCGGTCACGATGACGATCCTCAACCCCTTCTTACCCTGCCCACTAGCCAACCACGCATCCCTCGCATCCCTCTCTTCCCCCGTCATATCCTCCCTCCATCTATACTTCTCCTCCTCCCCATCATCCTCCCACCTTCCATCTCCCTTCTCCCCATGAGCAACTCCAACTTCTCCTCCGCCAACATCATCCAGATCAAGCTCCGGTACAGACATTGGCGGTGGCAGCCTAAAGTCCGGCGACGCGTTCGCCGAGTCGACCACGCCCATATCGTTTGTCGTGCGTGTTCCCATAGCGGAGGAGGTACAGTCGGATTGGGTGAAGGAGCTCGCAGGCGTCAAGGGCGGAGTCAACGGCTCTTGGGGGTTATACCCCGGATATCGGTCGGACTGCATTATGTGCAGCTCGTCTTGTCGATCTCGTTGATGTCGGGTAGAGTAGGAGGTGATGGAGAGGTGTCAAGGGTTTGGATGGAGTGTTGAGAAGGTGAAAGGCCACTGACCAGAAGAGGAGTGTCAGAGATAAGGCAGAGGGGACGGCCAAGGGATGGTGGACGTACGAGGTTGGAGACGTACGATGTTGGATGTCCTGATGACGAGAGGGTAATCAGAAGATGACCTGAGGAACTGAAGTGCTCGAGGATAACAAGGAAGTCCGTTTTCTAGAGAGCCCAGATACTGGCGTGGTAGCCAAAAGAGGGACGATGGCGCTCTCGAGAGACGCGTCGAAATGAGATGTGGCTGTTGTTGGGAGTGTCCAGGTAGCGTCCGGAAACACGACCTGTCGGGGTTACTACAGGTTAGACTAGCACATGCAGTATGTGACAAGATGATTAGAAGCGGGGGGACTATGATATCAGCTAGCCCATCCTTATAATACGAGTCAGACTGAAGCTATAGCGTCGCGGCGATGGCCAATGTTTGCTGCACCACACACGAGAGCCCAGCCCGATAACGGGACCGCGACTAGTGCCACGCCAGTACATGGAGTACATGGTCACTATGATTGCCGGGGATGAACGTTTGTGATGATCGAGATAGGTTGAAAGAGAACGTGGCGTTGGAACGTGTGCTGTTTGGCGCGGGTGACGTGGAATACAGTGCCACAGTGATAGCGGTGGCAAACAGAAACGCCGGTTGAAACTCCGTCCCTGAATGGACCCATGCGAATTGCTCGCTTCTTTCTCATCCTCCTCTCATCCCCGCATTTCCCACAAGCGACACCTCAGCCTCGTTCGGCATTACCCCTCCACACCCCCCCAAGTGCATCTATCATCCAACAACTACTATTCAACTACTATCCAAAATGTCCTTCTCCGCTTAAACAACCCGTCTTCCAAAGAAGATAACAGTCGTCACCAACAAGGACGTCACCAGAGCCATCAACAGCCCTTCACTTTAACTACTACCACCTACCCTACCCAACCCGAACCCCACCCGGTTCCCAGTACCTTTGCCCATCATGGCTTCCACCACTTTCTTCCGCCCCGCGATAGCGCAACAACAACAAACAAGTCAACAACAACAACAACCCCCGTGCTGCCAAGCCCGGTGTCCGAGTCAATCTCTGAGCCTTTCGTAACCAGTCGATCGCCCCCGTCTAAAGACGTAAACATGTAAGACTCTCCTATCGCGCCGACGTTGTACCGTGCTGACGCCTCCCAGACTAAAGTACAATCTACCCACTATCCCGACGCGCCTCCCTCCCCCTCCTACCAGTCGCACTACACCCGTAGAGCCTCCCAAAAAGACGATATCATCCCGTCAACCAAGTCTTTTTATTCCGACTTTGGACCACACTATCCCTACCACACAAGCCGTAGACGATCTCGACATGTCATTCATCGACGACATTGACTGGGACTCTTTTTTGGTGGAGACGGACCTCGGCGAGAAGAGTAAGTCACCCCTACTTGTCTTGTGAACACTGCTGACAAGTCTACAGTCTCTGCCAACGTCTCCCCCGCCCTCTCCGCTTCCGCTCTGTCCAATTCTACCGAGTCGGACCAGTCGGTCGCGCTCGAGCCCGAGCCTCAGAACTACAACTTTGGCTTTGGTTTCGGTGCCGCCTTCAACACCTCTTCTCCTACCGGCATGTCTCACCGCCTCGAGAACATGCTCTCTCCCGAGACCATCCAGACTCAGTTGACCAACTTTGGTTTATTCACTGGTTTCGACTCTTCTCCCGAAGTCTTTGCTCCTCAGCCCCTCCCCGCTGCCCCTATCCAGGAGAACACCGACCTCTACGCTGCCATCACTCAGTTGGTCGGCAACGCTCCCATGGCTGTCGAGCCCGTCAACCTTTCGCTCCCCGCTTCGCCCGTCGCACCCGTTGCGGCCCTCGGTGCCAAGCGAAAGGCCTCTGACGCCAGCGACGAAGGGGCTCCCGCTCCCAAGCGTCGAGGTCGACCTCCCGGCACCGGCAAGCCCAAGGCCGCTGTCGCTCCCAAGCGTCGTGTCTCCAAGCCCTCTCCCGCCTCTTCTTCCGTCTCGCCCGCTTCCTCTCTCGAGGCTCTTCCTCTCGACGACTTTGACGACGACATGTCTCCCGTCCGGCTCACTGCCACCGGCAAGCCATCCACCGACCGTCCCAAGTCTGTCGTCCCCGCCAAGTTCCTCAAGGACGGTTCCGCCCAGGCTATCCTGGGTATGACCATCCCCGAGATCATGTCGTTCCCCACCTACGAGGAGCTCCTCAAAAAGGTCCGACCTGAGCTCGTCGCCGGTGCCACCGAGTTTGGCGAAAAGATTGCCGACAACCGGGACAAGGCCAAGGATGCTGCGAAAAAGTCGCGAGATGAGAGGAGGGCCAAGATTGAGAGGGCCGAGTACCTCGAGAGGAGGTGCGAGGAGCTTGAGGGCAAGGTCGGCAACATGGGGTCTTTCCTCATGTCGCTTGTCGACCTGAACGTGCTCAGCAAGGAGCAGATTAGGGCGTTCATGTAAGGGGGATAAAAGATGCGCGGGGTCAGCGCGAAAGAGCAGCCGAAGTTTTCCTTTTCTCTCCTTCGATTTTCCTATCTCCTCTTTTCAATACTTTCTTTTATCACCCTCCCACACCCTCACTCCCCCCTCCCCACCTGTGGATACCTTCCACCCCTTCAATCGTCTCATCGTCCCACCTCGTAATGTTCTGCTATCCATCGAACCCACTTTTATTACGTTCGAAAAATTCGAGTATCATGTCTTCTCTTCTTGCGTTGGAAATAGGAAAGTGCATATCACCCCCATCCAAAAAAGGTCAACAAGGGACTTTTGTTTTCTATCTGTAGATGGAGAGTCCTCGGACCGAGTCTTACGGTTTTTTATTGTTTATAGGTTTATAGGAAGCGCAATATGCATTTTGCCTGAAAACTTGAATTAGCTGTGAACGTCTTGGAACTCATTGCAGGAAGAGGAAGAATCCCATAGGCTCATAAGAGCTTAAGCGAAGGGAGGTGCTAGAAATATGTCCAAGATGCCTCCACCCACGACCTCCACCTTTGCCGCCCAGTACGGATGGTGCATATCCTATCTCATTTCTTCTTTTCTCTTTCCATCTCCAGTAACATCTACAGCACGAAAGACATGTCTTCATTCGGACACAATACAGACACATCCCCTCCATCCTCCTCTCCCTTGCCCACCTCCACCACAGCCACGGCCACCACCACAGGGCCGAAGCATAGACACAACGAACATACCCTCCCCGATGGTACTAGGGTTAGGGTTATAGAGGATGAACGTACCTGGGGCGGGGAGGATGGAGGCGGGGTGGGCAAAGTCGTCATCAAACGCTGGGAAAGACCGGCTGGATCTCACGCTGCGGGGGAGCGGGGAGGGGGTGTAGGTGCTGGGGAAGGAGGAGTGGGAGGTGGAGGGATGGAGAGAGAACATCTTCTCCGAGGTACGTCCGCAATCATCAACGGTCGAGAGAGAGAGAGAGAGAAGCTGACCTGCGGGGATAGATGTAAGGCTCAACCATACCAACGACGCACTCTTCTCTCGCTTCCTCCAGCCCCCTTCCGACGCCTCTGAGGCTACCGATACTCGGGCGAAGCGGCCATCAGAAGACTTCTTTTCTGACGCATTCTTCCCGTTGCCCATGCCTTCTTTTGGGAGACTCGTCTTTCCAGAGGAAGACGACCCTTCCCTCCTCCCTCCCCATCTCTCCGCGCCCCAGGCCGCAACCAATCCCAAACCCCACCACACTCCCTCCACCACCCCCTCCAACCCCCAAATCCGGTCTTGGTCCTACGCTTCTTCGGGCTCCCTCTCCGGCTGGGGCTTGGTTGCTGGTATGGTAGCTGTTGGTGCGGGTGTATGGGGTTGGAGAGGGAGGAAGAGGGTGAAGGTGCTTGAACAGCGGGTTAGGGATTTGACGCGTGGTTCGCAAATGTCTGCCAGGGCGAATGTTGTCAGGCCTGCTCCAGCTGCTCAAGCTACACCTGGGTCGGCGGGTTCATTGGCCCCCGCCACACCTCCCACCGCTGCTACGGGGCAGATTGAGGCGCTGCAGAAGAGGGTGGAAGAGTTGGAGAATGCTTTGAGGAGTATGGGGTCGTTGACCGGGACTGGGGAGAAGAGGCAAGGTGGGAGGGTGTTGGATGAACTGCGAAAGGCAAAGGAAGAGAAGACGGAGTGAGAGAAGCAGCGTGTCGTAGTATGGCATCAACGCTGAGAACTATCTATCCTATTTACAATGGCCCTTGTCCAAGCGCAACCATGCATAACGTCAAGGGCCCTCTTCCTGCAGACCACAATCATTGACCAAGATATAAAAGTCAAACGTATCCAACCCATCCAACTGCCAATCCAAAACCTTACTATAAACCCGCCTGAACCCACACCTCTCATAAAACCCAGCCTATCCCATACCATTACCATCAGCTCTACACCTTTCTTTCCCATTCCCACCCCCATTCCCACGAGGGGAAGATGACGTACAAGTTCAGCAGTAGTAGTATTCAACCCCACCCTACACCCCTCTTCCCTCGCCTTCTCTTCCAAAGCTTTCAGGAGACGGCGTGCGAGGCCGCGGCTGGAGAAGGAGGGGTGGGTGGAGAGGGCCTGGACGTGGTATCTTTTGTCGTCGCCGTACGGGAGGAGGTTTGTTTCTTTGGCGGCGTGGGGGGTGAACTGTTGGTGTATCAGCCCGGCGTGGAAGGGGAAGGGGAAGGGGAAGGGGAAGGGGAAGGGGAAGGGGAAGGGGAAGGGGAAGGGGAAGGGGAAGGGGAAGGGGAAGGGGAAGGGGAAGGGGAAGGGGAAGGGGAAGGGGAAGGGGAAGGGGAAGGGGAAGGGGAAGGGAGAGGCATACCTCGTTTTCGAACCATGCTTTCGCCGAAGGGTCGAGCTCGTCTAGAGCTGCTTCGTGTATCACCGCCTTCTCTTCTCTATCATCGAATCGCGAGTTCAGCCTCAGAGCTCTCCCGAACAACAACAAGAAGAAAAAGTAACGCACGTATCAAATAGATCCTTCCCAGGCGGTACGACAACCGCAACACAAGCAATCTCCCCATCTCCCTCTTCCTCCCCCTCCCCCTCCCTCTCCCCCTCCCCATCCCCCTGCCCTTCGGGAGCCACCTTGACGACCCAGATCTCACAGTCGATAGAAGCACAATCGATCTTGTGCCGGTGGTACACGTTTCGGCGGTGGTCTGAGAGGGGGAGGGGGTGTTGGGGTGAAGATATTCGGTGGGATATGTTGTCTGATATTTCCCGAGTGGAAAAGTAGAGAATGGTCAGCCGATGTCGCTGGAGGAGAGGGGCAAGAAAGAAGAAGAAGAAGAAGAAGAAGAAGAAGGGACGGACTAGATTTGAACCCTTCAAAGAGGACTTTTTGACACCGATCTTTCTCTTCATCTACCGGTCTTTCATGTCAGTGTGCATCTAGCAGAAGGGGAGGGAGGGGAGGGAGGGGAGGATGGAGGTACCGGTGGGGTGGAGTAGACGAATGATCTGGACGCAGTCTGTTTCCGGTTTTGCTTGGCTTGACATTCTCGTGTCCAGAGGTCTTGAGGTGGCGGGGCGTTGTCAGCTTTCAAAGAGTAGGAAATGACAAGGATCTACTCTGATATCAATTTTGAAGGCATATAAGAGAGGCTAAAAAGAAGGATCGATGGCATGATGTATTTCGTTGAAAGGTGATCGGCGAGGACCGCTTGGCTCAGCTCGGGCGGAACATCGTTGAATTCGGGAGTATTAAGCAATGTATGATGAGTTCGCTGGGTGTAGCAGCTCACATATCTCAGCTTGTACCCCAGTAGCAGGCTGTCGTTGGTCTTGTACAGTGCATAGAATCACACCGGTGTCCTGCCGTGAGAACAGTCACAGCAGATACTCCGGAGAGATGAAGCTCGGGATCCCGAGGTTTCTTTTTGGCCCACTCTGTCTCACTTGGGCGACGTCGTATGGAGCTCGCTGCTGGGCAGTGTGGCCAAGGCAGTATGGTTGCCCCATCGCTTCGAGGTGTCCGTGAAAGGTGGGACGCGACAAAGCACACAGGCACAGAGTAAGGAAGGTATAGATTAGATTGACGGGAATGGGTCGATAATTGTAATCCAACACCCAGTGGAATCCGGCTATTACCGGCCCTTGATTAGAAAGAGTTGTAATGCGCCCTGCCTCCACCTGTGGTTGTCACGCTTCCCAGTGATCCTCCAATGTCTCTTCACTTCCCATTTGTATCCCTCTTTCTCAACTGCATCATGTCCGACGACGACGACCGCGACACCCGCAACCACACCATCCTCAATGCCCTCCTCCGCCAGGCATACCACAACGGCTATAGCGCAGGCGTATCAGCCCTTGCCGCCCACCAGGCTATCGACCCTCCTTCCGCCTCTTCCTCCTCCTCTACCCCTCCCGCTCCTGCCCCAGTGGCACCACAATCAGCAATGACCAAAGACCTTCCTAGGAGATATGCCCCGGACTCGTGTTCCCCCGGCTATCCCGCCGAACTACCTCCAGCCGGAATAAGACCCACGCTTATCATGACGGTCCTTGCCGGGGGTTCTCTCTGGTTCGCCTTGCGCACTCGGCGTCGCGTAAAGGGTCTCGAGAAGAAGATCAGATATCTCAGCTCTGAGCACCATACACAAAGCATGGAGAACAGTATCCAAGAGGTGCAAGGTGCTGGCTCGGGAAGCTTGGGAGGAGGCGGGACGCGTGGGATATTGGTCAAGTCTCCTGCAAAGATTGGTGGGGCTGCGTTGAGTGATGCTGGAGTGTCCCCCAAGTCGGTGGGGCAAGGGCTTTGGTCCTTCTGGAGTGGGCAGCAACGTTCTGAAGAGGCATGTCTTTTCGCGCACCTTCCCGCTATCATCCTTGCTGATCGTCAGCCTTCTCAGGACAAGACTCCTTCGGCTCCTTTCACTTCTTTAAAGTCCTCCACAGCACCCCTCAATAGCCCATCATCTTCTTCTAGCTTCCAGATCGACGAGACCGGCAACCACATCAACACCACCACCCCCGCCGACATCAATCGTCACCATCAACCCGCCCCCACGCACCGACCCACCACCCAGCCCGATACTGCTACCGCCGCTGACGAGAACAGAGGCAATGAGAGGGATCAATTCGAAATCGTAATCCACCCCTTCTTCCCACCAAAAGCATCAACTGACAAGGCTTAGAATCCCGCATCCATCCCACCCGCGGCCAACAAGCAGGGTAGGGAGCATATCTACGCTATGGGCGATATACACAAAGCTATGGCGGAACTTCGTGCCCAGCACAGATCCAAGTCTGAGTCTGAGATTGAGGCTGAGAACGAGGATGGGGATGGGATTGCCAAAAGCCCGAGCCCCGGGAGTCGTCACGAAAGTGTCACTACGTCCAAACGCCAGCTCGCTCGGGACATTAATGCTGCTAGGATTGAGGTTGAAGGTGAACAGGCGGTGGGTGGTACTGGGACTTTGAAGTGTACGTTGAATGGGGATGGTGGGGATGGGTCTCGCCCCCTATCGTCCTCTGCGACAACACCAACGATA
The DNA here is from genome assembly GCA_006352305.1 of Cryptococcus floricola. NCBI lineage: Eukaryota > Fungi > Basidiomycota > Tremellomycetes > Tremellales > Cryptococcaceae > Cryptococcus > Cryptococcus floricola. The sequence continues at coordinate 317,548 of RRZH01000008.1, read as the reverse complement.
CCACCAACCACCAAGACATCGACAAAGACAACGACAAGGGCTGAGGCAAAGACGGGCGATGAAAAGCCACTTCGTAAAGTTCTAGAAGACTCTACTCGGGCGAGCGATTCGAGACTACTTTCTGCGGCGCAGGAGCAGGAGGAGCAGAGGAAGAAGATGGAGGTGCGTTTCACCCAGTACCCTCCTCACCGGATATAGGCTGATGATTGGTTATAAGGATACCAAAGCTGATCTTCCATCCCCTCGTCGACCGCTGCAACCTCCCAAAGAAAAGGAAGATGATCACCTGTTCTCTGTAGGGGATATCCATGCGGCTATACAAGAGCTTAGCGGCCGACATGCTTCTTCTCCTTCTTCTTCCTCAGCAACAACAGAAGCTGAGGCTGAGGCTAAGAGGAGTGTCAAGAAGGACGATGACAGCGCGAAGGATGGTGTGAAGAAGAAGACTGGGAAGGGGAAGAAAGATACAGAGAAGATTATGGGAAAAGAGACGGAGGGGGGGGATGGAAATGTATGAATGTCTTTTATTCTTTTATTGTGAGATTCCGTTGTGGGATGGAGCTGACATAATCCAGCTTCGGCCGGTCCAGCCCACCGCCACCGCCACCGGAACAGACGCAGCCACCGCAGACGATGCTCCCAGACCCAGCAGCACCGCCATACCCAGCTCTTCCAACAAGTCCGAACCTGAAGAGCCTGTGACCAGGGCTTCTCTCGCGCGCATGTACAAGTCGTCGCCCGTCGAGGGCAGTGTGGCCGAAACCTCGAGCGAACGCAAGTCCCTGTCCGAGTCCACTATCGACACTACGACTTCTTCCCTTTCTCCAAACACCAACCCTCTTGCGCACGGCGAGTCGACCACCGAGGGAGCCGGTGCATCGGATTTGACAGTCGAGCAGGAGAATGCTGGGATGGAGTTGAAGATGAAGAAGAAGGAGAAGCGGGAGAGGAAGAAGAAGGAAAGGGAGGAGCTGGAGGCCAAGCAGAAGGAGATGTCAGATGCTGAGCAGGAGGCGAGGGTTGTTCAAGATGATACGAAGGGAGATTCTGGTGTAAGCCATGATCAAGGTCTTTGAAAGATGTACACCGACTGACGATCCATGCAGGCCTCATCTAGCGCTTCTTCCCCTCCTCATGCTGATGCGTCTGAGAGCCCCTCCTCCGTCCTTGACAGACTGAACAAGGCCATAGTTGAGGCTACAAGATCGTTCGGAGGTAATGACAAAATGGCGCAAAAGCAGGCAGCTGCAGGACCAAAGAAGTGCAGCACCGAGATTGAAACCCTCCGCATCAATCCCAACTCCAACGAGAGATGGTTCTTCCTGCTCAACTCCACCAACTTCACTCCCTCTCCGCCTTCTTATTCCGCCCCCTCCTCCCCGGCGTCCACACCCCCTCATCCGTCTGTCAACACCGCTGGGAGTGCATATCGACCCGACTTGGGCTCGTCCTCATACTCTTATTCGCTCTACTCTTCCGTCAGTCATCGACTGGGCCACCTCACTTCTGCCGCATACACGTTCCGCCTCCCGAATTATCCAACCCCGTCATCCTCATCACTCTCTTTTTCCCAAGTGTCTGAGAATGGGAGCTCGGGGACTGAAGCGCCGGTGTACGGCATGCCGGGTGAAGAGTTGCTATCGGTATTCAGAAGAAGGTCAGAGACAGATCTCGGGAGGGAGGTCTTCCAGAGAGTTCCGTGGCGTGGTATAAAAGGGGAGGCTGCTTTGTTTTCAGGCATGTCCTACGAGGTAGGAGAAGGTGCTGGGACTGGAACTTGGCACAAACGGACGTGGGTGGACGAGTAAGCCTCCCTTCTTTCTCGTCTTCTCCAACTTAACCCCTGATCTCGAGTACCCCAGCTGACGCAGAGTAGAGTCTCAACGTGGATAGTGCCGACCGTTATTCGTCCGTCTCAAGATGGTCGCCGTGCGCTTGTCTATCTCGACAGGCAGTGGCGCGAAGCGAGAGCTGTGCAAGAGCTCAAGAGCCTCCCTGGAAGGGTGGACCGGGAGGAGGCCGATGGAGAGGACAGGAGAGGTGTTTGGCTTTGGGTTGTGGATGTGTAAACCCGCGGGATACTTGTGGATAATGCGACAAATACGACAAGAAGAAGCGAGAGGAATGAAGAGAAAGAATGGGAAGCGAAAGAGCAAGTGAGATGAAGTAAAAGAAAGATATGTTGTGTAAAACAAAAGTTGTGCTGCTCATCTATACGTTTCACCTGTAGTTGTATATACCTTCACTTTTCACGTTGTAAATGCACCATTCCATCGCGTGACCTTCTTGCTCTCGAGACCTCTGGGGGTTTCCGTCGTCACCCATTGCGGCTTGTTGTTGACAGCTCAGCTGAGATCTCGGATCTCCGAGACAGGTTTGCGCCACCTCGGCTACTCGAGCTGCTCAATGGCAATGTTCTACTACATTTCCATCAACATGACCTGAAAATAGAGTATCTCCCGACATATGCATTGTGCATAGAGCGGCCATTTACGTAAAGCTTCATCGGCGGACCGAACAGAGGAATAGAGATTCTTCTGATTGGTTTGCATGTCTGTATGTATCACGTCTGTATTGTCACTTTGGAAATATGAGCGAAATTCAAGTCCGGCTCCTAGAAAATCCAACTGGTACGCAGCATTGCCTGTTCCGATATCGCTGACATGGCACAGAACTCGAGATACAGAGATGTCTCCACGTCTTCATAGAGGCTTTCAAGACAGGCAAGTCTTTCTTTGTCATCAGACTCTCTATCTGACCATCTCTCAGAACCGATCCTTGTCCAGACACACGGTACTAATCCAAACGACCAAATTCCATCGCACCTCTCTCGCATACAAGCTGCCCTGGTCGACTGTCAGCTCTGGGTCGTCGATTTCGACGGCGAAATCGGCTGTGTCGGCGTAGTCTCCCCGCCCGGAAAAGGCCTTTGGGAAAGGTACGTGCTCATCTTATACCTTAATACATACCTGGTAACAACAAACATAGTGCAGAACAAAAGAAGTTGCGCGACAATGCAATGTCCAACGTCTCCCCTGCCGCCAAACGATGGCTCGAAACCGAACTAGAGCCTCATCGCCAAAGCAAGTCCCATCTCCCCGGCGGCGCCACTGCCTCATACTATCTCAACGCCCTCGGTACCCACCCCTCGTTTCAAAATAATGGCCTAGCGAGTGCGCTCTTGGGAAAACTGGAAGAGCTCGCGCGAAGGGATAGGACAAGAATCGCGTTGGTAGCTCACTCAGACCGAGCGGTACGCTATAGGTGATCCTTTGTTTCTGAGGTTGGAAGCTGATGCTCATACAGGCTAAGGTATACCAAAAGAATGGGCTACGGATCATCTACCATGCTGTGCTTCAGTTCGGAGGCGACCTGGGCGAGGGGCCGTATTACCTCATGGTGAACGACTGTGGGCTGTCTACGGAAGCGACATAGTTATTTGTAATAGCCAATCAATGTATCATCCTTGTTGTATCTGAATGTGCGGTGGCATCACTTCGCATGTAGAGGATTGATGAAACGCGTCCTTTTGAGGAAGCTGGGGTAGCCTTTGATCTTTGTCGAGTGCGTGTACATCGCTAGGAGACTATATATCGTCTTCGTTTTGTGTGTAGCAGAGCTAGTGTGGCAAAAGTCAGATTATTCGAGTTGCAAAGTCATCATTCGAATCGAAAAGTTAAAGAGGTTGGTCGCATAGAAGACGCTTTCGGTCTCGCGGACAAGGCCGATATCACGCAGCATGACCGCATCTCGCCTTTCTCGCCACATAAATATGTGCGATGCTGCTGCAGATAAGATTACCCCTCTTCCACTGCAATTGGCACATAGAGCACCATGGGAGACATCAAAGTCAGGCTTCTGCAGAACCCAACCGGTACGTGGACGTCATCCCAGCGATTACCCAGCTCTGATGTACTTGTCTTGTAGATCAAGAGTTTGAGAGAATCCTCGATGTCTATCAGGAAGGCTTCGTACACGGTACGCTTATCCCTCATCACACCCTCAGCTTCATTCCAGATCACATCATGACTGACACCTTCCTTCTCCTCCAGAACAACTCGCCATCCACACTTTCGGCTCCAATACACGAGACTTTTTCAGATCCCGTGTACAGGCCACTCTGGTCGACCTGCAGCTCTGGGTAGTCGAGCTTGACGGTGAAATTGGGTGTGTAGGGATAGTCAGTCCGCCAGGAAAAGATCTTTGGGATACGTGAGTCTTCTCGGCCGATCGCTCTTCCATGCCCCATTGAGCTCCATCTTATCCCTCTATTCCATCGTATATCGAGTTCAAAGCTGACAATGATGTCCTAGCGAGGAGAAGACAAACATCCGAGAAACCGTATCCCCAAAGATATCCCCCGCCATCAAGCAATGGCAAGACGCCGAGCTCGAACCGCTGCACGAAAAACGGTCTCTCATCCCTGGCGGCGGCCCCGAGGCTGTATACTACCTCCACCTCCTCTCTGCCCATCCTTCCTTCCAGAAGAAAGGTCTAGGGACGTCGCTCTTGGGGAAACTTGAGGAGCTTGCCCGGAGGGATGGATCGAGAGTCGCGTTGGAGACGCATACAGATGGCGCGGTACGTCCTTTATGGTATCTTGAGGACGAACGCTGATATCTGAGCAGGCCTCGGTGTACCGCAAGAACGGATTCAGGACGCTCTTTAAAGGTGTGCTCGACTTTAAAAGCGAGCTGGGCACGGGACCGTACTATGTCATGGTCAACGACTGTGGACTGTCGCCCTAATTATCTCATGTAGATCTGTATGTACCGGATGAAAAGATGTACCAGAAGTTCCGAAAAGCATTTGCATATATGAGAGGTGTTTTTGGTACTAGTTCTGTGACGAACATGCTTCGTATAAGAGAAAATGCAAGATATGCTGAGAGATATGAAGAGAGAGATTTGATGTTATTTTGTCTACTTTTTTCGAGCAAGTGTCGAGCAAGACACCACTTTTAACGCTTCGAGCCAGTTCTTCTTTTACCCCTCAACGCATTCTTTCCTCTCTTCGCGCCACCAGCCCCACCGGCACTACCGCCCTGGATGTAGTTGACAAGCTCTTCCAAGTTCTCTGTACCCCTCTCCCCGATCCTGGGTCCTTGTCCTTGGACGGCGGCCGCATCAGCAGCGCCCTCTGCGGAAGTTTGACCGTTGGGGAGCGCTTGACCAGCGGCGGCGACGGCAGCAGCAGCGCTAGCAGGCAACTGCCCATTCTGCGCAGCAGCAGTAAGCGCAGCAAGCGTCTGCTGGTCAATGACCCTCACGCCAGAGGGCACATTCCCATCAACCTGCTGCCCCAACCTCCTCCCCGCCAACCTGCCCGCCAACCCCTGGCTCTGGCCCCTAGCAGCCTTCAGCCTCTCCTCCGCATCCTTCTTGATCATCTCCTCCCTCTCCTTCTGCTTCTCCGCACCATCAATCAAGGCAGTCAAGAGCTCGACGTTGCGGAGCGATTCCTTGGTTTGGGTGTGTTCTTCGCCGAGCTTGGCGAGGAAGATGGTGTGGGTGGCTTCGGCGGAGGTGAGGGCTTCGCGGTGGTTGCCGGCGAGGAAGTGGGATTGCACAAGCTGGTTGAGGGTTTGGGCGGTTTGGAGATGAGACGAGCCAAAGATGGACGAAGTCGACTCGTGGGCTTGCTGGTGCAAGGCAAGAGAAGAGGGGAGGTCGGTAATGGCAGTCTGGAGGATGATACCGGCATTGTTCTGTATAGTCATCAGCTCACCGGCCACTTGGGATTAACGTTTGACTTACAAGCACAGTGTTGACCTCGGGGTGGTCCCGTCCATACATGACGTCCCAAAGCGTAAAGACATGCTTAAAGTACCTCAACGCCTGCTGCGAGTTACCCTCAAGGTTCTCAAGCATAGCAAGGTTAAAGTAATAACTAGCAGTCTCATGGTGATAGATACCCAGCGTTCGCTCGGCAATAACCACAGCCTGCCTCTGCAGCTTGAGCGCAGTAGAGACATCGACGCCCAAAGGCTCATCCGGGCTCGCATCTTCCTTCTGCGCAAGCTGGGCAATCTTGATACGCGCGATCTGGTGGATAGCCTGGGCGTACTGGTTGTACACGGCGGCGACTTCGGGGTGGATGACAGAGTGGATGGACTCGTATGTCTGGATGGCTTCGAGCATGAATTCGAGGCCGAGGTTGACGTTGCCGTTGTTGATGGTGTTTCGGCCGGCGGCGAGGATCTCTTCGGCGACAGAGACCTGTTTGTACGTTAGCAGTGTCATGTATCAAAAGTGGGAACAACTCACCGAAGGAGCGGTAGACTTGATGATAGGCAAAAGAGTCAAAACATCCTGAGGCTCAAACGTAGTCGTCCTCTTGACCTCAGTCTTCGCCTTGCTCTTCTTGTTCTTGTCCTTCTTGTCCTCCTTCACCTCCTCCTCAGCGTCCTGCTCCTCCTTGGAGAAGTAGTACTCTCGCTGCTGCATCTGCCACCCAACCCTCAACGACAACTCTCTCAACAACTGCTTCCTCCTAATCCCTCCCTCCAAAAACGCCTCCGGCAACTCGTACCTGAACCTCATCCCAACCTCCTCCCTGATCTGTTTCCTCAAACCCTCCACGGTAAGAGAAACATACGCCGGCTCTTGCTCCGTCGCGCCGATGGAGAGCGGGGAGTAGGCCGCGGTGGGGGAGGGGTTGAGGGAAGAGCCGAGGAGGCAGTTGAGGAAGTGGGAGACGGCTTGGGTAGCTTGGTCGGGTTGGAGGGTCTTGATGAGGTCGTTGACAATATGCTTGGAGGCACGGAACACCATCTCTTGGTACACAATAGACTGTATCCCATCAGCATATTGAACTCGTCCGCAAGAAAAAGACTAACCTGCAAAGCCTGAAGGTACCCCTTGGCCTCCTGCTTCTCCCCCTCCTTGGTAGCAGAGAACGACTCGATAGTCTCCGCAACCTTGCCAAGATACCTAACATTAACACCCCTCAAATGCAAATGCTTGCTCAAACTCTCCCCATCCATAACCCCACTCGTCACCCCAATCATCACATCATAAACCAACGACGGGATCGCCAGCTCCCTCAGATACTTGCTCGCGTCCCTCACAGCCTTGACGGACGGGTCAGACTCGTCGTTGATGGCCACGGGCGCAGGGGAGCCTTCTTTGGCGGGAGGCTGGGGGACGAAGGCGTCGGCGTTGAAGAGGAGTTTAAAGTCTTTGATGTCGCTGATGACGGACGTGTCGATGGGGGCGTCTTCCTCGGCTCGGCGGGCGGCGGCGGCAGAAGCAGCAGGCGAATGCTCATCCACCAACGCCTTCTCCTCCGTCTTTTCGTCATTCTTGACCTCCTCTTTTTCACCGCTCTCAGCCTTTTCGGCGTCTTCAGACTCTTTCTGCTTTTTGGCAGCCTTGTCCGAGACGCTCTTTGCCCATCGCTTCAACTCAAAGTCCCAGTAAATCTCCACCAACTCTGGTCGGAGCAACACAAGCTTATGCGGGTACTCTCCCAACCCCCCCTCCCTCTCACCAACATCCTTCTCGAGCCACTCCACATCCACCGGGCTCGTCCTCTGCCCATCAAGCACATACCGCCTCCCATCCTGCCCCTTCAACCCCTTCACCTCCGCCGACGCATAAAACTCGTGTTTCTCCCCGGTGCCCGAGGTGATGCTGTGGGGCGCAAGCTTGTTGAGGGCGGCGTAGGTGGCGAAGAGTTTGTGGGTGAGGGCGTCCCAGTGGACGGTGGTGGGTCGCTCGGAATCGAGGCCGTAGATCATCATGGGGTTGTCGAGCTCGGGCTCGGCTTCTTCACCTTCTTTCAGAGCAGAAGTGGCAGCCTTGGGAGAAGAGGCAGTGACGTCCACCCAGTCTTCCTTCTTCTCATTTTCCTTTTCCTCACCCTTAGCTTCCTTGGCCTCGGCCTCTTCTTCAAGAGCGCGTCGGTTGGAGAAGATCCCAGGAAGGACACTCTGACAAACCCATCGCTTCCCCATCCAGTCCACAACAGTATGTCCAAGCGTATAAAGCCCATCCACATCAACCTTGTTGAACGCCCTGATCCCCGCCGCATCCTTCCCATGCGACACCCTCATCGCCCCGTCCCCGCCCAGATGCGCATACGCATCCAGAGCATCATTGTCGCCCGGCGTGACGAAGATGTTGGATTGGAGGTACATGTATGCTTCGGCCGGTTCGGCGGGGTTGATAGGTGGGACGTCACCGGAAGAGATGGACAGGACGGCGCGGATGGCGGCGGTATCGAATTCGGCGATGGTTTTCTGGAGCATACGTTCCCGCATGACGCGTTCCTGCATCGTCGAGCGGGGGAGCTCACGGATACCTTGCAGCTCTTCATTCCAGTCCCTAGCGCTATCGACGCCTTCGGGGCCGTACGCCCCCGTGTGCAAGAAGGCAAGTTGGGTACGCAGCTGTTCGGCGGTGGTAGCGGGTTTGGGGAGGGATGCGAGGAAGGGGTAAGCGGGCTGGGCTTGAGGGGGCGCGACGGTGGAGATGGGGTCGGCGATGGGGGATTCGAGCGAGATGGGAGGGAGGGCAGAGATGCGTTCGGAGAACTGGGGAGAGATGTTGTGCAAGAGGTCGACGAGGGAGTGGATAGGGGCAGCAGCGTCGCGGGGGGTAGCGTCAAAGTTGTTGACGTTGCTCTTGGACACATACCATCCTCGGGTCGTACACACCAAAGTCAAAGTCTCGCCCTCGAGGAGAGAAACAGTGAGGTAGAGTTGGTGGCCTTGCTGTCGCAAATGCGCAGGAGGGGGGTTGAAAGGCGAGACCTGGATAGACCTGACTGCAGGCGCAATCTCGGAGGGCGCTGAAGACACGGGCAAGGAAGCGAAGGAGGCGGACTGCCAGTCCTTAAAGTCGGCAAAGGCGTGGGCGCGGTCGCCAGTGACGGCGCGCTTGACCTTGACGACTTCCTTCTTTCCGGCCTTGCCCTTGCGTCCCGAAGGCAGAGCGACCTCGACCTCTTCGTAGTGGGCATCGGCAGAGAGCCCGTCGCGGACACGCTCAAAGATGGTGGCGCCGGCAGAAAGACCGAGGGGGTTGGAGAGAGTGTTGGCGGTGGTGCCGGCGGGGGCGATGAGCTCGATAAGACGGAGGATGGATTGACGGGCACTGAACTCGCCATAGGGTTCTGAGACCATGTAAGCGCTCGTCTCGGTACATTGCAGAAGCATACTCACCCTTGATGGCCTCAAGGACCCTCTCCTCGCCTTCAGCGACATGCTCAAAAGCGTCGGCAACCTCGAGCCACTCATTCAGCTTTTCCCCCGCCCTCACCTCACTAAAGTCCTTCTTCTTCGTGTACACTTGCCCCTTACCATCCTCGCCCTTGACGAACGGCAGGCGAAGCGAGTACGGGCCGAGCCAGTAGGCGCCGACCCAGTCGTTGATGAGCAGCTTGATGTCCTGGATGGTCTCTCCCGGCTGGGGGTAGAGGGTGATGCGGTCTGTGGGGGCGCCGTCCTGCTTGGGAACGGTCTTGGGGCAGGTGGGGGCGGGGATCCTGATGACGACAGCAGGGACTGGGGAAGGTGAGTGGGGACTTTTTCGAGGGGGAGGAGGACGTACACTGGAGCTCCTGCTGCTGGTCGAGGTCCTGCTCGAGCTGGGCATCCTCCTGGGGGGGATCCTGAGCGGGGTGAGGGGTGTCTGACATGGTGCGGCTGAAAGAGAACAGGAGAAGAAAGAGAAGAAGAGAAGAAGAGACGAAAGAGACGACGTCGACTAGACAAGATCGAAAAAAGTCGGCTATTCCACCGATAACCACCGATTACAACGGGGGCTAATCCATTACAACTCCATTACAAGAATCATTACAATTCACCAATCTTGCACTATGCCCGACGATCTCGTCTCCTCGCCCAATATTGACTAGTGCATGAACACCGCAATCGGTTCCAGTCAATGTCAATGATCTGTTGGGGATATGAGGAAATTGTAGGCGAGGTCCTATGGAACGGAAGGGCGAAACCAGCGGTCACTCAACCTCGTCAGCAGTCACAAATCACAATGACTCTTGTCCCAATCATCGCCAGTCTACCGCTCTAATCATTGCATTGTCTAACCATCTACTCTATCCCCCACCTCCCACCTCACCCCTCATCCCCAATCTCCCATCTACAAATCTTACCAAACAACCTCACACCCCACCGCCACATGATCACTCGCGCAAATCCCCTTCCTCGGCAACCCCTCCCCAAGCTCCTCCGCTCTCGGCGGTAAAAGCACCTTCGAGAACCTCGCTTTTGGGTCGGATGATGGGGAGAGGGGGGGGAGGAGGAGGAGGTAATCTTTTTTTCTTGTTGTCAGCGCCCCGTCTTGTCGTGATGTGTGTTGAGAGAAAAGCTTACCGAGGGTCAACTTGAACAACGGCGTAAAACACGTATACCCCGGCTCATCCCCTCCCCCTCCCTCTCCCTTTCCTTCTTTCGATTCCCCAAACCCTCCCCTCCCCCCAAACCCTGCCACATCCCTCCCAACCCTCCACCCCGTCGACCCATACGCACTCTCACACCCTCCCCCCGGGAAGACCTCCCTAAACAGCCCAACCATCTCCTCCGTCGTCGGGATCCCGTCAGAAACAAGCGGAGGACGAGAGTTGGCGGTCGAGTCGTCTTTCTTATCTTGCCTGTCCTCGTCCTTTTCTTCGTCCGTCTTCGTTGGGACGGGGGTGGAGGTGCCGGAGGCGGGCAAGGAGCCTGTTCCAGGGGGGATGGAAGCGTCGGCGTGGGTGGTGACGGGTAAAGTACGCGGGGCGGTGAATGACATTTTCTTGAGGTTATCATGTACGATCCTGGAACTCTCCACTTGCGCAGCATAAGACGCTGGGAGGGGCGAGTGTGGGGACGTCAGGAGGGAGTAGGTAGATTCGGATGGTTGGGTGTTCAAATCTAGTTTCTTTTTTATCAGTATGTGCAGATGAAAAAGGAAAGAGGAAGAAGAGGAAGAAGAGAAGGAGAGGTGAAACGCACCACCAGCAAAAACAACAGGCCACCCCTCCAACCCATGTACCCTCTGGAATCGGCGGATCGCACGGATCAACAGTAGAGCTTGGCGGGTACGTTCGTAGGCGTACATTGGGTGCCAGAAGCTGTCCCCTTGGTCAGCACCGGTCTTTGGCTTGTGTACTTTTGTTGGGAGATGGAACGTACAGATGGGTGGTAGCGACCACGATCCCCCTCCCACTCTCATCCTTGGATTTCAGCCCCACGATCAGACCGACATTCTTCGTCATCCTCGACCCGCCCTTCCTCCTCTTCATCTCTCCCAAATCCTCCTCCCCATCCCCCTTCTCCTCCCCCTCCTCCCCCTCCTCCCCCTCCCGTCCACTCTGCAAAGGAGGATGGAGGTCCTCGAAATCAAGATGCACAAGCTCCTTCCACTCCGCCCCAAACTTCTCCTTGTTATAGAGTACGACCAAGCCATGCGATTTGTGCGGGCCTGTACCTTTCACGAAAGCGTGCTTGGGGAGCGATGTGGTTATTTCGGAGAGCTTGTCGCATTCCTACAAGCCCCTCTATCAGCTCTTTGGTGTACCAAACAAAAGAAAAAGAGCGGGAGGGGGGTGCGCACTTGAAGACAGATGATATCACAAGACCCATGATGCGCCATCTCGGCAAGTAAGAGCGCTTTTCTGTCGCCCCATTTCAGGCAGTCTGATCCTGGGAAGAGTTTTCTTCCTTGTCGGCTTTCTATCAGCTTCTCATGTTTTATCAACGAGGTGGGGTTTGCGCTGACGTACGGACGAGGGTTTGGGCGAGGAGCTGATTTTGGGTCTCGTCAGGTTTCAACCCGATCTGCATTAGGAGGTCACTTACGTTCCAAGTCAATATCCTCACCCCCTTCTTCCCCTCTCCCCCTCCCTCTACCTGCCCAGGACCAACATCAACCCAATCCCTCTTCAAAAACTCCACCTCCCCTTCCCCCTGCCCCTGCCCCTGCCCCTCCCCCTTTGCTTTGTTGGGGTCGGCAACAGCGCCAGAAGCGATAGCAGCCTTCTTCGCAGCCCTCTCCGCCCTTCGTTTTTCGGCGAGGGCTGTTTGTTCCGGGGTGGGGACGTAGGGAGGGGCCATTTTGGGTATGTTGGTGGTGGTGAGATGGACGGAAGACAAGTGAGAAGCGGCAGTGGAGGTCGGAAGAGACTCGGGCACCCGTGTGGTGTCCCGATCTCAAGTTCGAACGCATATCTTCAGACGTAACTTGCGGATTACTGCTGCTTCTTTTGATGTGATCATATGTAAGGTATAGGTGATACTACTCCGGTCCGCATCATCACTGCTGTGCATCACCACCACTCTAGTCCGGCTCTGTTATTGGTTCAGACTGATCACTATTACTCCCTCCGTCCGTGACCGCCGACTCTTCCCTCGTATTCCCACCCCTTTTACTAGCATGACTCCCCCTCCCCTTCTTCGAAGAGCTGAAAGAATTCCCTATGAAGAACATCGCATTATACCGATCCCTCTGCTGCCGACTGCTAAGAACCGTCGTCGCTCCTACCTCGACTATCAGCTTTTCATCCACCAAGAACCCAAGGGAGATTGAGAGATTGTGCCCTACCGGATGATGATGGTGGTGGTCCGAGATTGAACATCTGGGAGTTTGTTCTTGTTGAGCGGCTCGAACGGCTTTTGGCTTTACGTCTTGCGTAATGCTCTGGAGATTCCCAGCCGAGTTCTGACAGCGGCATTTGATTGTACGAGTAGTGTGCGAGTAGAAGTGGCACCGAGGAGGTTCTATGGAGCAGACTCACCACTGATAGGAAAGAGTGAAGATGGGAGAGTCTGCAAGCTATGTCAACCCATAAATAGTATCGACCGGCGGTGGCTTACATGACGTCGTCTAGATTGCCATGCTTTGTGACCCATTATCGTTCTCATTCTCTAAATTTGGCAGCTATAGTTGTCTGCGAGAAAGGACTGCATTTACAGCGGCGCTTCTAATCAGATTCACTGTAGGTGAAAGGTGGGCCGGACATCTCGTGGCATCAGTACGGGACCGTAACAATACGAGAACAATATCTCATCAGCGTGGGAAAGACGCATCATAATGCTGTGCCCTGTGTCTCTTCTTCTGGGGCCAGGCCGCCGAGCTCATAGACGAATTTACATAGTCGACTGTCCGAAACGAGAAGAGGGACGTCAAGTCAGTCTGAAGCCAGTCTCTGGCTCAGCAGACGATAGCATACGCTGTGCGTCTTATTGTCTTGATCTGAAGTTCGAACGCAGCGACAGCAGTAAAAAGATGCATTCTTTCATGGATCATCCAAGACCCCCTATCGTATAGACTGTTCTGCACATTTCCATCCACATTTCCAGCTAAACTTACACTGCACCAGTGAGCCACGAGAGAATTGAGTACGTATCATCAAGTACCTTATCAATCATCGCTCTAAGCACCGTGATAGAAAGCAGGCTGCTGACTCAAGAAATCATAGCCGGTACTCGCCCCAGTCCTCACAAACGGCATCCCAGCCACCTTCATATCATCCCCCTCCTCCATGTTCGCCCCAACCACATATCCGCCGCTCGATAAATCACCTTGATTCAAACCGTACTGCAAGACCTGCTTCATAGTCTCAGGATCGACGCTGCCCAAGCCGATATCACTATACCTCCCCTCCATCCTGTTTACAAAATCCTCAAACGCCGATTTCTCTGCTTCTCTCAAAGGATCTGCGCTCTGTTGGGTACGACACTGGGCACCCCACTGGAATGCAGAGTTTTTGAGCGAATCGTGAAGTAATTTCGAGACCTCATTCGCCCCCTGCATATAGTCCTCGTTTTCGGCTTTTGTATTTCGGCTCGCGCTAGCTCCAGAGGTGAATGAAGCTCGGTGTATATTGTTACTATCCTTCTCGATAAAGCTGGAAGTCCAAACGTAGGCCCTCTTTTCGTCTCCTCCATGCTCTCTTCGCTGGAGGATACCGTTGATGGGGATGGTGTCTTCGGCATAATCGGTGTCGCTCGCTGGCCAGAATTGGGAAGTTGCTATGGAAGACATGATGATGATTTGTAATAAAGATAGGTTCTCACTGCACCCACCATCCCTTATATACGTATGGAAACGTGCTTGGCATGAAAGGACAGGCTTGAGAATGTTCACACAGAAGCACAAGTTCCGAACAGCGATCGATGCTGACGACATCAACCTTCCGTTCATGCAATCCGCATGACTTTGGCAATTTACCATGTCTCCTTTGAGATTATGTCAATGGTGCGGATAAACATCGTATCGTATCGTATCCAGCACCTCCGGTCAGACGAAAGGAGCGTCTGATGAGAAGAAGTCACAAACCCCTCGGCTTCGTGGGAACGACGCCTTACAAAGCAGCACGTTGTACACAAGTATCGTCATCCTTTCTTTGGCCGGTGGCCACTTCGGATGTACCTCAGGTCGGACAGCAAAAGCGTATAGCTCCGTTTTTCACCACTCGACGGGCTGTTGTAGAATCGATGATCGAAACATGAACGCGCTGAGCTGAGGATGGATGCGATGCGCATTTAAGTACATATTACCATGCGAAGGATAGTCTCGTCAAACTAGCAAGTACTGACCATAGTCGGTATGCTATCATACCATTATAGTGCTCAAGTAGGTCATTCCTATTTAGTAGTCTCGTCATCAGCCAAAACAAGACGCATTCCAGCGACTACCCCCTCCACATCACTCATAGCATACGCTGTGCGTCTTATTGTCCCGATCTGAAGTTTGAACGCAGCGGCAGCAGTAAAAAGATGCATTCTTTCATGGATCATCCAAGACCGCCTATCGTATAGACTGCCCTGCACATTGACATTCAGATTTCCAGCTAAATCTACACTCCACCAGTGAGCCACAAGAGAATTGAGTACGTATCATCATGTACCTTATCAATTATCGCTATCAGCACCGTGATAGAAAGAAGGCTGCTGACTCAAGAACCCATAGCCGGTACTCGCCCCAGCCCTCACAAACGGCATCCCAGCCACCATCTTCATATCATCCCCCTCCTCCATGTTCGCCCCAACCACATTCCCGCCACTCGATAAATCACCTTGATTCTCATCGTACAGCAAGACCTTCCTCATAGTATGACGATCGACGCTGCCCAAGCCGATATCACCATACCTGTTCGGCTTCGTGTTTACCAGCTCCTCAAACGTCGATTTCTCTGCTTCTCTCAAAGGATCTGCGCTCTGTTGGGTACGGCACAGGGCACCCCACCGGAATGAAGAGTCTTTCAGCGAATCGTGAAGAAATGTCGAGACCTCATTCGCCCGCAGCATATAGTCGTCGTTTTCGGCTTTTGTATTTCGGCTCGCGGTAGCTCCAGAGGTGAATGAACCTCGGTATATAATCTTGCTATCATTCTCGATAAAGTTGGAAGTCCAAACGAAGGCCGTCTTGTCTCCTGCACGCTGTCTCGAAGAGAAGCTTTTGACAGCGCTTCGCTCGAGGATACCGTTCATGGAGACGGTTTCTTCGTTATGTTTGTCGTTCGCATACGAGATTTGGGAAGTCAGTTGGGAAGACATGATGATGATTTGTAATAAAGATAAGTTCTCTCTGCGACCATCGTCCCTTATATACGTATGGAAGCGTGCTTGGCATACAGACAGGCTTGAGAAAGTTCACACATAAGCACAAGTTCCGAACAGCGATCGATGCTGACGACATCAACCTTCCGTTCATGCAATCCGCATGGCCCTGGTAATTTACCAAGTCTCTTTTGAGATTATATCAGCGAATCTCATGTGATAATGTTGCGGATACACAACGTATCGTAACCAGCACCTCCGGTCAGACGAGAGAAGCGTCTGATGAGAAGAAGCAACAAACTCCTCGGCTTCGTGGGAACGACGCCTTACATTGTACACAAGTATCGTCATCCTTTCTTTGGCCTGTGGCCACTTGAGATGTACCTCACGTCGGACAGCAAAAGCGTATAGCTCCGTTCTTTACTACTCGACGGGCTGTTGTAGATTCGATGATCGAAACATGAACGCGCTGAGGATCGATGCGATGCGCATTCAAGTACAAATTACCATGCGAAGGATAGTATTGTGGAACTAGCAAGCACTCACCATAGTCGGCATGCTATCACATCATGATAGTGCTCAAGTAGTTCATTTCTATCTAGTAGTCTCGTCATCAGCCAAAACAAGACGCATTCCAGCGACTATCCACATCACTCATAGCGTACGCTGTGCGTCTTATTGTTCCAATCCGAAGTTTCAACGCAGCGGCAGCAGTGAAAAGATGCATTCTTTCTTGGATCAATCAAGAACGCCAATCGTATAGACTGTCCTGCACATTTCCATCCAAATTTCCAGCTGAACTTACACTGCACCAGTGAGTCACGAGAGAATTGAGTACGTATCATCAAGTACCTTATCAATCATCGCTATCAGAACCGTGATAGAAAGAAGGCTGTTGGCTCAAGAACCCATAGCCGGTACTGGCCCCAGTCTTCACAAACGGCATCCCAGCCACCATCTTCATATCATCCCCCTCCTCCATGTTCGCCCCAACCACATTCCCGCCACTCGATAAATCACCTTGATTCAAATCGTACAGCAAGACCTGCCTCATAGTCTCAGGATCGACGCTGCCAAAGCCGATATCACCATACCTGTCCGGCAACGTGTTTACCAGCTCCTCAAACGTCGATTTCTCTGCTTCTCTCAAAGGATCTGCGCTCTGTTGGGTACGGCACTGGGCACCCCACTGGGATGCAGTGTCTTTCAGCGAATTGTGAAGGAATGTCGAGACCTCATTCGCCCGCAGCATATAGTCGTCGTTTTTGGCTTCTGTATTTCGGCTCGCGCTAGCTCCAGAGGTGAATGAAGCTCGGTATATATTGTTGCTATCCTTCTCGATAAAGTTGGAAGTCCAAACGTAGGCCGTCTTTTTCTCTCCTCCAGGCTGTCCCGAAGAGAAGCTTTCGACAGCGCTTCGCTCGAGGATACCGTTGATGGGGATGTTGTCTTCGACATAATCGGTGTCGCCGCTCGCATGCCAGACTTGGGAAGTTAGTTGGGAAGACATGATGATGATTTGTGATAAGGATAAGTGCTCTCTGCAACCATCATCCCTTATATACGTGTGGAAGCGTGCTTGGCATACAGACAGGCTTGAGAATGTTCACACATAAGCACAGGTTCCGAAAAGCGAACAATGCTGACGACATCAACCTTCCGTTCATGCAATCCGCAGGACCCTGGTAATTTACCATGTCTCCTTTGAGATTATATCAGCGATGCTCATGTGAGAATGTTGCGGGATACATAACGTATTGTATCCAGCACCTCCGGTCAGACGAGAGAAGCGTCTGATGAGAAGAACTCACAAACTCCTCGGCTTCGTGGGAACGACGCCTTACAAAGCAGCACGTTGTACACAAGTATCGTCATCCTTTCTTTGGCCTGTGGCCACTTGAGATGTACCTCACGTCGGACAGCAAAAGCGTATAGCTCCGTTCTTTACTACTCGACGGGCTGTTGTAGAATCGATGATCGAAACATGAACGCGCTGAGGATGTATGCGATGCGCATTCAAGTACATATTACCATGCGAAGGATAGTCTCGTCGAACTAGCAAGTACTCACCATAGTGTCACGACCTAGCTGACACGCAGCAGGGAGGAGACTGGAAAAGGGTTTGAAAGAGGGGAAAAGAATTTTTCGGTATTATCGCATGGAAAGAGTAGAACAATATGATATGAATTGAATGTGTACACCGCGGGTCCTTCAACCATCCACCCAACTCAGCGCCAGTGCCACTTCAGGGATTTGCTACGTGTGACACATAGTTGGCATGCTATCACATCGTTATAGTGCTCAAGTAGTTCACTCCTATTTAGTAGTCTCGTCATCAGCCAAAACAACACGCATTCCAGCGACTACCTCCTCCACATCACTCCCATCTCCTATGCTGCTGGTCCCTTGACTACTATCCCAATCATACAACATGACTGTGCGCACGGTACTGCAATCAGCCTCATGCCAAGCTATATCCCCATATCTCTCCGGCATATCCTCCACCAGCTTATGAAAGGTCGATTCTTCCGCCTCAATCAAATGATCCACGTTCCCACTTGTACGGCACGCAGGACCCCACTGGGACGTGGTCATCCTTATGGCATCGTAGAGAGCCATCGATAGCTCATTGGTCCTGGTTATATAATCGGCATTGTCGAGTTTTGAACTTTTGCTCGCACGGGAGCAGGTCGTGAATGAACCTCGGTATATGTGTTCACTGTTTGGTTCGATGAACGTGCAGCTCCAGATGTGTGCCTTCTTCTCCTTCTCTGTTTGTTCTTCGCCAGCTTGGGAAGGGTATTGAGTGCCACCCTTCTCCAGTATACCACCAATCGAAAAGCAAGCTTCGTTGTCGCAGTTATCATCGTTGCTCATGGGCCAGACTTGGGATGTGACTTGGGACGACGCCATTCTGCTTCAGTGATAAGATGATGGTCATCGAATTCCCATATTATCTGTCATATATAAAGGCAAGGTGTGAGAGAGGGTGAATGCAACGATATGTAGGACCAATTCTCACGCTCTGAATGGACAGCAAGGTCTCTCCTTGAGTGATAGTCCCAGCGCCGCATATCCGTTCATGCCACACGTCCGAATACCAACCGCTTCATCATCCTTTCAGTACTACCAACATTTCACAGTATCTTGATGATCAAACGCACACTCGCACATTGCATGTCTATCTGCCGAATCATCATGTTGTTCATGTTGATCGATGTGAATCTCGGACACGGACATTCGTTCTCTTTATGAGTCCTTCAACATAGTGAATAAGAACTTGTCATATCGTCCAAGGTCCACACTAACTTTCACCATATTTCCTCGGCAGCGTCGTCACCAACGTATTGAATCTCTCTGCATCACCCAACCATACTCTAACTCGCTTATATCCATTATCATGATAAGTTAAGATGCGGATCATCTATGACTGTATGACTCTAGTCTGGCTCTGGTATCGGTTCAGAAGACTCCCCGCCATCCTCCTCCTTCGCATCATCCCCTCCATTTGTATCGCCGTCCCCACCCTCATCTCCGCCTTTATCCTCGTCACCCCCATCTTCTGCGCCCGCTTCCCCATCTGCATCTCCTCCATCTGCATCTCCTCCGTCTGCATCTCCTCCATCTGCATCTCCTCCATCTGCATCTCCTCCATCTGCATCTCCTCCATCTGCATCTCCTCCATCTGCATCTCCTCCCCCATCAACTACACTTATATCCCCTTCTCCACTGCCTTCCCCATCGCCTTCCTCATCCCCATCAACACCCACCGCCGACTCTTCCCTCGTACTCCCGCCCTTCCTCCTACTACCACGACCCCCTTTCCCCTTCGCAGAAGAACCTATAAAGAACAGTTCATTATACCTGTCCTTCTGCTTCTTTGCAGTACAGCTAGAACCCGTCCCTCCTACCTCAACAATCAGCTTTCATCCACCAAAGAGCCCAAGGAATATTGTGTGCCCTACCGGATCTTCTCGAGCGGGTTTTGGCCTTACGTCTTGCGTAATGCTCGTCTGATTCCAAGCCAAGTTCTGTTAGCCGCATTGCTTCTTTTTCGCTCCTATAATGGTATCGTGGTAATTCTATGCCGACGCGTTTTCGTCAAGAAGAAAAATGAAGATGGTATAGAATAAATGCTATGTCAACCGATGTGACCTGTGACTGGAAGGATGAGATTGTCGGTCTAGATTGCTTTATGAGGAGCCAACCACATTCGTTCTCAGTCAGATTGCATAGCTATTGTTGTTCGAAAGAAAGGACTACTGCATCTCAATGAGCGGCGCTCCCCATCGCATCAGCCGTGGTCAAAGGTAGATCAGACATATCCGTGATAAGACTATAATGAGCAATTGTCGTTCGAAAGAAAGGACTGCTGCACCTCGACGAGCGGCGCTCCCCATCGCATCAACCGTGGTCAAAGGTAGATCCGACGTATCCGTGATAATATTATATTGAGCAGTACCAGACTCAATGGAGCCTAGTTGAGCCCAAAATACCTCATCAGCGTGCAAAAAGACAGGTCTGTCAAGATACGGAAAGGATATCTCTCTCATCAGCGGGGACGGAAAGGCTCAGCGGTATGTATGTAGCGCAGTGTCCCATTTCGAGCCATGTCCTCTCACTGTGGAATCGTACACATGTCCAGCATGGCCCAAGTTCGGAGTAGAAGAACGCAATCGGACTCTCACAAGACTGGACTCGAAAGTTGACAAAGGGCGAGACGACAGAAGTAGGAAGTGAGTAGTGAATTCTTCCATTGAATGTCCTTCGACGCCCGCAACTACTCTTCCACAGCTATACTATTGACCAGTGCACATAGTCATCATAGCGGCGTTGAATGCATAGCTTTTATGTCTCTTCCGCTGTTTTGCATGACGCGTCAAAAGGATGATTCAACATGTCAACAAACACATTAACACCATGGAACGGCGTCACCTTCGTTCCTCTATCACTTCAGTCTCTCATCCGCCGTCTGATCCCCATTCTCACCCGACGGCGCCCACAGGACCATGGCGCATCTCCCATGGAGGCTGTCCGCCAGGCATCGGGGGTCGAGCACCTGTTGACAAGACATGAAACAAGATGGGGCTCCTCTTCACACTTGACGACCCGGTGAGAAGTGTATTCCCTCTGGAAGTGAGTGCTGACAGTGTCGGCTAACTATATCACAGCGAGTGAAACCGAGTCGGAAAGACGCTCGACGCGCGTTCGTAATGGGATTCGATTAGTTGACCCCTGCGCTCTCGCTCTGGACGGGCGTGTGATTGCTTTTACAACGACCAAACCAACCTTGTCGTTCACCGATCTCTGGGGTCTCTCACCGCTGGAGAGACGAGGGGTCTGGAAGGGGAACGCAGAGCGGTTCGCAGACTGTGACAAGGAACTCCAATCACCCTATCTACCGTACGTCTCCACATCGCTGTTCCTCGACGCGGGTCGTCATTCTCAAGACATGTTTTAGGACTACACGTCCCCAACATACGCCTCCCTCCCTCGATACGCTTTGAACCATACCTGTATATGAGTCTACAGGATACCGTTTACCGTTTGGCCAGCGTCGTTTCATCTTTTGGTTTCGTTCGCACCACCATTCTTCAACCTCCCCTGCTTCTCTGCTTCTCTGCTTCTCTGCTTCTCTGCTTCTCTGCTTCTCTGCTTCTCCGCGCAAGCACATTGCTTTGCCCCAAAAGGGAAAGGGAATCAGACCAATACCTGGGGGCTTTTTTTATTTTCTCGCAGACGCAGACTGGCTTACCTCTAGCGCAATGTTGTACGTACTCTCTCTCTCGTCACCCATGCTCCCCACTCGCTGACCTCTATCCTCGCTCCCAGTGGAATTCTCCACTCCCTCCCCGCTTTCGCTTCCCCATCTCCTTCCCCTTCTACTAGCCGTCCAGCCGTCCAGCCGTTCAGCTGTCTTGTGCACCCCCTTCCCTCCCCTTTTCCCACGCCCTGATGCTTGCTTGTGAGTCATTACTTCTCAAGCTGATCGACCATTTTAGATCATCAATGGGATGTGGGTTGTACATTAGGCAAGTCATAGTTTGGCATTGTCCTTCTACGATTATGCTCTGCAGAGTTACGAAATGAAATACCACTGCTAGATGTGTTGAAAACCGATAAAAATGGTGCACCATAGTCTAGTCCTTCGCTTGTCAGCTTGTCATACATACTAGATCTATGATGTCCCCGGAAAGCGAGCTAAAGATTCTGCAATCCAGCTCATGCAGATCTTTGCGCTGTATGCATTGTGCCACAATCATTTTTTGAACGTCTGCTATATCCCGTGGAAGCTGACGCAACAACGACCAGCCAGATATCCCGATCCGATCCAGATCCTTATGCCGCTCATCATATCCAGTTGATTTAGCAGCCTACTCTCTTCCGCGATACCAACGAGTACTTATCATCGCTAATAGCATCCTCCTATCGAAAAATGATCCATCTACAAATGCCAGTCTCGAATGATACCGAATCACTCTTCCTTCTTCTTCCCTTCTCCTCCACCCTCATCTCCTCCCGAGACTCAAAAATTTATAGCGTATCGTTCCACCGTCCGTCCATTCTCATCCACCTCGGTAGACACCTCGTAATTGACGGGGCCCTTACTGTCAGCAGTACTGCTGGGTGCAGTAGCGCCGTCGCCGGGGGTAGAGCGTCTAGTGGCGCGGGTAGAGCGTCTAGTGGCGCGGGTAGAGCGTCTAGTGGCGCGGGTAGAGCGTCTAGTGGCGGGGGCGTCCAGCATGCCGGTATCGTTGTCATTGTCGAAAACAGCGCTGTCGTTGTTGTTCGGGACAACAGTGTTATCAATGTTTTCGGGGACAACGGTGTCGTAATCTTGCGTACCTTCTTGGGTGGGAGTGAATTCTTGAAATCGGGACATTGTCGGTTATGTATATGCTGTGGGGGTTGAGTTTGGCTGATGAGGTTGAAATGAAGGCTTGTGGGGATATCAAAACGAGCCCCAGGAGGACGTTTATATATGCGTTTTCCATAAACGTTTTCCTACGGACACAATGGGACTTTTTCCAATCTTTTCTAGTCATAACACGACCATCCATTTTTCTTTTCTAATCCGAGTCGGCAATGTGAATACGATGCACCTCCTGCGAATACCATTGGAGGTTCCTGTTGTGATACGTTGGAAGAAAGGATGTTGTGATACTTCGGAAGAAAGGATGTTGTGATACGTTGGAAGAAAGGATTGCAGAGATGGCCGCCGGACGTCCACGCTGGATTGCTCCAGAGTAGTTTACACATGTCTCCTTCTTCTTCATCTATGAAACCTATAAGCCTTACAACAGATTATGAGGCCATGAGAAGCTGGAAATCGACCCGACTGTAAAATGTTTCCATGTCGGTCTCCCCTCTCCCTTCAACCTGGGACGCCTGCGATTCGTCTTCCTTCTTCTTCTCTTCTCCTCCACCCTCATCTCCTCCCGAGACTCAAAAATCTATAACGTATTTATACACCGTCTGTCCATGCTCATTCACCTCGATAAACTCCTCGTAATTGACGGGGTCCTTACTGCCAGCAGTACTCGTAGCGCCGTCGCCCGGGGTTGTACGTCTAGTGGCGGGGGCGTCCGGCACGACGGTATCGTTGTCATTGTCGGAAACAGCGCTGTCGTTGTTGTTCGGGACAACAGTTTCATCGATGTCTTCGGGGACAACAGTGTCGTTGTTGTTCGGGACAACAGTGTCCTCGACATTTTCGGGGACAACGGTGTCGTCATCATGAGAGGCTCCTTGGGTGGGAGTAAATCCTTCAGCTCGGGACATTGTTGGTTATGTATATGCTGTGGGGGTTGAGTCTGGCTGATGAGGTTGGAATGAAGGCTTGTGGGGATATCAAAACGAGCCCCAGGGGCCAGGAGGACGTTCATATATACGTATCCACAAACGTTTCCCATGGACAGAATGTGACTACATCTTTTTCCACTTTTCCCACGCCACAATGTGACCACAAACTTTTTCCCACGGACAATGTGACTTTTTCCAATCTTTTCTAGTCACAACACAACCATCCATTTTTCCGGCAATGTGAATACGATGTACCTCCTGTGAATACCATTGGGTGTTTCAGGCCCTACTACTCACCCACCCATCCCCACGAAAGATACATCAGATTCTATGGTCTGCTGTTTCTCTCGCCCCCGAGGAGGTAGTCCCTCCCCTGCTATTCTACAAACAAGGCTATAACACCTCACCTTCCCCATGTCTTTTTCCTGTTTTTCTCGCTTCCGCTTGCGAGGCAGAGGCAGCAGCTAGCAGACATATCACCATTTTCATTCCGCTTCCGTCTACCTCTATCCCACAAAAGAAAGGATGGTAATACAACCTCGTCCCCTATGTGTCATCCATGTCTTCACTCAACCTGCCCCTCCTACGGCCACGTCCTACGGCTGCGAGTGAAGCGTACATGTCTGTGGTACCTCGGGCAAAGGTCAGACAGGGCCCAGGGGCAACAGATATGCAAGTGAGTGGGTGAGTGAGGTGGAAAAGTGGAGGCCACGTTTTTCTCCCGACGCCGCGCCATTCGCGTTCTCCTCTTTCATCCCATCCCAACCCCTTCATCCATCCTTCATCCTCCATCCCCCTTCCTACCTTCACTCAGGAGCTCAAGAGGAAAGCATCCACGCTGCTCACGCGTCTCTTCTCCACCACAAACCGCCTCCAGAGGCTCCTCCCCAAACCCCCCCACCCCAACCCCCACCCCCACCCCCAACCCAAGATGACCCTCCCCTCCGCCAAACGCCACAAACCCACCCCCCCCTCCCTCCCCACCCCACCCCCACCCTCCTCCCTCGGCTCCGCTCTGAAAAACAAGGATAGTATGGACAGCGCCCCCGGGCCGGACTATGAAAGGGGTATCGAATACTGGGACAATGTCGATGCCAGCGTCGACGGGGTGCTTGGGGGGTTTGGCACGGGGCCCGTCCCGCATATCGAACAGCTTTCCTCCCGACTTCTGCTCCTCTCCCTCCTCCCCTCCCTCTCCCCCTTCCCCTCCCCCCTCACCCCCGCCCCCCTGCCCCCCCTCCCCGCGCACCGCAGGACAGCGCTCGACGTGGGCGCCGGGATCGGCAGGGTGACAAGGACGGTGCTCGCACCCCTGTTTGACGACGTCGTGCTCGTGGAGCCGGTGGGCAAGTTTGTAAGGGAGGCGTATAGGTCCGCGAACGATGGCGAGTGGCGGGACCTCCCCCTGCCCGTCCATGCGCTCCCGCCGAAACCGGTGGAAAGCGGAGACAACGCGCTCGAGGTCGAATCGTACGCCGAAGCCCACCGCCAGGCGAGTGAAGCGAAGGGGGGGCGGGGGAAGCGGGTAAGGTTTATTCAGGGGGGACTGCAGATGCTCGAGCCGAAAAGTCCAGGGAAGAATGGGGTGGAGTTGGGGGTGGTGGGGCAGAAGAGGGGTGGGGGGGAGGGGTTGGATGGGGAGGAGGTGGTTTATGATGTTATCTGGTGCCAATGGTGTCTCGGCAAGTCCCCTCCCTCCCTCTCTCGAGAGTACAAGCTAACACGGAAACAGGCCACATGAACCACGCCGACCTCGTGTCCTTCCTCCAGCGCTCCCGCGCCGCCCTCCGTTCCCCCGACTCCTTCATCTTTGTCAAAGAGAACTGCTGCGACGAGGGCCCGAACGGCGAGCCGCAAGAATTCATGGACGAAGAAGACTCTTCCCTGACTCGGAGCAGCGGCAAGTGGGTAGAGGCGTTCAGGGAGGCGGGGCTGGGGGTGGTGAAGGAGGAGGTGCAGGAGGGGATGCCGGAGGAGCTGTTTGTGGTCAAGACGTGGGCTCTGCAGTAGATGCATATGTATTGATTCATATGGAACCACATAAAGAGACGCGCGCTGCCCGCAAGTGTCGGACATAAGTAATTTGCTCCCGGCGTGCAACTTTTCGCCGTTTCCCCGATTTGCTCCCGCTCGCTCCCATACCCCGTTCTCGCCATCTCCTGCACTTCCCGTCCGTCAACAAAAACGATGCCCGCCCACATCCCCATCGTCAAGAAGCGCACAAAGCACTTCAAGAGACACCAGTCCGACAGGTACCATGGTGTCAAGGAGTCCTGGAGGAAGCCCAAGGGTATCGACAACAGAGTGCGCCTCTCCCCCTGTCTCTCTCTTGCAAGCAACCACTGACACATTGCAGGTCCGACGAAGGTTCTCTGGCCAGATCCCCATGCCCAAGATCGGCTACGGCTCCAACGCCAAGACCCGCCACCTCCTCCCCTCGGGCCACAAGGAGCTCCTCGTCCACAACCTCTCGGAGCTCGAGCTGCTCTTGATGCACTCTGGCAAGTATGCCGCTTCTATTGCGCACGGTGTGAGCAGCAAGAAGAGGGTGGAGATTATTGCTAGGGCCAAGGTTTTGGGTGTCAAGTGAGTCTCCCTTCTTCTTCTTTGGCTTTGGGATTTGGCTTTGGGAGGAGGATCCGGTGGAGTGGAGTGAATGGATGGATGGGTGGGGATAAGGAGCGTGGGCTGACGATATCGCAGGGTCACCAACGCCGCCGCCAAGCTCAGGACCGAGGAGGCCTAAGTTTTATCTACGCACTAGATCGAGACGATGTAGGATGTATGACTTTTGGCATGACTCTTGCTTTTCTTCAAAGGATGTTCTGTCTCTAGGAGGGTGGAGCAAGGCTTGAGCTGTGGTGGGAGTGATGATTTTTGAAGGCCGGCATTCGACTTTTCGACTTCGACTTGGATGGACTTGGATGCGACACTCGACAAATTTTTTTGCGACGTCGACGCTTTGAACGCAAGGACCCCCGCGGGATGGGGGATGGAAAGGAGCTTGGAGTAGTAATGGAAAAAGACGATCGGCGAGGGGATTATGGCGCTGATGGTCGGTCAAGCAATCAGCAGCAGCAGCAAAAAACTTGCATCGCATCAACCAAGCCACAAGCCACAAGCCAGCGGTAAAAGACGAATCTCCGCCAACCCACATACCGACCGATCCTCGACACCATGCGCACTTTTACAAAAGTATCAATCGATC
Organism: Cryptococcus floricola; assembly: GCA_006352305.1. Taxonomy (NCBI): domain Eukaryota; kingdom Fungi; phylum Basidiomycota; class Tremellomycetes; order Tremellales; family Cryptococcaceae; genus Cryptococcus; species Cryptococcus floricola. The sequence continues at coordinate 291,032 of RRZH01000008.1, read as the reverse complement.
CCGACCTCTGAGCGTGTTTGGACATTTCCGTTCCGACTTGATTCATTTCGTCTTGTGTTGTCCTTATTCCCTCATCTTGCCATTTCTGACCCACTCACCCGGTTGTACAGTTACAAAAAGTCGACCTTGCGTCCGCAGCGCCCCGTGGCCCCCCATCTACTTATCTCGCAGTGGTCCGTGGATTGTCACCCCCCGCCTCACTCTGTCGCCTGTCCTGTTGAAGAATGTATAAACAGGGAAATATGATCCCAGAACCCAGTCGTTTGTATACACCGTTTGTATAGCGTGAAATGAGTTTATACAAGTAACGTATATGATACATTTTCAATGAATACCCCCAACAAGTCACAACCCCTATACTATACAACACTCTCACGTAACCCCCCAAGAGCTCAGAAATCATCTCACATCCTAGCCCTCCTCTCCCCAACCCCAACCACCCCCCTCCCCCCCACCTCCCCCTCCCTAACCCACCTCCCCATCCCCCCCCACCCACCCGCCAGTCCTTCCTCCCAAACCTCCCCCTCATGCTTCTCCCCATCCCCATAATCACACACCACCTCCCCACCCCCACTTCCGTCTGCGTCTGGTTTGAGGACGACGTCGGCAAAGGACCAGTCGCGTTCGAGGCCGGAGGGGAGGTAGGCGGTGTGGCCGGAGAGGAGGAGGGTGTATTGGGAGGTGCCGCAGGGGGGGAGGAGGGTGGTTTTGGAGGGGGAGGGGGAGGGGGAGGGGAGGGGAGGGGGTTTACGTTGGTATAGGGAGGTAGAGGCGCAGCCTGCTACGATTTCCATACCTCTGTCTCCTGTCAACTATCCGAGTCTATCAGCCTTCTGTCCACACCAAATCTTCAACAAGAAGAAAGAAAAAGAAAAGAACTCACAGCCCGCCCAAAAGCAATCAAACTCGCCGCATGCATAAAAACAACCACACACCTCACCTCCGGCCACTCCCCCTCCACCCTCCCCACCCACGCATTCAAAAACCCCTCCATCCTCTCATGCAGCTCCTTCAAGCTCTCCCCTTTTCTCGAGGGGTAGTAAGTGGAGGCGTAGGCGGGGTTTATGCTGCCGGGGGGGAAGTGGGGGATGAGGGAGGAGGGGGGGCCGGGGCGGGGGTGGAGGCCGGTGGAGGGGTAGACGGGGGAGTACCATTCGGAGAGACCGTGTTCGAGGTGGAGACCTTTTTTGGACCGTCTTTTGCCTTTCCCCTTCCCCTTCTTATCATCTCCTTGCCCTTTCTGCCCTTCCTCTTCTCCCTCGGTACCGGTACCATCCTCCTCCAAGCGCTCGTCATACTCCCACCCATCTTCCCCCTCCCCCAGCACAAGCCCCAAAGCCTTTGCCGTCGGCAACGCCGTCTGCACACACCTATAGAACGGGGACGTAAAGACCATCTCGGGTGTTGGGTAGGGCGCGGTCTGGGCGGGGGAGGAGAGGTAGGCGGCGAGGTGGGCGGATTGGTGGAGGCCGTGGGCTGCGAGCGGGGGATCACGGTTCATACCCGTAGGCCCCGTCTTGATCGCAGGGTCTACCCAGTTCGACCTTCAACTCCATTCAGCGTGACTCTCGAGCAGTGTCAGAGGGGAAGAGGGAGGACTCACCTGAAGCCATGCCGGCAGACGTAGATATGTTCAAGCATCCCTCTTGCGTGTGGTACTGTTTATGAGAAAAGAGAGGAGGAAGAGGAAGAAAGTGTTGAGAATAGGAGATGAAAGAAGGAATGCGCGCAGAGCTCCCGATGACGCGCGCCTCAGGGAACAAATGACTGGCTGGGTGACTAACGGGAGTCGTGTGGCTCGTCCTGCCATGCATGTATAAGCGCATCAGTGGCATACACATCAGCGTATCTAAACGCCATGAAAGGGTGAATACATGGAGGCAGTTTGAGGGGTGTTTGATGCATGGGAGGGACGGAAAAGGGTCAGTCAACATGGACTCATTTTGGTGGAATGTGATACGGCCGAAAGGCTTGACGGAGTATCGGACCGTTCCCACTGTTTTTCTGTCTTTCTGCATCTCCTGCCTTCAGCGAGATGCGTGACTGGGTATTAGATAGATCATGTACGGATCGAGAGCCGCCCTGAAGGAGATACGGGGGGCAAGAGGTGGGCTGTTCTCGTGGTACGTTGACTGTCGAGTAGCTTCGCTGTAGTAGAATATTATATATATCTCCTAGCCATCCGGCTCTCGTCCTGAGGTACATACCCAATAGATTAGTATCGAAGCATTGAGCGGCCTATATGATTTCCTCTTTGAACGCCTCTCCCTTCTCCCTCATCCCGCCATCCTCTCTTCTATCGGTGACCTCTGCTCTTCTCTCTCTTGTCTGTCGGAGTGTCGGCCCGCACATGGCCGATGATGAGCAAAGTGATAGTCCTGCTCTGACTCATCTTGCTCTTTGCTTGGGCTCTGACATGCGAGGTCGGCACAAGGACTTGTATGACTAGTTTGCGCGTATGAATAACTGTAGCCACTGTAGAGGTAGTGCATTAAGCAAAAAGCAGGATATCCATACGAGGTGTCCGATGCCGAGTCTGGCAATAAAGGGTTTGAAGGTAGACGAGTTCTGGTCATAAGATACATCGTACAAGAGAATGTAGGTAAGCTCTAGATCACACCGCCGCCCCCAAGACACCCTTGGCAATCTCCACCCCCTTCATCACAACCTCCCTCTCCCTCCCACCTCCCACCCCCCCCTCCCCCTCCCACCTCCCCCCACTCTTCATCTCCCGATCCAACACCCACAACCACCCCCCCGCCAACTCTGAATTACTCAACACCTTTTCAAACCTCTCCTTCACAATCTCCTCATCAAACTCTTCCTGCTTGAACGCCTTTGGGAGGTTGAATATCGGCGAGATGGATTGGAGGGCGATGAGGAAGAAGGGTAAGAAGGTGATGAGGAATTTGGTGAGCGGTTTGGAGAGGGCGGTGAAGTCGATAGCTTTGAATACTGTCAAGTCCACCCCTCCCCGGGCGACGACGTATGCGACGGCGCGGGCCACGTTGCCGAGCTTTTGTTTCGGGACGGTGCTGCCATTCTCGAGCTCGCGCATAAAGTCCCACAGGGCGTATTGGAATGTGAAGCGGTGGTCGTAAGAGTTGGCGCAGAGGTGGTTGAGGATCAGGGTGTAGTAGGGGTTGTATGTCGGTTCCTGTGTATGTGTTAGTTGGTGATGGAAATCGATAGTGGGAGATGCATTACCAGTCCACAGCAGTGCAACGCCACGCGAACAAACTCTCGCTGTTGGACGTCACTTAGCTTAAAGTGACTCAGTCGGTCACAAGCATGGGCGTAATCCTGCAAGATGATCAGTGTCGTCCCTCCGTGTCTGAAGCACACTCACTTCACTCGTCATGAGCACCACAAACACTCCCCGACGAACATCCGTATTCATCCCCTGCTTCCTCGCAAGCTCCAACAACGCCGCTTCATTATCCTTCTCCGCATCTTGGCCCTTTGCACTCTTCTTTGTCTTTTTCCCCGCTCGCGCTTCCTCGCGCTGCTGTTCCAAGTCTACCAGGGGGTTTCCAGACCACCCAGCGCCGACCAACCACCATTTACCCTTCTTATCCGCAGACGTCAAGTCGGAGAGAGACACTCTTAACGGCTCATACGTAAGTACTATCCCCGAAGTCAGCCATAACCCTCACACTACAAACCTTGGAGAAGGACTCACATCTCCGTTTCTTGCCCAAACCAGACAAGAACTTTTTCATCCTCTGCGCAGCTTCATTCCCCGCCTCCCCCTCCGCCCCAGCTCTCAACTTGCCATGTTTATTAACGTTGACGAGCGTCTCGACCATGAAGCGCGCACGGGCCGTCATCGTCTTTTCTTTACCTTTCGTCTTGGCTTGGACGAGGTTGACAATGTCTTTGAGACTTGAGGGATCGTCGGATCGGAGTTGGCTGCCGGAACCTGCTTGATATTAGTATTGGGGGTAAAGGGGAGGGAGCGGTATACTTGCATCTCAAGACTTTCAACAGCCCCTCAATCTCACGTTCACCCATCACCTCGCCCTCTTTCCCTTCACTATCAATAAACCCCCTCACAAGATCATAAATCAACCTCGACCCCACCACCTGCGCATTATACAGTTCCGCAATCAACGTCAAAAGATTGAGCGCTTCTTTGCCCGCATCAGGCGTTTCGTAGATGGTTGCTTGGATAGTGCTCTCCTTGGGTTCTGTGGTGCCGTCGGGAGAAGAGGAAGAGGAGGACGAGGCGTGGATGTATTTCATGACGAGCGTGTGGGTGAAATGGGCGCCGAATTCGATACCGATAATACGGTGGAGGGCACCGACCAAAGTGGCGTAGAGGACGACGAAAGAGTCGAGCAAGTTGGCCTTGTTTGATATCATCTGAATAACCAAATCCGTGAGGGTCGTGGTCGTATCTGTTCCAAAGTCAGCTTTCGTACTCTGACTTTACAAAGGATGGAAGCGCACCGTTACGGCTGTTATCCCTATACAACCCCTCGATCTCCCCGAGGATAGATTCCAGATTCTGTTCACTCAGCTTATTCAACAGACCCTGCGCCTTCCTCTCAAGCTTGAGACGAGCCTCGATCTTGGCCTTGTCACCTTTGGCTTTTTCGGCGAGTTGGGCAGCTCGGAGATGGGGAGGGATGTATTTGGTGGGGGCGGGTTGGTCGTCTGAAGAGGCTTCTTGGGCTTTGGGGGGTGATTCGTCTTCGTCTTCGAGTCCTGGTTCTGAAGCAGCGTCGTCGCTATCCCCGAACCCTTGGAACTCTCCTTCATCCTGCGCAGAGGGTGAGCTATGGTCACAAACTCAAGCTGGATGACTTACCTCCGACTCTTGGAGGCTCTGCTGATCCTGATCCTCTTCCTCCTCGTCTTCAATTAGATCAATCATCTCTTCCTCGTCCTCGTCGGAATCGAAACCGTCATCGCTTTCATCAAGCATTGACCCCTTGGCAGTACTTTTTTTCCGACCGAGCCCTTCGGTAAAGTCCAACAGATCTACTTTGAAATCAGCACAGCCCATACTCAAACTCGGCCAGAACGTACCATCCAGCCCATCTTCCAGGTCATCTTCGTCTTTCGGCTTCTTCTCCTTCTTGAGCATGTACTCCAACCACTCAATCTCCCTATCCTCCATATCATTGTTCGTGTCCGTCCCCGGCAAGGTCAGCTCGGGGAGCTTCTTCTTCTTCTCCTTCTTCTCCCCTTCCTTCTCCTTGCCTTTCGATGATACGTTCGATGATACGGGAGGAGGGGCAGTCTTGGCTTTCTTTGCTAGTGGTCGCTCTTCCTCTTCTTCTTCTTCGCCTTCTGATGGAGATGCACGTCGAGGTCTCTGGGCAGGTCCGCGCTTGTCGTCTCTAGCTGATTTGCGTTTCTCCTTCCGCGAGATATCTCTCTTGCCTCCAGAACCTTCTCGCAAAGTCAGCAGCTTATACCCCACGAAGAGGAAGAATACATACCATACTTGGCGTCCACCTGCTCAAGCAGCTCTGCCGGCAACTTCGGCCCATTATCCCTCCCACCCCTAAACCCACCCCTGCCTCCCCTTCCTCCACCCCTAGAACCACTACCCCTAGAACCACCACCGCCCCAGCTTCCTCCTCCGCCTCGACTACCATACCCTCCGCTAGATTGACCACGTCCTCCGAATGGGGCCATTATTTGCTGTAATTGAGATGGTGGGATGGGACGGGTTTGAGGTATCCGTTGTGACAAAAGAATTTCGAAGCGCAAGAACGAAGTCGAGATTGAAGAAGGTGGCAAGTTTGAGTGGAGGCACCCTGGGCGGCGGCTGCCGCTTGGTATGGGGGTCAATGTTTGGTTCCCATCCTTTTCTGCTTGTTGTGCATAATGGGCCATGCATGGGGTGGTATGATGGCCACCTACGTTTGATCAAGCTGCATAGCACTCACTGTCAGGTGCCAGTTGTATGCTCAGTCGTTCTTGGCGGCGGCCGGTAGATAATTGCGGTCATTGCCGACATTCGCGTTCTTGAAGATTTCCCGGTCTCTGCTCTTCGAAACCACTTTCACTGATTGTCATCCCTTTTTCCGCTTTTTGACATCTGATATCATAACCAGCATGACCACAGAGATCCCTACCCCCCGGTACGACTTCTACCAGACACCCTCCGAGCTCATCCTCGCCATCTACCTCAAGGGGTACGACAAGGTCAAAGACGACGTGAAAGTAGACTTTGAAACCACTTCAGTGAGTCTTCAACGAAGACTTGAGCTTCCCGTACCAATATAAGCGGGCGTTGACGATATCGCAGATCAAGATTACTCTCCCGCCTCTGCCCTCCGGCCCTTCCCCAGAAACCCAGTCTCTCACCCTCTCTCCCCTTGCCAGCGTGCTCGCCCCGGGCAGCTCTTTCAGAGTACTCGGTACCAAGCTCGAGCTCAAGCTTCAGAAAGGCGAAACCGTCAGCTGGCCTACGTTGCTGGCAGACCCCACCAAGCCGCCTGTCGCTTCGCAGGCTGGACCTAGCTCCTCAAGTGCCGCTGGAGCGAGCGCCGTTTCCGATGGTGCTAGCAAGTCCAAGTCTGAAGAGGTCGCGCAGAAGAAGAAGGAAAAGAAGAACTGGGACAAGTTTGACGTGGAGGAAGAGGAGAACGATGCTTCAGATCCTGTACGTCCCCCCCAAGCCTCTACACCTCAAGCGCCTGCACTGACCAGTATCTGTAGAACGCAGGAGGCGACGCTGCTCTTCAAAAATTCTTCTCCCAGCTGTATGGCGATGCCGACGATGATACGCGCCGGGCGATGATCAAGAGTTTCACCGAGAGTGGTGGTACTACACTGAGCACGGACTGGTCGAATATCGGGAAAGGTGAGTGGGCAAACATTCGCCGTATGGGGCTGCCGCTGACCATTTGCAGAGACGACACCAATCAGACCGCCAGAGGGTGTAGAGGCGAAGAAGTATTGATATGTGGACTCTGGATTTCATGCATATCATGAGCTGTGATCCTGGGCCAACTCGACTCGTGCAGGAATCCGAGTTATGACTCGCCGTCTGACTATCCACCTCTGGATCTTTGCACATCTTACACCAGGAGAACCTGAGCCTGCTGTCGATGCGAGTTCACTCCACCTCCCTTTCCAGACTCGATGACCGGTCAAGACCTTCATGAAAATTTATATACGAATATAAAACGATCGCATGCGCCAACATCCCCAATGACAACCCAAGAAACCTCAACACCCCACTCATCGGTCGACTAAGCGACTAAAGTCTAATCCCAAGTCCCCATCTGCGGCATCCTGCCAGCCCCTGCAGCCGGCCTAGACTGCGTCGAGCTCCCCGGGAGACTCGAACTGCCCCCATTGATCCCCGCCCCCTGCCCATCATTCACGTTGCCCCGCCAGAACGCATCTGCACCAGCCATATCACTCGCGCTCGTCCCCATAGACGTATGCGGTCTCGGCACTTGCGCTGCCACCGGGTTCGCCGCCGCAGGCGCAGGTGCACGCGGTGGCGGTGGTGGGCCTTCGTCTTCTGAATCTGACAGAGTCAGATCAATAATCGGCGTATTGAGCCCTGTTCGAGCACCGACAGGAGGGATGGAGAGGGACACGCGCGAAGAAGGGGCTGCCGATGATTTACCACGGAGACTATCCTCGTCGTCCGAGTCCAAGATCTCGACCACTTTTCGCTTGGCGCCTCCTCCATTGCTGCTGTCGTTGCCATTGAGCTGGGTCAGACTGGGTTTCGTTTCGAGCCCTGGTGTAGAGGATGATGGGCCGGAAGGAGGTGGAACGGATGGGATGGCGGAGGCAGGCGGAGCTGGGGGAGGATGCGCTGCTCGCCAGGCCTCGGAGGCGTATTTGTTATCTTCTGTGTGCCATTCGCCTGAAGGCTCCAAGATCACATCATCGTAATCGTCCGGAACGGCTTTCAATATTGAAGAGACGTATCTGAGCGATTGTCAGTTCAATGTCATTCACAGAGTCAGGAAGACGTACCCATCAATGATAAGGTCGTCAAAGAACAGCTCTTTGCTGCAATGTGGGCACAACCACTGTGGATGTGTGGCGTTGCTCTCAACCCACCACTGGGCCTCGAAACATTGAAGATGTGAACATTTCTTGGACCGTACTGGGCGTGATATACGCATATACGACAACTGCCAGTGGTAAGCGCAGTCTGATGAGAGTAAAAAGGTACCCACTGGATCCTTGAGCGACAATGACGCCGTTCCCGCTATGATATCATCGTCCTCGTCTTGCTGTTTTCGTACTGAGAGAGAGGTCAATACTATGTAAAAACACTGTGTAGACCCACATTGGTCCAAAGAATCACCCGCATTTGTGGGTTGTAGGTTGCCCAGTCTTGTCAACAGTTCCTCTTTCGTCGTTATTTCCGCCAAGACCAGCTGGTAGAAGAATTTCTGTACGCAAATCAGCCTACGAACAACAGTAGCCGAGTATAGAAAGACTCACTTTGGAGATGGACTTGTTCTTTCCCGTCGTCGGCCCCTTGTGCCCAAACGCCACCGACATCATCCTCCCCGGCATATACCCCCGCCTCGCCGGCGCCTTTTCCAGATCAAACGGCGGAGCGCTCCCCGCTTTCCCTCTCAGTCCCTTCTCCTTGAACGGCAAGCCGACTCCATCCACATACACATCCGGCAAAGACGGATATTCGATCGGTATATCCTTGTTGGTGCCGTACGGATTTGTGCGAGCGTTTATTGGGCGGTAATGATCTGAGGAGGCGCAGAATAGGCGGAGAGAGTAGTGGGGTGTCGTAGTTGGGGAGGTGTGGGACATGTTGAGTTTGGCGATTACGTCGTTTGGAAGAACGAGACGAGTGACTCTTTCTTTGCGATTTGTGTGGCTTTCGTGGGCCGTGATATCTAAAGACCGATCAGCTGTGCCTTGACGTGAGCCTAGACGACCAACCTGGTAATTGCTCCATATTTGTAATCGCCTGTACAGGTTTCCACATTGGACTCGTCTTCCACTCGAGCAGTATTGGTCCTCTCGGTACGTGATTAATAGCCGCAGGTCCTGCCGCCTCTACAGTTGGATGTCAGCACTACACCGAAGTAAAGGCCGACCGACTCACCACGATAAGCATTCATAAGCGCTTCTCTGGGCGGTACACGTTCTGGTGGTGCCGGAACCGATGATGCTGGATACGCCGCGCCATTTGATCCTCCTCCAGTAGCCGTTTCTGTTCGGTCCATTAGAAAACGCCCCTTCGGCCACAATCGACGACGTACGAGGTTGCCATCTCTGCACACCAAATCCTGCTGATCCAGTGGATCCTGCAGCAGCTGTCGAAGGCCCTGCAGCCGGTGGTGGGGCGCCATTGACCGGTGCACCATTGGCTGGCGGGACAGCTGTTGGCTGGGCGAGGGCGGCATTCAATGACTCGGCCGTGTAGCCAAACGCATACGCCTCGCATCTGACTCGCACATCGGCATACGTCTGGAAGTCATTTCGGGACTTGATTCCATAAAATGCGGATTTCAGCCTAACGGGGCATCAGTCTTGCCGAGTGACTTGAGGTAACCGCACTTACTTGTCGACCATATCACTCTTCCTATCAGACGACCGTATGCCAGCGTAGACATTACCATGCCTCTGCAGTATGAGCGCAATATGCTTGAGGCCTGGGATTGTTTGGGTAAAAACGCGCCCGCGTATGAAGATCTGCCCGAGAGCTTCCGTGTCAGACAAAGCCGATTGAGCGCAAAGGTGACGAACGTACCTCGAAATCCGCCCATGAGTTGACTTTCTGCAAAGCTTGGCCGTAGCTCATTCTCGCTATATTCCCTCTGATGTCCTCAGTCTACACTTCTATGCTTGAAGAGCGTAATTCAGATGAGCTGTTGTTCAACCCCGATTGACCGCCGTGTGCGCGTAATGTTTAGAAGGCGACGTAGGGTTTTGGAAGTGGAGGTTGCGGGGGGAGGGGGATACCACAAGGGTATATCTGTTTGCGAGGGATTCCAGGGACCTGGAGGATGGAGTATACAGAGGCGAGGGAGGGGAGGGATGCGAGAGGAGCAGAATAATTCTTGCGAGCAGCTTTCAAGCAGGCGGCGGACCAAACGCGACCCAAAGGTTAGTGAATTTGATCCCGCTCCTCTTATCATCTGATTCCGCTGTTGAAGAGGATGATGTTGAATGATACAAAGTAGCCGGGGCGACTAGACTACAGTATGCGATGCTTATGTGACGGCCGTATTCTACTCGATATCAAATCTCCAGCTAATCTTTGCAGTCTATGGACGTGAAAGAGGTTTATGGCCGGACACAGTGTGGTACGGTTATAAGTGCACACTGCCCGTCGTGACAACCGGCAGCCTCTGCTGCCATGTCAATGGCGACAAAGAAGTGCATCATAGCGGCTTCTCATTATCTTGCTCTAAGCTCATAAATCAGCAGAGACATCTCCTCCTGCTACCATCACCATTACGTATGCCGTACGCAACAACAAAGAGAACTCGATCCTGCGCTGTGGTGTAGCTGCTGCAGCCTTCCTCCGATGTCAAGACTGATTTAGTCCTCATAAGCAAGCATGAAAGGAAGATAGATCGCTAAAAAAACAATGATGATAGGCAGATATCAGTAGAAGTTGTATCAGGTCGCACCGCCGCTCGGCGAACAAAGGTAGACAGCTTCGTGCACTTCCTCGTCCTCTTGTTACGGTCTTCTGAGCTTTTTGTCCAAAAGAGGTACTGTCTATAGATAGAACGCTGTGGTCGTATATCACAGGGGCATGCGCAGAACAAACTCTCGACTCTCGAAGCCCATACTACCTCATCCGCTATCTTCTCCTTCAAATTGAAGGAAAGACTTCACAGAAGAAGACTCAGTCAACCTCCTCTAAAGATGGACACCACCACCCCAGCACGCTCCTCGCCATCGTCTTCATCGGTGCTTCCCTCGGATTCTAATCAGACATCCTCTTTCGTGGATCTCCCACGACGAGTATATAACGGGTTTTCAGCCCGCGCAAGGCATGAACAGGCGCGATCCCTCCTCGACGCAGCCGAAACCCTCAAGATCAGTTATCTGATGGAACTCGAAGCAAAGGAAGCTCTGTTGTCTGACCTTGACGCTGAAATCAAGCTGGGGACGGAGAAGATCAATGGTTATTCCTCTCGGGGCCCTGAGACGACGGCGAGCTCCAAGCCCGATGGATCGGCGGTGGTCACGGATAATGACTTTCACCGAGTGATGATGCGTATGGCCAAATCAGCCTGGGATCGAACACACAACGCTCCAGAGTCTCGATCACCACATCGTCGTGTAGCCCCCAGCGCTCCCTCTAACCTTCGCAAAAGACTCTCTAGCTCAACAACCCGACACGAAGAGACACAAAGATTGTCGACAGAATCTTTTCTCGAGGCCAACTTCCTTGTGGCACAGCAGGATGTGATGGATCGGATGGTCCAATCTAGAGCGCAGGACTACAGAGAAGTGTATACTCAGCTACAAGTGCTGGAGGGTGACAGTGGCGGCGTTCCGAGTGGCCCGTCTGAGGTGGCTGGTGAGGAGGAAAACGAGCAATAATGAAGGAGTCCACTAGTGATAATATGGGAATGAATATGAGAATGATTATGGTAAAACAATGATTGAATAAGCTCGTCACCAGGATGCATAGACCGCATGTAATGGTGCGTAATGACTGACGCAGACCAGACTCCCGCCGCAGCAGGATGCTGTCAGCCGTGTTAGGGTTTGGCCATCGTTGTCGTCGGCGGCAGCGTATCATCATCATTGAGGTTGTTCTGCCACCACAGTCACATTATATTCGTGAGGTGCCGAAGAAGAAAGGGAACAGCACAGATTTGACCAACTTCGAACTCTTTGTGCTTCGGCATGGAAGGAGGCTTCGTCGGCCCAGAAGCAGAAGGTGTATCAGGTCTCACCTCCGCCTTTTGATGAAGAGACGACAAAGGGCGACAACTTTTTACGGTTCTTTGCGATAACGCACCGTCTATGAATGGATCTCTTTCGATGTACATTACGACATATAAGAGAGCGAGAGGGTGTCTCAATGTCCGTACCGCGCATCCGCTGTTTTTTTCCTCCTCAACTCGAGAGTGACATTTCGCAGAAGACTTCTTGAACAACTTCACCTCTGAAGATAGACACCGCCGTTTCCTCGACAAGATCCACACCAATGTCATCCTCGTTTCCCTCCATGCGTGAGGATGATGTGGATAGTGATTGGGATGGAGAAGAAATCTCCTTCAGAGAATTTCTTAGTAGAATGCGTTCAGAAGCTGATATAATGCTTTCATCCCCCGGAAAGAATAGAAAGACGCGAAATGACCTGGACGCGGCTGAAACCGCCAGAACGTTCTGCGAAACAGATCTCGAAGACAAGAAGACTTATGTCTCTTATCTTGACACTCAAATCAATCTGGCAAAGGAAAGGATCAATAAGTTTCCGTCTCAGGACTCTCAAAAGGCCGGGAGTTTCGAACTCGTAACCCCAGCCTCATTGACCAGCAGGGATGATGAGTTTGCTCAGCACGCCTCAGGCCTGACTATATCAGCCAGTGATCGAACAACACACGGCAATGCTTCCAAGTCTGGTTCGCGTCGTTTGGCTCCCAAAGTTCCTTGGAACCCCCTCGAAAGATTCATCTCCTGGCCACGCCGACACATTGAAACCGAGGCACTGTTGGAAGAGTCTAAACGCGACATGGACGCTCTTCAAGATCAGCTTACGGAGCAAGATTCCGAAGTGGGCGATAGATTGCATGAGCTGAGACAGCTATGGACCCAGATAAGATGGCCGGAGGAAAACGGTAAGGTTTCAACTGGCTCGACGGAGGCGGATTTCCCGGAAAAAGAAGCGAAACAGGGATGATGATGAGAAGAAGGTTGGACTTGCATTGGCGGTGATCGTGACAGCTCCACACCAGTATGCATGTCTTTAAGTATACATGCCACCGTCACAGGGTAAGATGTGGTAGTGACACTCTTCTTTCCGGTAACATGCTGTTATCGGCCGTAGGTGTTCTGGGATCACGTCTTCTACTTATCGATACCTCTATTCACAGGTTGCCTGTACTTGATCTTTGAGCTCATCACTCTCATACATATCCATACTCTATCTCTGTTTTTTTTTTTCTTTGTAACATCTTCCGCTCTGACGAGCGGGTCCATCTCTAGTCAGTAATAACACCGGCTACACAACGATTCAATCATGTACGGCTACCGCCGTTTCCATCTTCTTTTGATCCTTTTCGACTCCTTCTCAGTCTACACCGGCAAACTATGCAAGATGGCATTGAAGCGTATCAAGAAGTATGCGTCCATAAGCCGAACGTCGCCGGATGTCATCGCGGCTTCTCGAGTGGCTTGTGATTCCGTCTACAGTGTATATGCATGACCAGAGTTGATCAGATGTCTGACCATCAACGGAGCACATCACTCCATCCCCAGCTTTGTATTGCCCTCATCGCCCCATCCCGAAGGATCAGCTTCAGCGTGAAGAAGAAAGGGAACAGCACAGCGTCGATCAACTTCGAACTCTTTGTGCGTCGGCATGGAAGGAGACTTCACGGAGTCACGATTCTGTCAACGTCGTCGGCCCAGAAGCAGAAGGTGTATCAGGTCTCACCTCCGCCGTTTGATGAAGGGAAGACAAAGGGCGACAGCTTTTTACGGTCATTTGCGATTACGAACCGTCTATGAATGGATCCGTTTCGATGTATATTACGACATATAAGAGTGCGAGAGGGTGTCTCAATGTCCGTACCGCGCTTCCGCTGTTTTTTTTCCTCCTCAACTCAAGAGTGACATTTCGCAGAAGACTTCTTGAACAACTTCACCTCTGAAGGTAGACACCGCCGTTTCCTCGACAAGATCCACACCAATGTCATCCTCGTTTCCCTCCATGCGTGAGGATGATTGGGATAGTGATTGGGATGAAGAAGAAATCTCTTTCAGAGAATTTACAAATATAATGCTTTCATCCCCCGGAAAGCATAGAAAGACGCGAAATGACCTGGACGTGGCTGAGACCTCCAGAGCGTTCTGCGAAACAGATCTCGAAGCCAAGAAGACTTATGCCTCTTATCTTGACACTCAAATCAATCTGGCAAAGGAAAGGCTCAATGAGTCTCCGCCTCAGGACTCTGAAAAGGCCGGGAGTTTCGAACCCGTAACCCCAGCCTCATTGACCAGCAGGGATGATGAGTTTGCTCAGCTCGTCTCGGGCCTGACTATATCAGCCAGTGATCGAACAACACATGGCAATGCTTCCAAGTCTGGTTCGCGTCGTTTGGCTCCCATAATTCCTTGGAACCCCCTCGAAAGATTCATCTCCTCGCCACGCCGACACATTGAAACTCAGGCACTGTTGGAAGAGTCTAAACGCGACATGGACTCTCTTGAAGCTCAGCTTACGGAGCAAGATTCCGAAGTGGGCGATAGATCGCATGAGCTGAATCAGCTATGGACCGAGATAAGAAGGCTGGAGGAGAACGGTAAGGTTTCAACTGGCTCGACGGAGGCGGGTTTCCCGGAAAAAGAAGCGAAACAGGGATGATGATGAGAAGAAGGTTGGACTTGCATTGACGGTGATCGTGACAGCTCCACACCTGTATGCATGTCTTTAAGTATACATGCCGCCGTCACAGGGTAAGATGTGGTAGTGACACTCTTCTTTCCGGTAACATGCTGTTATCGGCCGTAGGTGTTCTGGGATCACGTCTTCTACTTATCGATACCTCTATTCACAGCTTGCCTGTACTTGATCTTTGAACTCATCCCTCTCATACATATCCATACTTTATGCCTGATTATTTTTTCTTTGTAACATCTTCCGCTCTGACGAGCGAGTCCATCTCTAGTCAGTAAAAACATTTCGACTCCTTCTGAATCTACACCGGCACACTATGCAAGATGGCATTGAAGCATATCAAGAAGTGTGCGTCCATAAGCCGAACGCCGCCGGATGTCATCGCTGCTTCTCGAGTGACGCGAGTGACTTGTGATTCCGTCTACGGTGTACATGCATGACCAGAGTCGATCAGATGTCTGACCATCAACGGAGCACATCACTCCATCCCTAGCTTTGTATTGCCCTCATTGCCCCATCCCGAAGGATCAGCTTCAGCGTGACAGGCCAGCGAAGCGAGACACAATTCACATCTGAGAATTGTCCCCCAAGTTGTGTAAACAATTCATGAAAAGAGTATGCAAGATAATTTGATTAGAACAATATCACAAATAATATATTCGTGAATTATTCAGATTTACAGATGGCTGGAGAGAAGAGACAGACGTTGGTGAAACGAAAAGAGGTGTGGTTCACGAAGAGATATCATAGATGAAGAGAGCGAAAAGACTTTGAATTTGATTTTGAGTTGATTTGGACCACGACATACGAAAACGAAAGAAAGAAAGAAGAAAAAGACGTAAACATTTAGGGGTATAATTGAGATACGTTAAAGCAAAGATGGGGGAGATTCTTAAACACAAAAAAGGCGGCGTGCGTCGAGCATCGTTGCGGCCTTGCCGGCTTTACTTGGCTCCAGGCGCATACTCTTCCTGACCAGGAGGATGAGGCATGTCAAGTTTACTTCGCACATTGTAAAAGACCTTCAAGAACTACCAACCTCCCGTCAGCTTCTGCTCACAATGAGCAAGGAGTGGAGAGGACGTACCTTGGTCCTGGCGCCTTGCGCGCTAACACCCTTGTCTTGCAGATCTTGGTCTGTCATCTGTACCATATCACGCCAGTTGGACTTTTCGAACGTCGTCGTGTATTTCTAAAAACCCACCTCATCAGCGCGCCATCCAAAAAGAAAAAAAGGAGAAAGGAGGAACAACTCACGTGCAGCCTCAAGACTCTCAACCACCCACCCACATCCTCCAAAACCCTCTCATCCACATCCTCCGGCCCCGCCACCCCCGCCCCGCCTCCAGCCCCACCTCCACCACCCTGCTGCCCCGGAGCGGGCGAATTGGCCTTCATCGGGTTGGGCGAGCGCCTGCCTTGACCGCCTTGGGGTCTTTGCGCGGCGAGACCGTGTCTGCCGGGATTGAGATTGTTGGATAGGGCGGGGGAAGAGGCTGCGAATGGCGAGTAAGGTCCGTTTTGCGCTTGCGCCTGCGCGGCAGCGAGCTGTTGTTGCATAGCCAACATCTGTGCCGCTTGCGCCGCATTCAGTCCTCCAATCCCACCCATCCCCAGTCCGCCATATCCGCCCAACCCGATATGGTCTGCGCCCATCCCCAAGCCTGCCGAGTTGAGGCCGAATTGGTCGATGAGCGGCGATCGGGCGCCGAACTGGTTGGGGAGGAGACCTTGGGGCTGGCCGGGCTGCGGGGCGCGGGAGTGGACGACGTCGCCGTCGTCGTTGTACTGGCTCGAGACTTGTCGGCTGGTCTGGCCGGAGGAAAGACCGGAGGGACGGCGGTATTTGCGGGGGTCTTCGAGAGGGAGGTAGCCGGGGTTCTGGAGTTGGAGGGTAGCCATGTTGAGCGCCTGGGACAAGTCGGCGACGGAAGAAGGTGTTCCGAGTTTGTTGCCTTCGCCGAAAGCACCGGCCATGGGGGTGTTGACCATACTAGCCCAGCTGGGGTTGTGGAACGGGCTCGACATGGGCGACTGTTCCCCAATACCCAATCCCACGCCAGAAGCACGCGGAGAACGCGGGTACGAAGTACGGTCTCGATTGGACGCAAGCGACTCGAGAGATTCACGCGGCTTGCCGGAAAAGTCGGTAGACTTTGGTCGAGGTTCAGGGGTGGGCGACTTGCTTCGGCTTCGACCGGACGCGTCGCTCTCCAAGCCGGGGGACGAGCCGCGTTCCATGACTTGGTCGAGCTGGCCAGCCTGCCACCTGTCGTGGGGCTGCAACGTGCCGGGCGCAGATATCCTGTTCTGCCTCGCCTTGGCCTTGGCGTCTTCGGGCGCGAGGTACTGGCCAGCACCAGGCGATCCGGGGAAACCGCTGCCTCCGCCGGCAGAAGGCGACTTGAGGTTCAGAGAAGAAAGCCTGGACTCCATCTGAGAGGCGATACCGGCTGATGCTGGGGGAGCTGGGGAGAGAAGGGCAGTCATTGGGTCAGACTGGGACATGTGGTGGAGGACGGAGATGAAGAATCGGATTTGCACTGGGGTGGCTTGCTGGAGAAGAGAGTAGAGAGCGGCAGTTCGCTCGGCTTCGGACAAGACTCGGAACCCTACAGGACGTCAGCAGAGTTCGTTGAGGAGCTATGCAGCGTACATTGCTCGATGGCACCAAGCTCTTCGGTAAAGTTTTGATCAGTGCTGGCAGCAGCCATCTCTTCGAGAGTATTTTCCCAGCTGGCAAGATGCTTGAACCACTGATCGATTTGCTCCGCTACGAGCCGTCAGATCTCATTCCCCCGTCAGAGCCCACTCACCCTCGGGCGTCCTGTTCATCTCCCTAGGAGGAAGGTATTCGCTGCTGGGCCTCGGGCCGGTAGCAGCACTGACCGCACGTCCAGCACCCATACTCGGCCTGGGGCTCAAGCTCTCCCTGTTGCCCATGCCCATCGCGACGCTAGAACTGACATGTCGCGGGTGGCTCGCCCCGGAAGGACTCGCCAAACCGCCCGCTGCCGAGCCTTGGCCAGAACCCACGCCGAGGCCACCGAAACCCTTCTGGGTGCCCGAAGTGGGGGGGCCGAGGGATTGGCGGGTGAGTTTGGCGGGGTTGTGGACGTTGACGGGGGGTTCCGGGGAGGGGGAGGGGGAGGGAGAGCGGTGGGGGCGGAGGGTTTGGGATGCCATGTTGGGTGAGATTATAGGAGGTGACCAGCCGAGTTGACGGACCTGCACCTGGGATCTGATCGTTGTTCAGTGGGGAGTATCTGGCTGCGTCGTCGTCACCTACGAGTAGTGGTCTGTGCGGACAATGGAGGCGGTGTCGGCGGATGCAATGGCAGGGCAGATGGCGGGGTAGAGCAGTGCAGAGAGAGCAGATGGGATACAGCGTCAGCATCGTCCGTGTATGCACCCCGCCACCCTCCTGCCCCCCGCCGCTCTTTTCATGCCAGGCAGACGCGTTCGCCACGCAGCGCGCTCCATTGTGCTCCACTCTCCACTCTCCGCTCTTCACAAACAGGGGATGACTCACGGTAGAGAGCGTGGGGAAGCTGGGGATATGGGCAGAGAGAGTCCTGCTCGGGATGCAAGAGAGATTGGAAAAACAACAACGACACAGCCACGACGCGTAGGAAAACACCACACGGGGAGGCTAAGTAGGCACAACCTCGCGCGCCTAGTGTCGTTCAACTTCCCGTCCGGGGGTATGTACTCCTGCTCCACAACATCTCTACCACTGCGCTGCGCTGCTCGAGAGATTCATGATGACCTATTATTACATGCTCCTATACCTACACCACATCCCCAGGCTTATCCTTCCACTCCCCAAACTCGACACCCACTTCCCCTGCAGGCTCTGAGCGGTCTGGGATGTATCGGTCATAAAGGTTCTAGTCGAACTCGACCCTATGTTGATCTTTCGACTGCTGAGAATGAACCTCTATTTCGAACAACAGACTCACCACAACTCTTTTTCGGATTCCCACGCGTTTTATTGCTGGGGCCAAGCAATTGTATTCATATGTTACGCAATCATGAACCAACCAACACTCTATAGAAAAACCAGAGCATAAAAACCCGAGGATAACAGATGCAAGAACCCCAGATAAGAAAACGAAAAGGATAAAACGAAAAAATAGAAAACGTCTTTCTCTAAAGCTAAAGCTGATACGAAAATTTGATGGATGATGATGGATGATGATTTCCTCCCAGTCCGGATGGGGCCAACATACCGGGCCCCGGGCCCTTCTTCGACACATAATGAAACTCTATAGATATAACTCCCCGCTCTCATCGTGTTTTTCTTTTCTTTACCTCCCTGGCGGCCGATTTTGTATATCGTCATCGTCTTTTCGTGTTTGTGTTTGTGTTTGTGTTGTGTTTATGTCGTATGTCGGAATAGGATAGGTGATGGTCTCTGATTTCCCAAGAAAGAAAGAAAGAAAAAGAGAATCTAAGACCGCTCCGAACCCTTCATCTTCTTCTTCTTCTCCTGAAACTCGACCCACCCATACCACCCGCCCCCGACCAGGGTGAGCAGGATACCGATAGAGTTGGTGGGTGTGATGGTGTAGCCAAAGAGCACGACGGCGAGTGCGATCGTCAGCACTTGTTTACAGCTGTTCCTTCCGTCAGCTCACGCCCTTCTCCTTCTCCCCTCCCAACACCAAAAGCCAAAATAGTATGAGGAAGAAGGAACTCACTTGGCACTAACAGTCATAGTCAAAGCCCCCGCCTTCTTATTCGCCGTAAACGACACGATATTCAGCCCACACGCAATCACCCCATTCACGAGCAGCGCCACAGCCTTGGTGCGCGTCATCTGGGTGGCACCGTACGCGCGCACGTGCTCGAGCTCGCCGTTGTGCCAGGCGTAGAGGACGCATTGGATGAAGGCGAGGGGGGACATGCGCATGAGGAGGTCGAGGGGGTGCTGTGGGGGGATTAGCGTGGGGCGTGGGGCGTGAGGCGTGAGGCGTGGGGCGTGGGGCGTGAGGCGTGAGGGGGTAGGGGGTAGGGAGGGGAGGGGGCAGGGGGACGTACGAGCTTAAGACGACCGCCAGACCCGGTTTGGATCAAATTCGTGACTACCGTCTTCAACGCCGCCAAAAATGTACCCAGCAGCGTGAGGATCAGGCCCCAAGCGGTGAACGAGTAATCGCCATACGTCCTATCCCCTTCTTGTCAGCTCTTGTTCCGCCGTACCTCCGTTCCTCCGCACCTCCGCACCTCCGTACCTCCGTATGACTGTGGAGGAAGGGAGAAGAGGGAGGGAAGGGGAAGGGGAGGAAGGGCACTCACGCAAAACCAACACCAGCAACAACAGGTAACAGCGAAACAAGCTTGATCAAGCTGAACCGCGTGCGCAAAAAGATGAGGGAGATGAAGATTGTAAAGAGCGGTGTTGAGGCGCGTACGACTTGGTGGAACTGCGTTCATCCCATTCTGTCAGCCATCCGCCCCTTTTGCACAATCCTACGCTCTACTTGTCCCAGGTGGGAAGGGGCAGGGGGCAGGGGGGAGGGGGGAGGGGCTTACGGGGATGGAGACGAGCTGAAGCGATACGTTCGAAATAGCGATATTCACAGTATAAAGCACGGAAAACGCTGCGAGTATCAAGTTTTCCCTCTGCGTCAACCTTGCCGGGACCTACCACCCCCCATCAGCTCTTCCCTTCCACCCTCAAACCAAACAAAAGAGATAGATAGAGAGGGGGAGGGGGAGGGGGAGGGGGACATACAAAGGCACCTCGTTCGAGCGCTATATAACAGCCGGCACTGCCTGATAAGGCGTGTAATCCGGTCAAGGTCTATGTTCTCAATCAGCGAAGATCTCTTCCTCTTGACAAAGATGAGAAGACAAGATGAGAAGACAAGATGAGGAGGAAAAGACGTACGTAGGGGAACCGGAAACTCATCAACAACGCCTTGTTATACAACGTCAACCCCAGATTGAAGAAAAAGTAGAGCCCGAGCCAGAACGTCGTGCTATCCGTAAACTTTACTTTTTCCTGATGCACCGTCGGGGACGAGCCCAAGTGCGCGTCTTCGCCCGTCAGCGGGAAGAGCGATTGATACCCCTCTTTGCTGCTGCCGCCGTTGTGGTGGTGGTGGTGGGAGCGGAGGGGGGTGGAGGAAGGGGGAGAGTATGGGTTGGAAGCGTCATACGCGTTTGCAGACGCGTAAGCCGAGGAGGAGGAGGAAGAGGCGGGGTCGAGGGGGGAGGGCGCCCCGGGGTCTTTTTGGGGGGAGATGACCCTGCCTCGGGCGGCGGCGGCGTCGCTCTGCATCGCACCGTATGCCGTACTAGACGCGAACCCCTGTGGAGACGCTTCCTGCGCTTGGGGGTGCTGCCCGGAAGGGGAGAAGGAAGTCGAGGAAGGCGGTCTGGGGGAGATCGTCCGCGGGCGCGTGGGCGTGTAGGTGGGGTGCAAGCTGCTCTGCTTGTGCACGGGTACAGGCGCAGCGAATGGCGGGAGGCTGGCGTTGGCGTTGGCGGTGGTGTTGGCGTTGGGGGGGTTGGAGTATGAATGGGACATCGCAGTACTCGAAGATGCTGCCCCTCCGCCCGACGCGTCAGGCACGGCACCCTTGGGTCTCTTGCCGTTGCCATCGTCCGAGAGAGACCTCTGCATCCCCTCGCCATAGCCTCCCTTGGATTTGACAGGGGGAGGGAAGGGGGAGAGTGAGGGGGGGAGGGGGGAGGGAGAGGATGGGGGGAAGTGGATGCCCATGCCGGAGAGGGAGGTGGAGGAGGATGAGCGTTCGAGAGGCGCGTCGGACGCGGTGGACATGATTAATCACTGGCCTGTCGGGTGTCTGTGCGCAGGGTGGCAGATGTAGCTGTACAGCTGGGAGATGGGAGATGGGAGTTGGTGACGGAGGGTGGAGATGCAAGATGCATGAATTCTATCGCGGAGGAGCGCGACGCTAGATGCCACCAGCTGTCTCAGGGTTCCACAGGCTTTCAGGCCAACCTTATCTTGAAACTTCGCAGTTGGGCAGCTTCTGCTTAATGCTTTGAGCGCGTTCGGCCTCGCAGAGTCGCAGGCGTGACGAGCCGTCTGTTGACTTTGCGTGATTATACTCGGGAAAGATTGTTGGTGGGGTGATGATTGCCTCGGGGGTAAACATAATATAAGAAGCAGAGTGGGTCACTCAACTAGAACTGTGTCATACCCGGCGACTAACCTTTGCCACCTTGCCGCTCTTCAGATCCCTCTTGTGTCACTCCAAGGCCATGGCTCATGGTTCCAAGCTGGCCATCTGCTCGACTGCTTGTTCATCACCATGCATACTAGCTGTTCTGAACATGGTAAAACAGACCCCCGGTCATCCAACGATGCTTCTACAAGCGGCTCCTCGTTCAAGCATGGGTTGAGATAGGAGAAGACGAGCTCTGATGCATGATCGCTGAAGGATATGGATACACCCAAAGCGGCCCTCCCCGCCTATCCCACGCGCATATCGGACTTATCCCCCTCCCCCACAAATTTGCTCCCGCCCGCGTCCCATCCGCCACACTCCCCCGCCGCATTTCCCCGTTGTGGCTCCTGTGGCTGTCGTTGTCTCTGAGCGTGCTTCTTGGTTTGACCGTACTTCAAAAAAGATCCATCAGGGCAGGTTACAGTCAGTCCCCCCCACTCCCCCTTCTGGATACAGTAGTGCTGACCATAGCCACTCTTTCCTCCGACTTTCCACATCCCGATACCGCCATTTCTCGCAAAACCTCAAATTTCCACATCCCTCTACACTCGACCTTTTCGATACGATCCCACAGATGTCTTCCTTCTCCGCCCAGCCCATCGTCATTGACGGTAAGGGACACCTCCTCGGTCGTCTCGCTTCCATCGTCGCCAAGCAGGTTAGTTTCAGTCGGATCAAAAGATATCAGGAATTTGAGCTTGGAGGATGAGACTAGATGGGGTTGGGCAGAGTGGATCAGTGGATCAGTGGATGTCAAAGAATGAGAGGAGCAGGGGGGTAGAGGGATGGGAGGGAAAAATTGAGGGTTAGGAGCTGACGTGCGACAAATAGCTCCTCTCTGGCCAGAAGGTCACCGTCGTCCGATGTGAGGAGATCAACATCTCTGGCTCCTTCTTCAGGAACAAGCTCAAGTACCACGACTACCTCCACAGTGCGTCCCCCCCCCCTACCTTCACACCAAAAAAACACACCCCTGACGATTTTATGTAGAGCGACACATTGTCAACCCCAGGAAGTCTGGTCCCTTCCACTTCCGCGCCCCCTCCCGCATCCTCTTCAAGGCCATCCGCGGTATGATCCCCCACAAGCTCTCCCGCGGCGCCGCCGCCCTCAAGCGCCTCGAACTCTTTGAAGGCGTGCCCCCCGCGCAGGACAAGGTCAAGAAGATGGTCGTCCCCGCCGCGCTCCGGGTGCTCAGGTTGAAGCCTGGGAGAAAGTTTTGCACTTTGAAGAGGTTGAGTGCGGAGGTGGGGTGGAAGTATGGGGATGTTGTGGACAGGCTTGAGGAGAAGAGGAAGGTTAAGGGTCAGGCTTACCACGAGCGCAAGGTGTGTACTTTTTTCACTATTTCTTTCTCTTGATGTCTTTTGAATCTTGACTGACATGGGTGAAGACTGCCGCTCTCAAGCTCCAGAACAAGGCCGCCGCCTCTGCCCCCAAGGCCGACAACCTCATCCAGTACGGTTACTAAACGCAGTGACACTGTCTAGATGTAGGGATGACGAGGTGATGATGGTGGGATGTTGGGCGCATTTATGCACTTTGATACAAAAACAAAACGAACCAAACCGTGGCTGAGTCTCTCATGCGAGTGTACTGACGAGATGTGGGGGATATGGGATTGGTGATTTGTTGGATGGTCTTTCTGCTAACTAACTTCTTGGCTGACGCTCAGAACCCCATCAAAGCATATCTTTGCTCACTTGCTACAGGAAGAGTACACTATGCTGACTTCACCAGCGCGAAAGCGAATGGAAAATGTTTTCTCTCACAGAAGCTAAGCCTCGAGTATTGTCTCTCGTCGTGCTACCGCTACCCACGGGCATTCCGGGTATCCTACGACGCTACGACGCTACGACGCTACGACGCTTTTGAAAAAAAAGTACTCGTACTTGTTGAAAAGAAGCTGATATCACATTAAGAGCTGTCGTGGGATTTTGTGATATGTGAAATGTAACAGCTCGTCCAGATATCCAGAAAAAGATCTGTCAAAGCTGCATCAACGACAAAAATGCATGTCTACTCCCCAAGTGAAGAAGGGTATGATCATATTACCCTTGCTTCCCTTCCCTTCGTTCGTCGTCTTTCCCCCTCTCTCGCGGGATGTGCCTCAAACGAGACACCACCATCGCAAACCGCAATAGCTTTCTCTCGTACGTGAGGTGTACTAATGCCAAGAAAAGAATCATGCTATACCTATAGTACAGGGATACAAGGTGTAGCACTCAAAAGAGTACAGGAAAGGGAAATGAGAAGGAAATGCTAGTGTAGGTGTATCGAATCCCCAGTTGGTTCAAATCAAATGGAATAAAAGAGTACATGCAGTAACCGTGATTGTAAATGGTTGGCCATGAGAATATATGCAAGTGTAAAAGAGTAAGAGTCCGTCTAGATAAAAGATGGGACGGTCGATAGAGAGTCCGTGGTCTCGGGTTTACACTCGAGGCGCAATGGGTGAAAGGGACCGACGATCCTGCCGAGGCGAACCTAGTCGAGAGCTCTAACGCGGTTGTTGGTGCCCGCTGGCATAGCTAGCGATATCAGAAAACGGCGGTAGCGTTTGCTGATTCGGCTGCTCATACGCAACAGGAGGCTATCATCCAACGTCAGTCCACCAAACATTCTCCCCTCAAATGAAATCAACTCACAACTCGGAACATGGGATTAATCTGTCCATCCCCCGGTTCACTCCCCTCCCCCTCCACCTCTCCCCAACTACTGATACTCGGCAAAGCCGTACCACCACCAGACATTGGCGGACGCCCAAGGCCCGAACTTCCTGGATGTCTCGCGATACCCGCTCCGAGCGAGACGGCGGCACCCTTGGGATGACCGTAAGGACTCGTAGGTGCGCTCTCGTGGCCTTGCTCCAAGACTGTCGCGGGGTATCCGCCAGGTGCTTCCAGCCCATGCCCGTGGCCTTGCAGAGGCAGAGATCGTTGGGAAGCACTCGGTCCATGGAGAGATGCTTGGCTGGAACCGTGGACTGGTACTTGGGCGAGGTAGCTATGACTGTGCGAGTGTGCCAGTCTACCCAGACTTGCAGTTGAAGACGCCGCAGCACCCATATTGGCACGTGCTTGAAAGTCGTTTGCAAGCTGAGACTCGACCGAGACGTTGGAGCGGGATGTGAGCGGGTGGCTGCGGTTTGGGGGAAGAGAGGTGGAAGAGGCCGAGGGAGCTCGGGAACTATGTCGGATGAGAGGGTCTTCCCATCCTGAGCGTGATCTTGATCTTCTCGGTCCAGGACTGGCTAGGGTGAGCAAATGATATACAGCGTAAAGAGACACTTACTCGCTGTCCACAGTACCGACAGTCAGAACACTTCTGCTTCTCAGTGACCCCGCTCCCAGTCCCATCCCGAAACTGCTCATCGAATGATCATCATCATCATCCCTTCTTCTCGCCTTGTGCCTCGCCTCATCATCCCCACTAGCCATCCTCTCTTCATACTCTTTCAACGCCCTTGCGCTCAGCCCACTCCTTCCGCTCCTCCCGGAATGTCCACTATCGTGCGAATGCACACTAGCAAGAGAGTTGGACGCATGCGACCCTGCGTAATTGCGCATACTCCCCAACGGCACATTCATCTGCGAAAGGTTCGCCGTCGATCCCAAGTTTGCTGTCGACCCCAAGTTGGCCGTCGAGCCCGTATACGGCGCTTCCAGTCCCAACGTCCCGGACGAAAACTCAATCTCCCCCTTCGTCTTTGTCTGCGTCCTCGCTTCGATGAGCTGGTTTCGCTTTTGCATGACCGCCCGGGCTCGCTCTTTTTGCTTGAGAGCGGCAGCATCGCGCTGGGCGCGTGCGAGCTCCTTTGCTTGACGGTCGGCTTCCTTCTTTGCCTTCTTTGGGTCGTCTGGGTTGATGACAGATGCAGTCGACTGCATAGCCAACGGGCTGGATCCCAGGGCCAAGGAAGAAGCCGCAGCAGGAGCAAGGTGCACTTCACTCCTCTCTCCGGGCCTATGCCCGCTCTGCGTCCTCTTGAGCGACGACGTCCCACTATAATCATGCTCATCCACAGTCGACAGATTCGCCGAGCTCTTATCACCCCCAAACACCGAGCTGAGCCCCCACTTCTTCTTCTTACCCGTCGCCCCGAGCTTTTCCGGCCTAGCACCGCCAATCGTAGGCTCAATGGGCGGAGGAATATGGACGGAGGAAGAAGAGGGGCCGGCTTGTTGTGTGAGGTGTGGGTGACCGTGGGTGGAGTGGACGGAGACGTTGGAAGGGGAGGTGAGGGAGTTGAGGGAGACTTGGGAAGGGTTTTGGAGATGGGCGCCGTGTTCGGCGGCGTAACGTTGCTGTTGTTGGAGGTAGGCAGCGACATTGGCACTTGACCTCCCGTAACTCTGCTGTTGAGCTTGCGCTTGCGCCTGGGCTTGGGCCTGAGCCTGAGCCTGAGCCTGAGCTTGCGCTTGCGCTTGAGCCTGCATCTGCGCCTGCATCTGAGCCTGAGCCTGCGCCTGCAATAACTGCGCCTGCGTCATCCCCTGCTGCCCCTGCCCCTGCCCCTCCAACGAAGCCGTCGACCCAAACCGTATCAAACTCGCACTGCTCCTCCCCCCCGCATCCCCACTCCCCTCAAACACCGACCCATCATACATCGTGCTGCTCTGCCGGCGAGACGAGCTGCTCGGCGCCGTCCCCGTTCCGCCTTGCCCTCCGTTGATATTAAGATCACCGACGAAATGGTGGAGATGCGCCGCATGAGCCTGCGCCTGCGCCTGCGCCCGACTCCCCGCCCTGGCCTTCTCCTTCTCCCTCGCAATACTCGCCGGCGACAGCGCCGGCCTATGCCCATAGCTCGCCAAGTCATCCGTCGGCAAATCGAGCTCTCGCAGCTGGTTGACCAGCGCCGAGCTGCTCGCATGCGGCGACGAGCCGTGCACGTGCTGCGGGAAGAACATGCGGTGCTGGTGCATGTGCGCAGAAGAGACGGTCGAGTCGGGGGTAGAGAGGGGTGGAGGGAGGGTGCGGAGGTCGTCGTTGGCGAATGCCGGGCGGGGGAGGTCGGTGTGGGGCGTATGCGCATGTGATGGGGGCAGTTGTCTCGGCGGTTCGGGCTGGATGGGCGCGGCGCCGAGCTTTGGTTTGGGTTTGGCATGGGGGAGAGGTTGGCCTGAGGAGAAGGGGATGTGGGGTAGAGGCGGCGTTTGTTGGAGGTGGGGAAGCGTTTCGTGAAAGTATGGGTGGTCGATACATTGGGCAGAGGTGAGGCGGTAGCGGGGATTGTACCGTAGCAGTTCTGCTATGCAATCGACCAGTGATTGTGGGACATGTTCATTGAACAGGCTCCTGAATCGCACTGGCTTACGCTACACCCCTCGTCAGCCCCATCCCCTCTTCCGAGTTAGATGACTCACCTTGGGGAAGGAAAACCCAACATTCTTGGCCAACTTGATCCCCGAATTCCACGGTCCTCCCCCAACCCCAATCCCCCGCTCATCCACCCCATACTCCCCACTCGGGTCTCCCAACGTATCACATATCCTATACACCTGATCAATCTCGCTCACCCCCGGGAAGAGCGGCTTCAGATTCAACATTTCCGCCAATATCGTGCCCAGCGCCCACATATCCACTGGGGCGCCGTAGTTTGAGGACCGGAGGAGGACCTCGGGCGCGCGGTACCATCTGGTGGAGACGTATTCGGTGTAGGGCGGTTTCGAGTCGACTGCGCGGGCGAGACCGAAATCGGCGAGTTTGACGATAACAGATACGTCCTTTTCATACTTGAGCTCTCCGCCCCGTCTCTCATTGATGGCAGCGAGCGTATCCGCAGTGAGATAGTCGGCGAGGCCGGTGGTAGTGACGAGCAAGTTTTCAGGCTTCATATCTCGATGGAAATAGCCGTGGCGGTGGATATGGTGCAGGCCCGAGGAGATTTGATGAAAGCACGAGGCTACGAGGCCTGCGGCTAGGGGCCGACCTCGCCGTGATTTGGTGAGTTGGTAGAGGTTTCCTTCCATACACTCAAACACAAAATAGAGTTCGCGTGATTTGGGGGAGATGAATGCGTCGTATAACGGGATGATGGCCGGGTGCGGGGGAATGTTTCGTAGTGACTGAAAAGTATCCAGTCAGTGCAAGTCCTTGATGTCGGGGATTGAGACTCACGGCGAGCTCTCCGAGGGTTTTTGCCTGGGTCCATCCATTCTCCCATACCCGCTTCATACGCTTCAACGCCACCAGCCTCTTCCCCGACCATTCCGGCCTCGCTCCAGCTCCGCACTGCATGGCTGATAGCGTGACATCGGGCTTGACTCCAGAGTGCCAGTCGCATAGCCAGACTGTGCCGAATGAACCGTCTCCGAGGCATTTGAGTTCTGTATATTGTCGGTCTTGGCCTGCCATGATGGGTTAGCGAGCCCACTGGGTGGAAATGACTAAGCAGCCTCACGTGGATCTTCCACACCGACCCGTCCATCCCCTTCAACTTCAACGTCTTCCGACTCTTGCCGCCGTCTATCCAAAGCCCCGTTCCCGCCATTCCCATACACCGGCTGCTGATACATCTGCACCTGCGCCTGCTGAGCCTGGGTTTGCGCTTGCGCTTGCTGCTGTTGCTGTTGCTGGAGGCGCTGGAGGGCGGCCTGCTGTTGGTGCTGAAATGACGCCATGCTATCGGGCGTGGGCAGGTGGTACGAGCTGGTGGTAGTCTGATTGCTGCCTTCGCGGTACAATGCGTGAGAGTGTGATGGTTCGCGGTAAATGTCAAAGTCGGACATGACGAGACGCCTTTTTTTTGCTTCCCACTACAGGTTGTGCAGTTGCTCAGAGCGAAGAGGGGGAGGGAGGGACTCTGCAGGGAGGGGTCAATGAGCGGGTTCATGGGAGGGTGAGACAAGTTCAAGACCTCACCTCTGAGAATCTGAAAGCTAATTTCAGACAGTCGTCCGGAGACTCTCCAGGCCGATCGGTCGGCGATGGAACAGGCAGCACTCGTCCTATGTAGCTACAGCGAGCCCGAGGCAGTGGTGGCGGCTGGCGGGGTATAGGACAATACAAGTGCACGGAGAGCCGGATGATAAATGTCGGCACGCCGTGAAATCGGGGGCAGGGGCGGGGGTGGCGGTGGGGATGTCGAGGGGGGGGTGTCTCGTATATTGTTGAAAGGAGGGAGAGGTGCGCGTTCGAGGAGGCGAGTGAGCGCTGCCCTCAAGGTATCATGGGGCGATGGGGGATGTGATGAGGATGAGAGATGGAGATGTGATTGACGGGTGACTGTACTGGAATGTTGGACGCGCACGGGCCGCTGGGTGGTGGGAGGGTCGGAGGGAGGGAGATGTCCTCTTGTGTTGTGGCGGTGGAATCGTGGATTGGGATTTACGAGTGCAGCCAGAAGCGGCTGGAGGACAGGAACCGGCGACTCAGCCAGACACTAAACGCCACCAGTCTACGTGCATCCCAGGCAATCCCGCTCGCCCCTGTCGCCCCAGCATCACCCACACCCATGCATGGCCCCTCTCCCTGCATATGTATGTATCCACCTTGACTGCCCCCGGCTTCCCGCTGCTGCACCGAAAGCTGTGGACTTGCGTCTGTCTTTTACTCTTCTTCAACGTGAGGAACCGAAAAAAGCTTTATATTTTGGCGATTACGATATGGATCTCTGCGGGTGCCCGAAGGGGTCATTCGGGCACCTCCCTCCCCCGAACTGTCCCCCTCAGAGTACAGGCTGGACGACGTTCATCGTACGCATCCCTCCTCTCCCTCCCCCCCCCTCTCCAACACTCGACTCTCGCTCCCCGGGGATACAAGGAAGGGGCAAAAAGATCTACCTTTCATCTGTCAGGGGCTTGGGAGGGCTTAGCGGCGATTATTTAGGCTCGTGCCTGTTCTATTCGAAGGAGGTGTTACGTGCAAGGCCTGCTATCAGTTGGCCTTCTTGCATATGCATCAACATGTCGAATGACGCTTCAGCAAATGTATCTGAGAGTTGGCTTGGATCAGCCCAGGAAAGATCGCCATCGCCGCCGCCGGTGGCCGGGTCGGCGGCGGTTCCCAGAACATCATGCCTCATATGCCTCGATGTGGGGGTGTAGGGTTCGGTAGAGTGTCTTCCATCTTCTAGTCTTGTGCCCTTATACAGATCGCTCATCTTCCACCACTCACTTTGCCACTCGCGTCTCACGACACCCTGGGCTCTGCGGATGTAGACAGCTCGCAGATCGCAGCTAGACCAGAGAGCTCGCAGTGATGATGAATGAATGTTGGCTCCTACGCCCGAGACAGGCTTCATGTTCAACGTTCAGTTATGCGGGAGTCGGCAGTGAACGGGGGTTTACAGTCGTGAGGTGGGAGGGGGGAGGATCAACTTGGGTGCATCTCGTTGACCCGGCCGGCCGGGCTGCGTAAAGCCAATAACTTGGGCATACCACTGCATGATGCTCGAGGACCCCATAACGTTGCGTTCCAGGAAAAATCGGTTGCGGACAAATTATTATGCCAAGACCCCCCACCATGCATGTCATGTCGTGAAAGAGATCAGAGAAGAGGAACACGATCGGATTAACTCGACACTTGGCTGGGGCTGGGGTCCGCTATTCTGTCGGCTTTTGCGGGGCTGTATACCGTCCTGCATCATCACTTTTTTCCTTCCTGTCTCTCCACCTCGAAAGGGCTTCCGTCGCACGGGCTGGTTTGTTTGATATAATATAGGCTCTCGTTGTTCCAGCTTGAGGATAGTACAGTGAGTTGCTTGAGGATAGGGCACGATGGACGACGTTGACAGACATATCTGATATAGGACAATTGATTCTCGGTCTTTTTTCTGCCTTACTCCTTCATGCATGTACTCTAACAATCTGAGAACTTCAGAGCTATGCCCAGCTCTCATCCTCTTTGTAGTCTTGGAGGAGTCGCACATCCTTGCTCGCGCCGTACGAGCCAAGCAGAAAGCAGCCTGGCCCCCTGGTGAACGGTGGACAACCTCCACCAGGCACATCTCCCTTCCGCGTCACTCCTTGTGACTTCTCCAGTCGTTCAAGTTTCTCTTCTTTCCCTTTTCCTTTTCGCTCATCTTCCTTTCTCCGTCCCCTCCAGCACTCTCCCCCACCCCCCCCCCCCCCCCCCCCCCCCCGCCCCACCCCCACCCCCAAAGCTGCCGCCCCTGCTGCTACTATAAAGTGAAGGTACACCAAACAACAACAACAACAACAAGAAGAAGAAAGAAAGAAAGAAAAGATGTCCAACGACAATCCCGAATCCTCCGCCCAAGCGCTCGAGCGATATATCCTCGCCCAGCTCGAAGGTCTTTCCCTCTCTGCCCCTCCAGATGACGTACGTCGCCTTTCCCTTGCCCCTCCTCCCCTTCACCCTTTCATGGAGGGTTCGGGGAACATGAGAGTTTTGCAAAAGCTGATGAGAAAAGGTAGATCGAGATGATGGCCCGGTTCGTGGAAGAAGAAGGTCTGGAGCGGGAGGAGAAGGCTGAAGGTGTTAAGGGGATGTTGGAAGGTGTTGTTGATGGTGTATGTCCCCCCTCTCCCTTCTTCTTCTTCTTCTTCTTCTTCTTCTCCTTGTACTGGAGCTCAACTCTTTGGAAGAGATGGAAGAGGACAAGTGCTAATGGGTTATATAGGGCGAGCTGCCGGAAGAAGGAGTCGACGAGATGCTCGACCGGGTCATTGATGAGCAGACTCGGCTGCATGAGCTTGATTTGGAGAGAGAGAGGGAAGAGGCTGAAGCTAGTATGTTTCCCCCTCTCCTCCTTGCCCCCTCCCCCTCCCCCTGAGCCCCCCGGAAGAAACAAGAACAAAGAGCTGACAAAGAAACGCCCAAGACCGCTCCCCCTCTCCCGAACAATTCGACGCCTCCAACATCCTCTCCACCCTCACCCCCGAAGAACTAGCCGCCGCCCGCCGCCAGGCCCTCCTCCGCCAATACGCCTACGTCGACGGCGAAGAAGGTTCCTCCGAGTTTCCCCTCCCCGGCGCGCCCGACGCCGAGGGCCGTGGGGGCGCGCCGCCCAAGGGCGAGAAGGCGCGTGAGCTCGAAGCGAAACGGCAGGCAGCAGAGAGGCAGAGGATGATCCAGGAAGCGTTGTATAAAGATGGGAGGAAGAAGAAGCATAGGAAGAATGACGAGGTGGATCTGTTGGCGCCGAATTTGAATAAGGAGAAGGCGCATTTCGTTATGGCGGCGCAGAGGGAGCAGCAGAAGAAGGCGAGTCAGGATAGGAAGGAGAGGGATAAGGCGGCGCTGGATAAGCAGAGGGCGGATCAGGCAAAGGCAAAGGCGGACAAGCAGAAGAAGGCCGCCAAGCAGGAGAGAAGGGCGTAGATGTCGTTTTTGAGCATGGCATGTCATGTACATCATTAAAGTCGTGATAGAGCTACAATATGAAGCGTGTCCCGAGATATACACATTTGGGCGAGGGTATATAGAATGCGGGGAATAGATGTCGTCAAGATTGTTTGGAACCAAATAAGAGGATGCGTTTATGGCTGTTCTTCCAAGATGTCGGGCTGCCACCCTGCAGCTGCCACCAACTCTTCCCTCGGCAGCTCTCTCATCAGCCGCCTTAGCCTCAAGAGCTCCTCAGCCAAGTCTCTTCGATTTATCAGCTTTGCTCAGTTCATTAGGAAAGAGCTCACTTTGCCCTAGCATTTGCCTTTTGGCACTCTTTCCCATTCTTCTCTGCCTCTGCTTTGAGACCGCTGATATGCTCTTCGAAGAGTTCGGTGAGTTGGGCGCATTTGGAGAGGGCGTCTCTGGCGACGTTTTCTGTCTCTGCCCGTTCGCTACTGCAAGGTGTCTCAGCTATATCCCCCGCACAATCGGAACAAACTCACGCCTGAGTTTCCACAAGCTTCAACACCTCTTCGCGTTTTCTCGCCTACACTCCCGTCAGCAAACCCACATAAACCCCATAAAACCGACTCACATCCTCCTCCCTCCTCTCCCTCTCCGCCTCCTCCGCCCTCTTCATCTCCTCCCTCACCCCCTTGACATCCCTCGCCCAAAGATCTTTCAAACTCTGCACGCCATCTTTCAGACTCTGCGCTTCTCGTTCTGCCTTCATTTCGCGCGTTTTGGCTTCTTGCAGTTGGGCAGTCATGTCGGCAAGAGACTTTTTGGTGGATTGTTCAAGGGCTTTGCGGGTGGAGGATATTTCTTTGAATGTTGATTCGGCTGTGCGGGCTCTTTCGAGGACCTCTACATCGAACATGAGTGACAGCACTGAAAATCAAGGAGAATACGTACCCTGGAGTAACCGCTCCTTCCTAGCAATGACATTATTCAGGCCCTCATTCTCCACCCTCATCCTCTCCTTCGTCTCTTGCAAATCCTCCTTCTGCCTCGTCAACTGCTCCACCCTCCTCTGCCCTGCTCTCACCTCACTCTTGACTCTCTCTAAATGCGTCTTTGTATTCAGTAATTCAGTCTGAAGCGAATCGATGACTTTGGTGGATGCTGAGCCAGAGGTTTTGCGGGAGGAAGGGGATGGGGAGGGCGAAAAGGCGCGGCCGAGGCCGGAGGAGGTGGAGTGGGCTGGAGGGGAGAAGGGGAATGGGTTGGGGGAGGGAGAGTCGACGGCGAGGTATGGCGAGCGGGTGGTATATCTGTCGCTCAGAGGGGAGTGGGGCCCGGGGGAAGGAGAGGATAAATTGCGCCGGGAGGAGTTGGAGATTGGTGGGGTCGGGTGGAGCGCGGTAGCGTGTGAGACTACTGCTTGAGGTATGCCTAGAAAGCGCAGCTTGGTCAGAAGGGAATAGAGGTAAAGGGTTGAGAGAGGGGCTTACGGCTTCGTCCGTCTTTTGGAGTGTCTGCGTGGACTTTGAGATCATAGGATCCATTGGAATGCGGCAGACCCCTCGAAGACGGTCTTGAAGATGGTCTTGACCCTGATCCACCACTCTTTCCCGTTGGCGCTGCCAATCAAGTCAGCTCTGCGCTCGTGAAACGTCTACTGTGACTAACGTTCATGATCCAGAGGGCTGTCTCTGCCTCCACGCTTCTCTTCCTCTACCAAGCTCACAGCCAAGGGCGTGCCCACAGATCCGTCTGGTAATGTCGGAGATGTAGCTCGGCTCGCTTCTGCTTGCAATAGTCTGAGCTTGGTAGAGTCGAGATCCGCCTTCAGCGATTGAATCTGGGCTTTCAGATGTGCTAGAGTTTGGGAAGCATACCATGGTCAGCCACACGGACTGATCACTACGTGAAGCGATACGCACCAGGATCATCCTCCAACACCTCACTGATACTCCCCGCTTTGCTTCCCTGCCGGGTACGAATATGTGCCCCTCTTCCTGCCCCCGCCCCTGGCCCAGTACCAAAGCCATTGACCAAACTCAGCCTCCGGCCGCCTACGCCCAGAATCGGTGTTCCGGGAGCGGGGCTCGCGCGACCCATGGCGCCTCCGAGAGGCGACGTTGGGCTCTGAGGGTGGGAACCTAGGGAGGAGGTGGATCGAGAGTGGGGAAGGGGGCGAATGACTGGGATTTTGGAGGGTGTATCGGCGGACATGCTGGTGATAGGTGGTGACCAGGCGCGTGGAGAGGCGGGAGGTGAGGGCCGCAGCGCTCAAAGAGGGGGGTTGGGGGTTTTGGGAGAGCAATGGGGAAGGGCCCAAGGAGCAAGAGCAGCAAGGAATAGAGAGATACGAAAAAAGTCAAAATGATAGCAGAACATAGCGCTGTCATTAGAGTGGAATTGTTTACGCGTCCATACAGTCACGTGACTTGCTGCATGTTGAATGAAGACTTCGCCGCATATAATGGCCTCCAACCCGCCTGCTTCAAGCTTTCTAGTCCCTTTTGCTGGAGTTTTACGGAAGTATCTGCTGGAGAGAAATAGAGGAGTATTGATCACGATCATGATGGGAACGGAAGCGAGGAGACAGGTGCAAGCACCATTACTTAACTCCAGAAGACGACACTCCTTTATTTCTCATCCTTTATCCTCCACTCCCGCATCCAGTCTCATGCTTTTTGACATCCATTATACTGTCGGAATCTGGAAACGAAGTATGAATGGTACGTAAGAAGGTGGTCTATGTCTGCACCTGGCAACGTTACTTTGTACTCTTAACGTGTGAGTCGCCCTTGGCGAAAACATATAAACCCACTGATACCCACCGTCTTTTCTTCTATTTCGGTATCTAACGAAGGCTGCAAGTCACAGTATCAGCCGCTATAGACCCCTGAAAAGTGAAAAAGTAAGTAAGACAACACGAAGAGATACCACTATCGCTGACATCATACAGCCACTCATACGATGTCCTTCTTCCCGCCAACTCAGTACCCAAACAGCACTACATTCAGCACCCACCGAGCTGTCCGTCCTCCTCCGCCCCACGATAATCACTTCCAATACAATCCTTGCTATCCTCCTCCTGGTATCTGCCCCAACCCGCATCCACCCCCTGTCCAGCACACATTCACAGTCCAAGATCCCACAGACTCTCAGACCTGTGCCCAGGATACCGAAAGCTCGACCCATCATCATTTTTCGCGTCCGATACAAATGTCGGACCACAAT
The DNA here is from genome assembly GCA_006352305.1 of Cryptococcus floricola. NCBI lineage: Eukaryota > Fungi > Basidiomycota > Tremellomycetes > Tremellales > Cryptococcaceae > Cryptococcus > Cryptococcus floricola. Next base: position 255,785 of record RRZH01000008.1, on the reverse strand, counting down.
ATGCACCCGCCCCGGGGTATCACGTACGCCTCTACCACACCTGTCCCCGCGCATTCTCCGCCGGGGTACGCTGCGCCAAACTCTCCTCCTGATTACAAGCCATTCCCTTCATCCCACGACACCACTCTCCTCCTTGCTCCTCCTCCTTCCTTTCACCAAGCTACCTGTCCTCACTCTCAGGCTGTGACATACGCGGCTATCCTCCCACAGCACTCTTGTCCTCACTGCTTCGACGAAGGGTCCTCGGACCCAGGGTCTCAGCCGGCTGATAAGATTGCGATTGGGCTTGTCATCTTGAACATAGTGATTTGGGGCATGGTGTTCTATGGGTATTGGACAGAATGGAACGGTACCCCGCCCTGGAGCGGTTGGACTGGTGGAGCGAGCTGTGCGGGCGGACAGGGAGCGTCTGGATGGGGCAAGGTCTGTTGGGAAGAAGACTGTAGATGGGCATTTGTTGATTGTTGAGCAAGCGAGTGTTGTATAGATTATCCGTCAGAGTGTAAGCATAGGCCAGCGTTGTGACAACATGCATTATGATTATTGTATATGGTTAGTCGTACAACAGGGGACACGAGATACAGTTTAACTGTGATGCTTCTTGAATTTGAGTTCTTCGATCTTCTTCAACCTGCAACGCCGTCAGAACCATCTCCTGTCGATAGAAGGACGAAAAACTCACCGCCACTCACATCCCTCCTCAAACTCGCACCATCCACACCTCCTCGCTTCCGTAATCTCAACACCCTTCGGCTCCCGCTCTCCCATCCAAAACTGGAGGACACTCTCCAAATGCGACGCGAGCCCCTCCGGCGAGTGGGTAAAAGTGTGCTTGCCGATGATCGATCCGGAGGAAGGACTGGCGTCTTCATCTTCGTCCGAGTCTGGAGCTGGGGTCTGGTTCGGAGCTGGGATTGACGGAGGGAGGGACGAGGCGAGAGATTGAAAATTGGGAAGAGATGTGACTCTTGCTTTCGGCGAAGCCACACTCACGTCCTCGCCCTCTTCTCCACCCAGCCCCACCTCGATGGAATCAACGAACCCTTCGTCTTCATCTGCCGTAAAGTACTCGCTCTTGCTACTGATTTCCTCATCGTCGATTGGGTGCTTCTTGGAGGCAGCTGTTGCGAGCGTAAATGATGCGGGCGGCAGAGGCTGATTGGGACTCGAGGTGGTGTTCTCAAATGGGTCGGGCAGAGGGTTCACTCCTTGGTCCGTTGAGGATTTTGCGGGTACCGGGGCGTCTGGCTCCGAGGTTGACTCCCCAGATAGCTTCAGACCCTCGGCGATAGCCAGCCGCAACAGTCTCTCCTCCTCCGCCTCCCTCATCTTCCCCTCCCTCTCTTCCCTTCTCGAACCACTTCCTCCCGCCAAGTCACCCTTCCGTCTCTTCCTCTCTCTCCCCTTCCCCTTCCCCTTCCCCTTCTTCTTCCCACCAGCACGGCGGTAAACAAGTTCCAGTCTGTCGTCCGTCCTGCCCAAGTTGCGCCATTCATCCCCAGCAGGCTTGGATTTCGCCTGCGGCTTCGTAGGGGTCGAGGAAGGAGTGGCAGAAGGTGTCGACGAATTAGGAGGGGCGGGACATCCCAGTCCAAGCTCAACAACGTACTTCTCCCAGACTGCCAGATAGTCTTCCAAACACCCACCTTTCTTGACCCCGAACCGCAGTTTGTTGCCTTCAATGACTGCCCTGCTGTCCTGCATGAACTGATCTGAAAAGAGGACCGTCGGGGAGAGGTCAAGATGCGCAAAGAGTAATGGGTAGGAAAATGCTTTCGAAGGGTGGATCTGGGTTGGTAGGATATCGAGCGGCTTGGCGCCCTGTCCCTCATCCCCACGCACAGTGCCGTCTATGTCAGAAGTGTTTTGACGAAAAGGAGCTAGAAGAATAGCGTCGAGCATCTCTTTGTACATCATCACCTGCAGCCTGCCCGCTTGAGAATCGTCTTCTCGGGGCAGAAAACCGCTGGTGCGTGTTTTGGAATCGGAGATGAAGAGCTTGTATGTCCTTGCTTTGGGACCGTCTGTGGGGGAAGAGGAAGGGGCAGGGCGAGGCTTGGTAGGGGGGAAGAAGGAGGATAGTGATGTCTGACGATTTGGGGAAGGCGGTTTTGAGGGTGCCTTTTCTTTCGTGGGCTTTAGAGGTCTGCGAACGATTTCATCCTATTCCTTGTGAGTTGGAGAATGAGAGGATTCAGATGGGGAGCTCACGATGATCCCTAGCACCATCACACCGTTCACGAACCCCACCACAGGAAACTCTCGACATTTCCCGATCGTCAAGAGCGCTTCCACCGCCGAGAACATGTTCAAGAACCTGTAAAGATGTCATCAGCACCTTACCACTTCTCACAGTCCCCCTTGAGCCCTCCATGGCTCGAGAAGGATCAAAGAAAAGGCTCACCTCAACCCCCAAACATCCTCCCGACTCACCGTTCCAACAACGACCTCCTCCGGATGTATCTCCCTCTCCAACCTCTTATGTATCTCTCCTCCACGCTTCATCACCCGCTCCTTACCCTCCGTACGGACAGTATCGACAGTGATAAGTTTGCCGGAGGTTGAGGTGATTGTGGAGGGACGCTGGGCGACGGGGAGGTAGGGGAGAGTTCGGAGACGGCTGGGAGCTGGGGTCAGTTTTGGTTGGAGGTGGTTGGTGTATGTGGAGGACGTACTAGTCATACTGTGATATCTGTCAGATTATATCTTGGCAATGTCACATAGGCTCACTTACCTGGGTCTCACACCACAACGGCCCAACCAAGTCAGATACGCTCAAATAGCCTTTCCGCCTGAATTGGAAAAACGGCGCGAGCTGTTGCTGTTGCTCCTGCTCCTCTCCCTCTCCGTCCTCAGCGCCTTGTGTCTCCTCCGCTACTTCGACCTCGACCGGCTGAGAAACTGAGGAACCTCTGCCATCAACCTGACCGGGGTTTGAGAATATACCACCCCGCGCAAGAGTCAAAGTAGACAACCCCCCCCCAGAAGGAGGAACGATATCTTCCATATCCCCCACCAGCTTCTCACCCCCTCCCCCGTCAACCTCTTGAGCCTCTTGAGGCGGAACCATGCTCTGCGCTCTATACCCTCTCTCCACCCGATCGAGCACTTCCTCCAGAGCTTCGTCCAAGACAATGTCCGATCCGAAATCGTCATAGTCTTCGTCTTCCGCTTCATCCTTGGCTTCATCCTTGGCTTCATCCTTGAGGATTGTCGGATCTGCTTGGTGGCCTTGATCGATGGGCGATGTAGGAAGAGTTGGTCCGGAAGGTAGGTTGTCCGATTTGAGAGGCTTGGGGGAGGGTCGAGTAGCGGCTCCGATCGGTCCATCGGTCTCCTTCGCGGAGGACGATCCCGGACCAGTCTCTTCCTCAGACATATCGCCGTCTCGTAGCGTCTCTTGCGTATCTGGCGAAGGGCCTCAAGAAAGTAATCCCATTGTCGATACGAGGTCTGGGCGGTGGCAAGAAAACAGTCGAGGGGATAGAAGGGAATGTTGAAAACAGGAGATGGCTGATGTTTGGTTTTGGAGGCGATCGACCTCCACCGGGTGACATCAACCACTCCAGTCGCGTCCATTTCGTTGCGAAGTACGTATGGACGATGTACATTTGTATACATAATTTGGAGTCCCATACTCCCTCGGCTAGGAGGCAGTACACAAGGGTCTGAATAACGCAGGTCGATCTGAATCTTCAGCCAACCAGCCACGCCTGCAACAATAATCAAATTGACCAAACTCGGTGCATCCAACTCTACGATACCAGAACCATGGCCAGAGTCTAACGAGATAATCGACAAAGGAAGAGGTATATATAGAGGTAGGAATGTAGGGTGTAAGGAATAAGGATTCTGCATGTGCGAGGTAGGAATGTAGGGGGTTTTTACTTGGGGTTGTATAAACGATGCGTTTATCCGGAACCACCCTGCGATATTGTAAGCAATGGTCAAAAGAAAGAAGAAGGGGTAGACGTACAGCGTAGACCTTGCCGAACATGAGCTCCTGGGCCTTGTCGTAGAGAGACAAGACACCAGCACCGGCAACACCACGGAGGATGTTGGCACCGGCACCCTTGAAGAGAGACTTGATACCCTCCTTGGCGACGATCTGAGAAGCAGCGTCGAACATGGACTTGTAGTGGACGGTACCACCGGAAGTCATCATCATTCGTCGTCGGATAGTGTCCAAGGGGTAAGAAGCGAGACCGGCAGAGGTGGTGACGGCCCAACCAAGAGCGAAGGAAGCGGCAAAGTTGCCCTCAAGAGGACCAACGAGGATAACAGGCTTGATAGAGTCGTAGAGACCGAAGTAGAGACCTCGGTAGACAATGATACCAGCGACGGAGGGAACGAAACCTCGGTAGAGACCGGCAATACCGTCGGAAGCGAGGGTCTTCTTGTAGACGTCCACCAAACCGTTGAACTGACGCTCACCACCCTTCTTGGAGGACTTGGCGTCGTTGGCAAGACGGGTACGGGCGTAGTCGAGAGAGTAGACGAAGAGAAGAGAAGAAGCACCAGCGGCACCACCCTGTTGATAGTGTGAGTAAAAAGTCGTTTTGACGGTGAAAAAAGACATACGGAGGCGATGTTACCAGCGAACCACTTCCAGTAGCCCTCGTTCTTCTTGAAGCCGAAGAGAGACTTGAAGTAGTCCTTGAAGGCAAAGTTCAAGGCCTGGGTAGGGAAGTATCGGATGACGTTGGCGGTGTTACCTCGCCAGAAAGAGGTAAGACCCTCGTCGGCGTAGGTCCTGGCGAAGCAGTCACCAATACCCTTGTAGGGGGTCGCGAGACGGCCCTGCTTGATCCTGGTAAACAAGTCAGCGTGGGATCGGTGACGTGGTCGTGAAAAAAAAAAAAAAAAACACTCACATCTCGTCCTGGTTCTGGACAAGGAGCTTAATACGCTCGATGGGGGCAGCAGCGGTCTTGGAGACCGCGGCGGAAACACCACCCATCATGAAGTCGGTAAGGAAAGCCTTGGTGTCCTTGGGTTTCTTAATGTCGGCCATTTTGAACTGTAGAGGGTCAGTGCGAGGTCGAAAAAAAAGTGTAGCGCGTGCGCAAAGCAGCTGATGGTTGGCGAGGGGGTGTGGGATGGGCACAAGAGGCGCGTCGAGGAAGAAACACGGCCAAGTAAAGCCAAGTGCCGACTTTTCTTCACGGGTCCCACGACCGGACTCCACATGCCCTCCAAGACCCAGTCCCCTCCCCGTCCATCGCGATGCAGTTGCGCACGCAGAGAAGGGTTGACTCACCTCGTTAACCTCGTTTCTACCTCGTACACAGATAAGAAAAGAGTGGGGAGATGGAGAGGAGAAAGAGAGAGCAGATAGAAAGGCTGAGAATGCCACCGCGGAGCGCCCCACAGTGTCTCTGCCGGCACGCGGCGGTACGCGGCGAATTCACAAGTGGCGCTGTAATTACGGCTTTTCGCGGGCACATCTCCGAAGCTCTCTCGGGTCAATTCGGGAATCCGCCGGGCGTCTGCATGCGCTCGTTGCATGGGGAGTGCAGGCGTGTTGGGTGGGGCTGGATGCATCTGAAGGGTCAATGCTGGTATACCAAGGAATACTTGGCGGTCAAGGGCGATAGGGGCGGTCAAGGGCAAGCTGAATTTCGTTACTATAGGCTTTCGGCCGGGCCCTCCACGGTTGGCTGACGAGACACACTCAACGCTTTCAACGAGTTTGCTGGAACGACGGTCATTGTCTGCTGCCCCAGCAGGCATGCAATCCCATTATAGGCGGGACATACCGTTAGCGACGGCCGGCGGAATTGGGATATCGTCAGGCAAGTGTTCGTCGAGGTAAGCGAGCAAACGAGCGTTGAGATCCGAGTCTTTTATGAGCCGTAGACCGTCCGGGGCTTCACTGAGAGCGTCGATGTTGATATGGTGGTACGGGTGGGCGTCTCCTCGGGGGGGGGGTACTTCACCGGCTTGGGAATGAGCTTGGCCATGATGTGTCGGAGACTTGTTAGGGGTGCGTTGGGAGGTGGTGGCGGTAAGGGATCGGACATGATGGGGAGATCGTCGAGGGTGGTGAGGAATGATGACGAGCTGGTACATGTAAGCTGAGATGACAACGAACGATAGAATGGGATAATACTCTGTTCGGCGACTTGGCGGAAAGCAATGCGGGAAAACCGTATTGTGGCGTCATGCACTTGTTGTACGGCGGAATGTGGGTTGTGGACTCCTACTGTCCTATACAGGTCTTCGTAGACATGTCCGGTTTATGAAGGATTCCACTAGTAGGAGTAAATGTTCTTGCAGACGGCATTTTTTCCGTGGACATGATATTCATAAATTCATAGTAAATGGGATTTTGTTTTGTTTCGTCGAAGAGTGTCCGCCGCCTCCCTCCACCCTCGAGCAGCTCTCCCCTATCCATGGTGGCGTTACGACTGGAGCCCCATAAAGAGCCTCCCATCCAGTACCTCATCGCTACACGCCAACTTGAACAGCTCGTCGTGTATCCCACCGCTCTCTTGGGAGTGACCAGTCCACAATCTTCCACTCTTGGCCGCCATCTGTGGCATAGCGATGCCTGGCCTCTAGATCTCCTTTTGTATATCCTTGCTTGTGAACAGAACCGATGCAGTCAATGATTTCCTCACTAGAAGAGTACAGGTCAGTATCGAAGGCGACGTTGAGTGATTCAACCACTAACCGACGGCCAACATCCAACTCATCCCATGAGCGCAACTACCTAAACTTCCCATCCTGCCTCACATCCTCTTGTATAGCCACATACATCTCCCAGCCCCAATCATCCATCTTCCGAACCGCCTCCTCCCAATAAGCATACCAAAGCCCACAAGTTAAAGGTACATGCTTCGATACTCTCAGCGCTAGGGCGACGCCCGTATTCGTCTCGATTTCTCGTTGGATATGCTCTGCACCATCCAAAGGCGGCTCGTTCCATCCGTAGAGGTCCAATAATGCTTCGCCGGGGAAACAGATCTTGGCGGCGTAGCCAGGAGCGTTGGTGATCTCGTAGACGTCCCAGATAGCGCCCTTGCCGACCAGCTTGCCCAGTTGAATGGTTTCGAGATGCACAGCCGATGGATTGGAGTTGATGGTCACGTTGCTACGAGAAGAAGGCCCAAGAGGGTCTTGCAACTGGGCTAAAGTTCGCGGGAAGGAAGAGGCGATGTGAGCGGAACCAAATAGATGCAAGCGCCGAACGTGGCACTCGCCATGTACGGTGGCTATGAGAGACACAGACCAGGATAATGGCATACTGGAGTATTCATTCATGTGAAAATCGAGCTAGATAGCCATGGTACGCCCTAGTGCACATTGCACTAGTGTGCAGCTACTAGGTCACGGGTCAACTTGGCTGCTGGCTGGCTTGGGAATGTTGAAGGACCAAGTTGCTGAGGCGTGACCGGAGCTGGACAATCGACCCTACGCACACCTCATCTGACCACCAACATCTCCCCAACCACGGCACGCTGAGACGACTCAATCTCAGTCAGTATCTTATTTCTCTCTCTCCTGCCACAGTGCCACACTGCTGCCAGTTGAATCTGGGACCCCTCACGTCATACCAACATGAGCGGTCGTGACCGACGGCCTCCGCTCAGCGCGTTCCTGCAAAAAAGTTGACGTGTACGTTCCAACTCCACTTCTCCATCTTCCTTCTGTCTTCTGTCACCCATCCCTGAAATTTACTGTCTGCATTACCCTTACAGCCACATTTCACCCTTTCAAGTGATACAGAAAAGGCTGCTCGCCTAGGCGAGGCGAGGCACAGCCTTCGTTCATCCGACATCACGGGAGGCGCGCGGTCAACTCTGCGGCATGCAGTGCCGCTTACGACTACACTCCTAAAAGCCAATCTACAACCTCACCAACAGTCTCACAATGCCCTTTCTCTCTACTGCTCATCATATCCCCACAATATGGTGTAGCTCTGTGCTTTTGTGCGTGCATAGACTATGAGTATGTTTCTACTTTTTGATCTCTAAGAAAACGTATATTGACAAGAAGGACTCTGACGGGGCATATTGTACAGTACAAATACAACAGCAAAAGCCGAGAAGCAAGAGTATTGCGAAGACTTGTGGTTATGTGTTATGGAATGATAAGGTATAGTCGGCTTGGAGCATTGGAGCACGATGGAAAAGGCAAGAATGTAGAACAACGGTATGTGCAAAGATCCCAAGAGGGAAGGAGAGCGAAATCAAAGAAGGGTTAAAGGTCAAGAAGGAGGGAGAGGCAAGGGTCATAGCAGCAAGCTGACAACACCCAGACAGGCTGCAGCCCATCCAGCGCCAACGGCGACTCTCCCCGCACCCGAAGTCTGGCTTCCCTTGGAAGTTCCGCCCCCCTTACTCCCAGTCCCTCCATTGGACGTCTCCAAGCTCCCCACATCCACCGTCGCATCCCCGCTCCCAACGACACTCGTACCGTACGTCGACGTCGCGTCTTCCGCCACACTTGATTCTTCGAGGAAATCGTTGGAGAAGAAGACGAGTGCGATGGAGGGGGCGAAGACGGGGATGGTACACGTGTTGGCGGTCTGGTCGCAGGTGATTTGGTATGTCGTTTGGTCACCCGACAAACGACCGTCGGCGGCAAAGGATGAGCCGAGAGTCTGGTTCGCCCAGTAGATGTCGTACTGCTCGCTCACGCTATCCGCTTGCAGGTACCTCACATACACCTCGGACGGACTACCCTGATTCTGAACATTGATGACAACGTCCAAATCGCTCCCACCCGTCGCATCATCGATAAAGTTGAACAGCACCATCCTCGCGAGGGCGTCGTTCTCGTAGATGCCGTAGACGGGGTGGTAGATGTAGTTGGCGTCGACTTCGGCGAGAGGGGTGAGGTCGACGACGCGCGAGGTGTTGGATTTGCCGAAGGCTTCGGCGATGACGAGGGTGGGGTAGTAGACGCTTCCGGGGGTCCATTGGCGAGTACTCGACAAGTTGGAAGGGGGAGGAGTGAAGGGCTATGACATGTAAGCTTTGTCGTTGTATAGAGAAGGGAGGGCTTACGTTGTAGTAGACGTTCTGACCACCAACGTGCATGAGGGCGGCAGAAAAGTTGCCGTACGCCATTTGCAGCGCATAATCAGTCATCCTAATCTCATCAGCTTTGAACCGGGCTCTCGGAGGGATATACTCACCACATGGCCGCACCAAAGCTATCACTCAATCCCGCAAACCCACCACAACTTGCCGTGTTCATCTCCAACATGACATACTCCTTGCCCTTGTCCTGTACCGTCGCCGAGTCTGCCAAATACGCGCCCACAAGCGCTTGAGCAGAGGTATGGTTCAAAAAGTCGGAAAAGATGTCTTGCGCAACAATGACGTTGCCGTTGACCTGACAGTTGTTGGTGGGGTAGTGTTGGACGGTGACGGCGGATAGACGGTCGACGTTGTCGTCGAGCCATCCGGCGGAGAGGAGGTCGGAGAATTCGAATCCGACGACTTCGCAGCAGAGCGAGGGACCGAGGAACATGGAGGGGTCGAGGAGGGAGCCGTTGGCGATGATGGAGGCGAGGGTGGCGTCGTACTCGGAGACATACTCGGCGACGGTGTATCCCGCTTCACGATGGTTGTGGTCGACATACCTGTCCGAGGTCAGTGCCCAGTCCAAGAAGGAAGGAAAGGCGCTTACAAGTCTGGTTCGTTACCCACGCTCAGACCGAGCAAGCTATCGCCAAGAATCTCTTGGGCCCAGGTAGCCGCCAAAGGGATGTTGTCAATCTGCAAATCGACGTCCGTCTCGTTGAACGCGAGACCGAAATACCAGTCGACACCGACGAGCGATGTGATATTCGACATGATGTAGAACAGCTCGGGAGAGTAGTTGATGATGGGCGTGTCGGTCTGCACATGTGTTGTCAGCTGACTGTGATGGTCCTTTGCGCAGTACTCACGACGCCAGAGGAGACCTTGATCTTTTCCATCGCCGCGCCCTCATCGAGCCCATCGACAAAGATGGTACTGCCTTCTTGACTGTTACCGCCTACTCTCACAATCGCGCCCACGCCCGCACGGTTCTGGATGTTGGCCATGAAATTCAGAAACGGTACTTTGAGGGTTCCGCTCCGGGCGCCCATAATGGAGGTCGCGACTGACAACTCTATCGAGAACCCGAGAAAGTTGCCTTTTTGTGGGATGGAAAGGGCGAGGTTTTCAGCGACGACGCCGTCGCCGTTGGAGGGGATGGACATGGTGATGGATGTGACGGCGGGGGAAGGGGGAGTGGGGGCGGTAAGACGGGTGGGGTCGTAGGCTGCGAGACCGGTGTAGGTCTCGCCAGCGGCGAGGGAGGTGGCGGTGGCGGTGGTAGAGGCGCCGGTATAAAGAGTGACTGCACCATCTGCCCGGGCGAGGGGCAGGGCAAGGAAACCGAGGAGCGGAAGGAGGGCGAGAGAGGGGAACATGGCGGATGGATGAAGAGAAGAAGAGAGATGCGGAATGTTTACTCCCTTCTAAGAAAGGAGTGCGCGTGAAGGGCCTCGTGGGGCTTGCCTGTGTGGGAGATCAGACGGCTCGTTTGGCGAAAGGGGCCTGAGCGTACGACGGCGGGAGATTGGATGTGGATGGCCGGAGGATGGAAGGGAGCGCGGAGGATATCTGGGGGCTGGGGGGTGGGCTAGTGGCTAGTGGTGGTGGCTAGTGGTAAGGAGTGTGGGAGTTGTGGGTGGTGGATTATACAAGAATATAGATGATGGAAGAGAAAGAAGAGAGCGATGGTGGCTGTCGGCTGAGCGTCAAACAACCAACGGCGCACTGTTTGGCTCTTCCGATCGTCACAGGGACCGGGAATTAAACCATCTCGCTCTTCCGCTCCTGGCCCCGCTGCTGCTCACTCCATGCATCCATCCAGTCTGCTGCTCTCCCCTCCCATGCATGCTCTCGCCGTGATGCATAGACACCCCCTGCTGCCTGCTGCATTGTGACTTGGGACAGACACCCCATTACACCATTTGGGCTCATTGGAGTGGCGGGACGGACGGATAATGCGTATTTCAGGTGCAAAAGTACAGAAAAGTACAGGGAAAAATCCGATACCCCGGGAAGCTTGTTCGTGTTGTTTGATCTCTTCTTGTGCACCAAACAAGCGCTGGCTTTTGGAGCGTTTGACTTCTGGTCCTCCCGTCCCATACTCTACGTGCATAGCTGCTATTTAATTGATCCAGTGAACATGGGCAGTCATCTTTCTCTGCTTTCTTTGATTTCTCTGGCAAGCCTTCGATCACATCACTCGCCAGGCCAAGCTGCTGTCCCTGCATGCTGCATGCTGCATCCCCTCGAAAACGGAGGACCGAGCAACACTCCCCCCTTGCTCAGCCTCTGCGCTCTGGGCGTGCTCAGCTGCCCCTCTTTCCTCTTTCCTCTTTCCTCTCTCTCTTTCAGCCCGTCGGCCGGAAAAAGGGAAAGCAGGGATTAAAGCCAATAAGGAACACAAAGCCAAGCATTCTACCAGAACTGCGCACCCAGGAGCCGGTCGGGCCGGGACCTGGGTATTCCAGCCACTTTTCGAGCCTCAGCCCTCAGCCTTTTTCGGCCCTTGGCTCGGCTCTTGACCACCTTCACAAATGACCGCGTTCGCTTGGACTCGTTATTCCGCCACAGTGCACCAAGTATTTCCATTCCAAGCTTGTGGCCCTTGTGGCCCTTGTGGCCCATGTGGGTACTGGGTTGCGGGTTGTGGCCGTTATGGATAGGTTTGGATCCCGAAAGCCGAATTGGTCTTCGGTGTTTCTCAAAGTCAGATCTTGCGATTATGGTTGATTCTGCTCATCTCTCCATCCAGCCAGCCCGAAGATCTTGATGATATCAAACACTGGGGAATGGGGTAATGGGGTAATGGGATATGGGGGACGAGTGACGAGTGACGAATTGACGACCGATCTGTGAGTTGTGAACTTGTGACGAACGACTTCCCGACCAACCCCTGTGGCACCGGGCTGTAAGTGTGTACTGCCAAGTACCATGTGTCTATGTAGTTTACCTTCACAAAGCAGTGTGTGCATGACTGGCAATGGAAAGGAGACAGTCATGATACCATCAAGTACTCGTACTCTATAGTATAGTCAGTTGCGGAAACGCGAACCCCGCCACCAACAAATTCTTCGATGCTTCAACGTCATCCCCGTCTTTCCTCATTCTCATCTCATACTTTCCGCCCTTCCACAGATGGAGCTTTCTTTCCACAAGCTCCACCAGACTGATAAAAATGCTGCATGTAAAGCGTTGAGAACTCTCATCACTGATTCCATCTTGACACCATCGCCTTCCCAAGTCCAGATACCAAAAGCACCAAAGCAAATGTCAACCCATACCATCACAGCCCCCATTCCGACCTACGCCCACAGAACTCTCCACCGCTCCTGCCCCGCCCCCGCCCCCGCCCCCGTCCCGCATAACCATAACAACCCATCTCCCCCCGCGCGACCCGTCCACCGTCCGCGTACGACCAGATCTGGAAGGGAAGCACAGGAAGAGTGGTTCGAGTTCCATCATCTACACCATCCCGCTCCGAGGCGTGTGTGGGAGTCTGTAGGGCATTTGCGGGATGTTGGTGATGTGGTTGATAAAGACCCCGGAGGGAGCGAAGAAGTAGGGGAGAGGGAGAGCGAGGGGGAGGGGAAGAAGATGTCGGATTTTGAGACGCCGGCTGGTTCGCCCGCCGAGTCGCCAGTGTTTCGCACGTCTTCGTCTTCGTCGTTGGGTTTTGTGAGCCGGCCGTCTCAGCTTGGCTTGACGTCTGTCGTGTTGGAGGAGGAGGAAGCGGGTGGGGTTGAAGAGGGTGTCTCTGCTGAGAAAAAAGATGTTGATGTTGCTGGGCTTGCGTATGCGGATACCGACCCCGAGGCAGTGACCGACGGTGGAAAGGCCGTCCAGTCTTTCGAGAATTCCGCGCACAGGGTTCCATCCCCGCCTCGTCTCTCAGTGTTCAAACGCCGAGCCGCCACTCTACCCTCAACTCCCCAACCCCTCGCATCCCGCCAAACCCAAACCCAAACCCAAACCCACCGTCCCCACGCCCAACCCTCCCTCCGTCCCTTCCCAACCCGTCCCATATTCGAGCGCGAAGCCTTCAAAACCACCGAAGACAACATCCACAACTATATCAAACAGTACCAGACGCATCCATGGACGGAGAGGGAAGAAGGGCCGGATTATTTCTTGTTTGGGTGGAGGAATGAGGTGATTGCGAGTTGGAATAGGTTTTATAGTAAGGAGAATGAGGCGAAGAGGAGGGAGGTGAGGGGGAGTGTTAGTTTGCCTGGTTAGCGTTTGCATAGCGATAAGTCAGCGGATGTATGCCTTTGAATGTGATGACTTTGGAGGACTGGTAGCATCTCCGTATGACTAGCCCTGGCTATATGGCGGCAGTCCACCCCTATCATACCCCGGCGGTGCCCCCTGTCCTTCAGGACCCGCCCCAGGCGCCGACACCACATCACCACCTTCCCCAGCCCCAGCCACCGGCCCACTAGCCGCCACACCCCCTACAGCATTCGCCGCCTGGCTCGCATCAAAGCTCGGCGGCGCATGTTGCGATTCATGTGGTGGAGGTGGAGTCGCAGGCAAAGGCGGGGAGTGCAGGGGATGGGCGTTGGTGGGGAGGGTTTGAGTGGAGAATTGTTGGAATGTGCGGGGAGGGGGTTGGGAGTGGGGAGAGTTGAAGGATGGGAGGGCGGGGAGGGAGGGTTCGTCGATACCTGGTGGGAGGTCGTCCTGTTTGGGGTTAGTCTCAAGCACGAGGGAACTTGAGGATTACGCACCTGGAGATCGACGACTCGTGTACCGTCACCGAGTCCGAGATGTTCCATCAACTCTACAGCGCCTCCCGCCTGTCCAGCCCCGTCCAGCCCCAGACGAGCGACTACGTCTTCCACCACGCCGTTCACCTGGACGAGCTCGCCTGGTTGGAGTGGGTCCATGGAGCCGCGGGCGTGTAACGAGGCGGCAAGGGAAGGAGGAGGCTGGGAAAACGTTTCATAGCCGTCGTACTAGTCAATGTCAGCAATGCTCGTAAAGTATGCAGAAATACTACTCACCTCGACCCAGGTAGCGAGTTCACCTGAGAGCCCATCTCTACCCACCCTCAACTCTTCCCTCGCAGGATCCACAGCAGCCGGAGAAACATCGTTCGACTCCCTCTCCTTGCCCGTATCTCTATGCGGGAGTACCACGCTCACACTGCCTCGCCTCCTCTCCTCTTGCGCTTGAGACTCCAAGAACGTCGGAAGCCCGCTCGGACCGGAACCTGCCGCTTCTGGCTCTTGCTCGACTGGCGGAGGTGGGTATGAGGCCGATGGGCCAGCTTGTGAGGGACGACGTCCAGGCTCGAATGGAGGTGGGAGATCATCCCCGGGTACGTCTTCTGCCCTGGTGGTCCCTTGGGCACCGACGATATCCCGCCCTTTAAGCCTGTACGCTTCTCTAGCTCGCTGCTGTTCCACTTCGGGATCGAGAATGGGCGAAGGAGGCTCAGAGAAAGTATCAGGGAAAGTGGACGAAGAGGCAGAAGGCGGCTGGTAGATCTTGGGCAAGATGACGATGGGGTGCTCGATCGTCCACCCATCGTCCTCGCTCTCGGAACTGGCCGGGCCTGATGGACCTGCACCGCCCCCATCGCCCAGCCCGACTCTGACGCGCACACCGAATTGGACCTCGTGCCATCCTGCGCGCTGGTTGATCTCGCCCCACGTCCGTTCTGCCAGATGGCCGGTTTGAGCTGTTGGGATAGTGAACAGCAGGCGCGGGGCGGGGAGAGGGGGAGGACCGGGGTAGCGCAGGGATTTGCCGGAGGAGTGGAGGAGGGTGTAGTGCTGCTCGGGAGCAGGATGGGTGGAAGATGAGGATTGCGAGGAATGGATGGTGACCAAACGGTAGAACTCAACCCGTATTCTGCGCATACGCCTCAGAATGCCCTTGGCTTCCTGCTCTGCACTTGTCGAGCCCTTCTGATCTCCTGCTTGCTCACTAGCAGACAAGGTAGACGGTTTAATCTCGACTCCAAGGTGCACCAGATCACCGAGGTGAGGGGTATCCGACGACAAGAGAAGGCGGGTCGTGATGCCCTTCTTGGTCTGCACATGCTCTACCTCCTTCTTGGAGAGTGGATAGGTCGCAAACAGGGTCTGGGGTGTTCCCTCGACAGGTATTGTAGCCTCGACTTGTTGCCCCGTCGACAGGGAAAGGATGACCGAGAGCGTGTACCGCACTTCGCCTTTGGAGAGGGCTGACAGATTCAGCGTTCCAGGGAGTATCTCGCCATCTGGGTCTGCCGTCGAGCTGTCTACCCAGTCGGGTGGGGGGACGGTGGCTGGGAGAGGGATAGCAAATTGGTGGCAGGTTGGGAATCTCGCTGTCGATGTACTTTCCTCGTCCAATGATGGTGGGGCCGGGTAGAGCGTCTGCTCGGGAAAGTGATAGAGGTCGATGGGGGGTGCTTCGGGCAGCACTGACTGGAGCTGCAGCTTGGCTCTCCTACAAGAGAAAGTCAGCTCACGACTCCGAGGACAAAGGAAGAGCCTACAAGGCCTGTACACCGTGCTCCTCGCCAGCACCGAGGCCCTTAACAAAGACCTCGCCCTGGACAGATGGCCCGCAGAAGAATGAAGCGGCGTCGGGGAGGGGTACCACCAGGATCTGTGGGAGGGTAGGGGCATAGTCTGGGGGGTGGTCGGCCATGGTGAAAATGGAGATGAAAGAGGAGATGGGCGCAGTAGGATCCGCCAAATGACACGCACTCGCAAGGTGGAGGCAGGCGGCGTCGATGAGCAAGCTTTCGAGAGGATATTTTGTTTAGGTCAAGGGCTCTTGCAACAATTGTGCATCAAGGGTGAGTGAAGCATGGTGCCAGTGAGGCAAGAGTCAAGGGTTGTCTATTATATTGTATGTATCCGACGAGACGATGCTCAGCAGCTGCCATCCTCCGGCCTCTTGCGGGATCGTTCCTCATCCAAGAATGCCACTCTTGACTTTGAGTGTCGTCTGCAGAAGAGTATCTGTATCGAGACTAGGGCAATCGGGTATCTAGAAGAGATGTGAAGACAAAAGTCGGAATGCGCCATTGAACGCCGCAGGGAGAATCGACAAGACAAGAGCATAATAGCACGGCTGTGCATAAAGTCCATATCTTCTTCTGACTTCTCTCCATATCCCTTCTGATCTATACACAATCTTCCTGCCACGAATGGTTGACAAAAGCTATCAAAGCGTCAGTACTGACACCATTGGTGCGCTGCTTGGAGGTCGCCACTCACAACAACACTGGTAGCTGTCCAGCTAGTACAGGACCCACCAATCCGGATCATTGTCACTCTGAGGCATAGCATTGCTTGACCTTCTCACAGCTCCGTCATCGATGGCCTCGCGAGTGTGAGAAAGCTCGGGGAAAGAAGGTGCAGGAGCCTCAACGCCAGGAGCGGAAGGGTTGTGGCGGCTGACAAGCTTGGGAAAGAAGCGCGCCATGAACTTTGACCCCGATCCCGTGGTGGGAGAAGAAGGAGACTTCTGTTGGGTCTCTAAGTACTGCATCTCGGCGAGTACAGTGGCGAGCTTGCCCGTGATGGGGATAGGGCGAGACGCCACAGGAGAGTGGTCGGTGATGTTGTCGACGATGATGATGTGAGACATGGTGAGATGAGGAGTATTTGTGGGTTGGGTGTGTGATTGATGATGGGGTGAGGGTCACTGGTCAAGTGAGAGAGTGGTTGGGATGTGGAGAGTGCATTGAGAAGAGATAGATACTGAATTGACATCGATAGGGCAGGGTTCACGGAATTGCTGTCGCTTTCCGCCATGTTTCCGCTACATCAAGTATCCTCCGATGACGATTGGAAACTTCTCCCGGAGTCTCATAATGACGGCTCTTCTATACGTCCCTGACAGCAGTGATGCTCGGATACATGATGTCTCGAGGATACGGCTCTGAGGTGTCGCACCGACTGATGAACCTCCACTTGAGGGACCGAAAGCCGGCTCTGCGTGGACTTCTGGGAGCTGGAGGCAGACGTTGGAACTGGGGTGCCTGCCGAGCGAGATGTATAGCTGCACTTAACGTGTGGGGGATGTCCGCAGTCCATCATCTCAGCTTCCCCTGCCGCCTCTCCACCCCATCCTCAAACCTCATCTCATCCCGCGCCTCCCAACCCTCATCTTCTTCATCCCCATCCACCTCCGCCCCATGCCCACCTTCCTCCCACTCCCCCTCATCCGCCTTCCAATATGCCCTGCTCAAGCGAGACCTTTTCCCACCCGCGACGTTGGCGTTTTCGAAGGCCAGGGCAGCTTTGCGTTTCTTTTCAACTTTTTCGAGCTGGGCGTCGGTGGCGGCGATGGCTTTGACACGGCAGACTTCGACTTGGATGCCGAGGGAGAGGAGGACGTCGATCCAGATCTGTAACATCCATGAGCCTCTGAAGAGAATAGAGCTAATGCACACTGACCTTCTGAGTCTCAGACAGACTATCACCAGGGCCTTTGACTTCGACAAACCTCGCGTCTTTCGTCTCTGCGTTCCAAACACTGATAACTGATCAGTATGTGGCCTAATGATGATATGTAGACTCACATCAAGTCCGGCACACCACTCGCCCGATGTCTATACTCCTCCGCCAACATCCTACACACCCCACTCACTCCCCTTCCGCCCAAACACTGCAGAATCTCCACCAAATCCTCCTTGCCATACTCCCAGTTCACACCCACCGCCCAGGTAGCTCGTTCTCTTTCCCTATCGTCGGCCTCTAAAAGCAGTTCGACGGCTTTCTTGCTGGAAGAAGCGATGAGGGCAAGGCGGGCTTCGAGGAGGGCGGAGCGCGAGGGTAGGAACGTATCTTCGCCGAGATCGAGAGGGGCGGTTTGGTAGGAGGTTTCAAAAGCGCCGGGGAGGGGATGGAACAGCACGGGCCAGAGTAAGAGGGTAAAGAGGGTGGTAAGTATAGAGGATTCGGAATGGTATCTGTCAAGTATCAGCGAGTCTGCGAGTGAGCTTCGAGATGGAAGCGTACCCTTTGTACCCCTTCTTCTCCCACCACTCCAAAACCCACTCTTCCACGCCGACTTCACCATCCTTGCCCATCCACAGACTCTTTCCAACCAATCTTGTCTCTCCACTGCTCTCGCCGTTTTCACTCTTCACTCCACCGGAGTAGGTTCTCGGGATCCTGACTTGGCCCCGGTTCTCGGGTAGGCGTACAGCGTTGAGGTCGCGGGTCTCGCATTTTAGAAGCGAGGCATAAGAGATGTGGCGTTCGTCTGCGGGAAGGTTGAGCTTGTTTTCGAGTCTGGTCAGGCGGCGAGATAGGGCGGGTCGATAGACTGCGCTCATGTCAATACATGTTACATGAGAAAGAGCGAAACATACTGATATGTGTATCCTCATCTAGAAGCGCGTCTATGCAGACTTGTGTAGCTTCTCGCAGTTTCGCCTCCTTCTCTTTCGGTGTGGTGTTGTAATGGTTCATGAGTACTAGAGCCAGACGGTCATACCACGCCCTATCGAGTCTTGTGTCAGTCCCGATACTATCGAGCATATAGCAGCTTACCCTCTTTTCCCTCGCCGCCATCGCCGCTGAGCGATAAGGGCTTTCAATATCATACACTCGGTGTCATATTCATGTAACACGCCGAGCGCTTCGGCACCCTACGGTTCAATGAGCTGGGATACAAGCGCGAACGTCTCCCGACTCACCTTGTAGACGATCCTCGTAAGGACGTGGGCTGTCTGAAATCTATCCCCAACCAGATTCTTCTCACGCCCCACTTCATCACCTGGGCCGGACTCTTCAGCCGCCACCATCCCCTTCCAGACATCCCAAACGCCCTCCCATATCCGTTTCACAATCGCCGCACCTTCTTTCCTTCCCAACCACTGTCCTTGATTGAACGAGACAGACCCCGCTAGAGAAGCGTTCGGGTTCTTCCGCTGTTGGTCCCAGCCCTCTCCCAGGGCATCAGTGACGGTGGCCTCCCATCCGACTGCCCTTTCCCAGACCAAAAGTTCTTCCCTCGTGTTCCAGATCTTGGATCGTGCAGGTGTACCGTAGTCTGGGTAACGCCGCTTTTTGGAATTGACGAGGATGCTGGGGAGCATGAGACTAGCGCCCCCGGGCGCTATAGGCGGAGTACGGGAGAAGATCAGATTCACGCGGGATATCAGGGCATGAAGTTCTGGCGTGAGGCGGATGAGGGAGGATCCCAGAATGTGTAGCAGTTGATTGCGAAGCAGAGTTTCAGTAGTTTGGGGTTTGCCGAAAGGTAATGCGGTCTGCTTTGTCGACTTTTTGGGGGTTTCTTTGGATTTTCCGAAAGGCAGAGTGGTCTGCTTCTCTTTGCCTTTGGCATTGTCCAGTGGCACAAACCCCAAAATGGTTTGCTTCTTTGCCAGGCCCTCCAAAGCTGCAATGCACCCGTCTCTCGAGCCCGTCTGATGGCTGGGAATCTTCTTCTCCCTGCACGCCTTTCGTAATTCGTCCAGTGGCATGCACGAGAGAAGGTCGGACAGGGAAAGATCTGACTCAGATAGTGCAAAGTGAGTGAAAGGTGGTGATGGTAGAGGTTGGAGGGAGAATGGAGAGATGTGCGGGCCGGTTGCTGGTGTAGGAGTTTGAGACGGTGATGGTTTTGCGCTCGCGTTTCTGGATGCTTTCCCGGTGCTGCCTCCTTGAGGTTCGACGCTGATCTCTTCATCATCGCTCACAACTTCCACTCGCCCGACTTTCGCCGCCCAAAGGCTCTCTTTGAGAGCTTCAGCCAGCTGTGGGTCTGCTTTCTCTTCTTCCAAAGTAAGACCAGACGAAACATCTGACCAAGGTTTGGTAGAGGAAGGGCGTTTGTCGAGCGAAGGGCGTTGAGACGCAGGGGTCTTGAGAGAAGATGACGAGGACATAGCCCGCTTCAGGGGAGTAGACGAAGGGCGGCTGTTGGGCCCGGGATCTTCCCAGATTGGTTCGTCGCGGACAATATCCTGCGGCACCTTCAGCTCTTGACACAACGTCTTCATCCCTTGCTTCACACCATCTTCCCCTATTTCTTGTTCGTAGGAAGCGGACAGAGACGGAAAGGTGTGTATCTTGCCGGGCACGCGGAGGAGAAGTCGGGTAAGGAGGTAATGCGGTTCATCTGTCCATAGGTCAGTGATTAAACTGCGCGAAATGATACAGAGCCCTTACATGGCAGATCAAGGATATACTTGAGAACCCACAGCTCCCTTGGACTGAACAAATATGATTCACTCTCCAGTACGGTATTGATCATCTCTTCTTTGATCAGCGGCTTTCCGAATGTCAAGATCAGAGGGAGCTCACCATCGAGTAGCCGAACATACATCGAGATACCCCGCTCTTGGCGTACAGTCTCTGCAGTTTCATTGCCACCTTGCACGATCTCATCTGCACTCTCTGCATCGAAGTACTCTCCGGCGTGCTCCAGTCCCGCGGAGGGGACGAGGAAGCTGGGAGCAGGCGGACTGGACGCCATTTTGTCGCTGAAGCGGGTGACTTTTGCTTGAACCACAGGCTCGAGTTGTTCTAGTCGTCCATTGAGTGACAAGAGAAGATCATGTATATGCCAGACGATTGACTTCTGATGGAGAGCCTTTATATGCACAATTACTGATACACCACTGGTCAAAAGGGTCGGAAACGCGTCTGACGCGTTACTGATGTGCCTGCCACGTCAGACGTTTATTTGCTTCCGCTTCGATCCGCCTCTTCCATCATGAAGATCAACCTCATCGTTGGTGATATGTTCAAAAGTCTACATGTAAAAGCAGCAAGCAACAGACTTCTCTGCGCCATCGACCTGTTCCTAAGACATTCACGGATATACGGCATCTTACGGGCTGCCATCGCATCCGGCAAATTCAAGGCTTGAAGCAAGTCTTTACGTTCTTCACTGTCGTCCCTGATGATGTAGATTATGACCTCCTGTAGGTCCAAGAATCGCCTTGCGGCACTGTCATGCGAGGTCCATCGCGTCACAACAGGTCGGATGATAGAACGGATTTGACCAAGCTTGAATGTGCCGGACAGCCCGTAAGATGCCGTATATCCGTGAATGCCTGAGGAACAGGTCGATGGCGCAGAGAAGTCTGTTGCTGGCCGCTTTGACATGTAGGCTTTTGAACATATCACCAACGATGAGGTTGATCTTCCACTTGAGTCAGCAGCGTCTACATGTAACGATATCGAAGTACTCACTTGGTGTGCACTACAGTCCAGGTTTATCAGAGTCTTGTCGTCAGAATGAAGAAGCCTTCTGGCCATCTTGAAATCACTCCCCGCATCGGTACAGACACAGATCACCTTCACATCATGATGTTTTTCAATGCGCTCCCTCTCATCCAT
This sequence comes from Cryptococcus floricola, assembly GCA_006352305.1. Taxonomy (NCBI): domain Eukaryota; kingdom Fungi; phylum Basidiomycota; class Tremellomycetes; order Tremellales; family Cryptococcaceae; genus Cryptococcus; species Cryptococcus floricola. Next base: position 234,439 of record RRZH01000008.1, on the reverse strand, counting down.
CAACAGCTTATGAGCATTGATGCCAGTCTTTGCCTCGGAGGAGACGTCCTTGACCCCAGTGCTATAAGCCTGGCAAGATATCATATCAGCACAAGTGATTGACGGTTAATGAGGCGGTACTTACACGAACAGTTCCTTGAGATCGGTAAAGGAGCAGGAAGGCTACCAAATGCTCATGCTTTATGTTGTTCCACCCGTCAGAGATTAGGGTCACCTCTTTTCCTCGTAGCTCATGCTTGATGGATTGATCAAGCCTCCGTGTTTGTTCCTCCAACATAGAGCCCACAATGAGCTGCCTTGTGGGCTGATTCGCTAAAGGGCATGAGCTACGAGGGAAAGAGGTGACCCTAATCTCTGACGGGTGGAACAACATCAAGCATGGGCATTTGGTAGCCTTCCTGCTCCTTTACCGATCTGAAGGAACTGTTCGTGTAAGTACCGCCTCAGTAAACATGTCTTGGTTGAAGGCTACCTGCCGCGAAACATCACAGCATAGCTGTGGGGTAATCCGGAGCGTGCTCTGAACCGGGCCCTTCTTGACAGAGGATGGATGAGGGGTTTCCTCTTCTGTAGAGGGAGTCGGGAGCGTCGAGCCTTTCTTTGAGACAGCAGCATCGATGGTCGTTCGAAGTTGGCCAAGCGTGGAGAGAGGAAGGTTGGGGCATTCGCGAAGGTGTCGAACCATGTTGTCTGTGACTCCACGGACATGTGGACAGTCTTTACGCGCTGGATGCCCTGTCAGCGCCTCCCAATGTATGATAAGAATGGTACGCATCGACGCACCATAGACGTCCAGATGTCTCTGAAACTCCATATCGCTCAGTGTAGTCTTTTGAGGCTGCCAACCAGCCTCGATAGCACGTCCCTTGCTGGCCAGAAGACATCCATTGCACCAAGCATTGTAATGCTGATCGTTGGCCATACTCTTTACGCTATACAGTTTTGCCAACTCGTCGTTGGGGCTGACCTTGGTGAAGTGTTGCCATAGTGGGTGGGGAGGTCGCCCTTTCGACGTCATGACGGGTTGGCGTGAGGTGACAGTACTATGATCCAGAGGCTGCTACGGACAAGAGGGCATTCCGCCGGAAAGCAACTCAAGGGCAGGCAACCAACTACTTACGTAAAAGCGTTCATTTGGTCCCGTTTGAATGAACAATCTGCAGGAGCGGATTGGCGGGCGCTCATTACCTCTATCATTTCCGTCCATCCCATCCAAAACCACTATCAGCCATGTTCAGAGCCACCCGAGTCGCCTGCTCCGCCCTCCGGTATGTACAAGACTGGCTCGGAGACGTAATGTTGGCAAGCAGCTGACAAGACGTCGGCAGCCCCTTGAAGACCTCTACGAATATCTTTGGTCTACCCGTCCACCAAGACCCCCTGCCCGCCCTCACCACCATCTACACCACCACCCTCGCTTCCCTGACACATCTCCCTTCCACATCAGTCTACCGCCAAGCCACGGAAGCGATCACCAAGCACCGAATGTCGATCGTCGAGCAGGCGCAAGGGAATGTGGAGGAGGCCGAGGAGAAGCTGGGCGGTAGGGTGGTGGAATGGGTTATTGAGGAGGCTGAAAGAGAGGCGGCTCTGGCAGCAAAGGCGGTTGAGTGGAAGGTGTAAGTGGGGACTTTGGGATGATGTCAGGACGTGCTGACAGGACAATAGCTGGGAACCTCTTGTCGAAGAACCTGCTCCTCAACAATGGCGATACTTTGAGCCCCTGAGCGACGACGCTTGATTCTTTCTTCTTTTCACGACCTCAGCATTGTATAGGGAGATTCCGGAGGAGCTGCATCGAGATGCATGATTCTAAGACGATCAATCAGGAGGCGACTGACATGCGCTGTATAACACTGCTCAAGGATGATATCTAATTCTGTAGGGTTTATCACCGCCCTTCACCTTCACTCGAGTGTACGGATCCACCTGCACGTCAAGATCCGTCCTGTGCCCTCTGTATCCTCTGTGACCACCGCTTTCGCCCCCGCCTCCAGCCTCGCTGTCTTCACTCCCACTCTCGCTATCGCTGTCGCTCGCACTATCATTCCTAGCCCCTCCTTCTCTACGGCCTTCGTTCCCACCATCTTTGTCGCTGCTTTTCTCGTTGTGCATTGGAGAAGCGGGAGAGTCTGGCACGATGTCCGAGTCAGAGGTAGAGTCCGTTGAGGAGTCAGAGGAAGTGTCTGAATCAGTATCAGAGGAAGAGTCCGAGTCGGTTTGAGAACCAGCAGATACCGGAGCTCTGTCATCTGTTGATGTGGATGCGTCTGTTTTGGCAGTCGTGGGGGTACCAGGATCTGAGCTATCTGAGGTGGAAGGTGAAGGAGGCGATGAAGACGCAGAGGAGTCTGTGTCAGACTCGGCAGGAGTCTGTCCGTCTTTCTTCCGTCCGTCTCTCCTGTCTCTGTCTTTTCTGTCTTTCTGCTTGGGATCTCTTTCACCTGACCCGCGTTGGTCGTTGCCATCCCCCCTTTGCCCATCCTCGCTACCCCCGGAGGTACTCTCGTCCCTGCCCGTATCGCGTGCACTGTCCTTCTTATGCTTCTTGGGATCTTTCTTCGTCTCTCTTCGAGGGTCCCCCGGCTCTTCCCGACCTCTTGCACCACTTCCCCCCGGGTCTCTAGCATCATCCTCCCTCCTTCCAGGTCTACCTCCATCATCACCCGACCTTGGCCGGTCATCTTCAGGCCTTCGCGTTGAGCCTGATGGATCTGTAGTGGAGTGCTCGCGGTCGGATGAAGAGCTGGGTAGGGAGAGGAATGATGAGGGGGAGGTGGAAGCGACGATCAGGCCGATGGCGATGAGTAGGATTAAGAGAGCTTCACTTAGGGCTTTCTCAAAGAACATTGGTGGGCGCTCTTTGCGAAGATTGCGGTGTGGTCTTGGGAAAGGCAATCGGATTCAAGGTCGGCGTGAAGTTGAATACGGATAGAGGGCATTTGTAGGCTCAACAAAGTCCCTCCTAGGGCATCTGTACGAGAGCTTAGTCTGTTGAGATGCGCGGGATAAAGGAAGGAGTCGTGAAAGTAGCAGGTGAAAGGTACTGCTTGTGCTCATCATTGGGTGTATCTATGCATCATGATATATTCGCGACAAAGTGCGTGCATGCTGTATCAGTCCAGCTTGGCCTGCATTATCATTAGCAACGATCTCCGTGCCACCCCACCAAAGACTCACATTACTAAAGTCCATCTCGGGATGCTGCCTCTTAAACTTTTCCACCAACTCTTCCTTCTTGATCTGATCGCTCGTCTTGCCGCCTATAGCCTTCTGGCGATTATCAAACATCATCTTCTCCACCATCCCTCTCGTGGCTGGGTCCAGATCGGACAGCTGCGAGTTTTCGGGGTTGATCTTTTTGGTGTCGATCTTGGGGTGGTGGGTGAGGATGTGCGGCCACCATTGGGATTTGCCGATGTGGGAGGAGAGTTTTTCGAGCTCAATCGTCAGGATGGAAGAGTCTGTTTACCAAGGGATAAGCTGTGTACAAAGGTTATGATGGAAGGGCGTACCGATGGTCCATGAACAGTCGTCAACAACAACGTCGGCAAACAGCTGACCTTCCAATATGGCGTCTTTCTCCTTTTTCAATTGTACCTATGATCCGAATGAGATTCTGTGCTTGCTTACATTGCTGGATCACGAGCAGGGTTTCCGGTGAACGAACCTTGAGTGTTGTCTTCTTGATCTCTACGATCAGGTCTTTCCCGCGAGTCCCTTCGGGCAAAGGAACCGTGACAGTAGCGGTACCAAGCTCTTGTGTCCATTTGTAAGGCAGTTCTGTGCCATATAGTCAGTCTCTACCCCCATATCTCAATCATATGAGTGTTAAAGTGGCAGCTCTAACGAATTTATGAAGCTAGGACAAGGAACATACCGGCTTGTTCAGCTTGCTCTCTTTGTCTTTCAGCGAAATCGAACGCAGTCCGCTCTTGGGGGGTCATCTGGTCGTAAGTCTTATCAGACATCTTGTCGATAGTATAGGGGGTTATCGAGGAGTTGATATTGGAATAGATCGAGAGGAACAAGAACAGATATGTACAGCACAATGATCGACGAAAGACCTCGACAGGCCGACGGGCGTCAAGCGGCCATCTCCGCGCACGGGATCAATTTGTTTGTCTCCTCTGCTTGAAATCAAAAAGTTCTCTATGGTCCATATAATTCTCAAATAGAATCAGGCAGTGCCCCCACCACTCACTACAAGCCAAGATTGACCAACCATTATGTCCGACGCCTTCTCAACACATCCTGAGCACGCCCTCGACCATCCCGAACTCGAGGCCATCTTGGAACAGGCCAAAGCCGGGCCCAGCAGCGCGAGCTTGGGCGATGGAGCAGAGGGGATGAGCGTGGAAGATGCCTTCGAAGTTGAAGAGAGCGTGAGGAGAATACTGGAAGGGGGTCACAAGACTGTAAGTCATGTCGAGGATGTGGTGCACATAGCTGACGAAGGAGCGTAGATTGGACTGCAGTTTCCAGATGAACTGCTGTCGACTTCGGTTTCAATATATCGGGCGATACAGACTCGAATAGGACACACTGGCGCACAAGCATACGTTCTGGCTGACAGTACATACGGCAAGTGAGTGTCACGGGAATCTCCAAGAAGTCGCAAGAGCTCATGCGCCGAGACAGCTGTTGTCCCGATATCCTGAGCTGTTTGCATTTGCCGGCAGATTTCTTGGTCCACTATGGCCATGCTTGCCTAACACCGTACGTATATGCCAACGTGACATGGCAATGAGCTGATATGAATATGGACGCAGAACCGACGCACTCCCGATACATTACGTCTTTCCCCGTAAGAAGCTCGACGTCGAGCATGCCTACGGGGCATTGTCCAAGGCCAGCGAGGAAGATGTGCAGGATGGGAAGAAGGGTGTGATTGTTGTCTGGGATGTGGCATATGACTGGCTTGCAAGTGAGTCATTGCCACCGACAGGGCGACAGCGGGCTCATTTGAATACAGGTTCAATTGCAGAGACATTCACTAAAGAATCAACGATACCCATCACTTTCGCGCATATCAACAAGCCTACTGCTGCTCCTCCAAAGAGCGATGAAAAGGGAAAAGCGCCTGCTTTGAGGAGTGTTGAGCCTCCTGAGGGTTTGGCGTTGACCGACTGCATACTGTGGTATATCGGGGAAGAGGGCAGGTCATCCATGAACCTCCAGATGACCCACGCCTACAATTCTGTACGTCATTTCAGTCGCTCTCTATTATCTCTGACCTTCTTTAGCTTTACTTGTACTCCCCAACATCCAAAACCACCTCTCCCCTCCACCGCACCACTTCCCGTCTCCTATCCCGCCGCCTCTTCGCCCTCCACCAAGCCCTCTCCTCCGACATCTTCGGCCTCATCGTCTCCAACATCGGCCTCTCCTCCTCCCGCCCCCTCCTCGCCCAACTCCGCGCCGACCTCAGACGCGCCCAGAAAAAGTCTTACACCCTCAGCGTGGGCAGGCTCAACCCCGCCAAGCTGGCAAACTTTGTGGAGATAGAGTGTTTTGTGTTGGTGGGGTGTAATGAGGGTGGGGTGGTGGATTCGAAAGAGTTTATGAGACCTATTATCACGCCTTGGGAGTTGAGCTTGGCTTTGCAAGGAGAGGGGCACGAGTGGGCGCCGGAAAAGTGGACGTTAGATCTGGGCAAGGTTCTGGAAGGTGAGTCTGTCCTCATAGCAGTGGGACTCTGGATTGATGAAAACGACAGATGCGAAAGCCAAGGCCGACGAGGATGACGACAAATCCGAAACCCAATCCAACCACTCCACCTCTTCCGACGAAGCCCCCGAATTCTCCCTCATCACCGGCACCTACCGCACCAAGAAACGTTTCAACGACGAATCTGCTGGCCCTGCTACTAAACAGATCGAGTCGGGCATCCAGGATCTTACGCTGAGAAATCAGACGTTTTCGTTGAGCAAGCTAGAGAGTGCGGGATCGAGCTTTTTGGCGTCGAGAGAGTTTAAGGGGCTGGAGGTGAGGTATGGGATGGATGAGCCTAGTTTGTTGGAGGAGGGGAGGAGTGGGGTGGCGAGGGGGTATACGGAGGAGAAGTAGACAGCTTGACTGGAACATGTATACCGTGGTCATGGTCATAAAACGGCGCTCTACCCATGTACCATCCATCACGTTGTCTACGAGCTTTCTAGAAGGATAAGCGGTATGGTGGCTTCGAGAGGTCCGTTCTACGCCTGAGAGTCTCGTGTCGCATTCCAAATTACATCTGATACCGTCTTCTCATACTTCACCTCAACTCTTCGACGCAGATGTTTCAGTTCGCTCAGCACCAGTTTCCTCTTTTGAGTGTTATAGTATTCAAGGTCGATTTCGGCAGGCAAGGTGCTTAGGTCGAGATTAGCTTGTCGCAGAAGTTCCTCTTTGGTTTTATTTCTGGTTGACGAGTTGGCCAAGATTCTTGAGATGGGGTTCCGTGAATCTGCCATTCGAACAGTACCAGGATGAGAGAACGATGTTGTCCCCACGCCTGGCCGTTGGTAGGGCTCTTCAGGGCTCTGGCGAGAAACGATTACGGTACCCAACGCTTCATCGCTCATCATGGTGAGGTCGTCTGTTGGTTCAGACGGCTCCTGGTCAGGGCGCTCGCTGTCACTTTCTGTTGCGAAAGTAAAGTCAAGGATCAGGGCCTTTCGTCGATCAATATTCTTTTGAACTTCGGCGATTTCTGTCTCCACTTCTGACCGCTCAGTCTCGATCTCACGAATTCGCTTCAGATATTCATTCTGCTTTGACAAGGCTTGTTCAAGCTCAAAGCGGGTGTCCATATGTCTTTTAGGGGCCGATAGAAGCCGACGACAGGTCATGGGGGAACTATCCCTTGTCCGCCTTGGGCTGCTCGAGTCTCGTCGGGAAAGCTGAGTTGGCGATGGCGAATCTTGCCTAGCTGTTTCGTTCGTAGCGAACGACCACTCTTGTGATGGGTACATGTTTGCGGTACGGGTTGTGGATGATTGTGATTATGCGGCCGGGTCTAGCTGCTTGTTGTGTCTTCCAAATATTATAAAAATATCTCGTTGTAGTTCGGACCATCAGTCAACCTTTGTCGTAATCTAAATTTACACTTGAAAACACAGACCACCTTTGATCTCCGCGCACAACAGCGGTCCTTGAAATGCCGCCTTTGTTGCTAATGTTAGCTCAGCGCTCTCGCCAGCAGCAGGACACTATCCCATTGTCTCTGCCTTTGTTCAGGAGAGGCTATCTTTGTCGCTTCCTTTTCGGAGTCTCATAGCCGCATTCGGACTTATATGGGACAAATGTCAGATTTTAAACACCGGGAGAGGGCGGAAGAGAGGAGGAAGTCGTTGCTGGACGAACGAGGCGTAGACTGAATCGTGAAACACCACAGGTACCCATTTGGATGTACCACCGTAACAGCAAAAGGTCTACTCTACTTCTGGCAGAGACAGAATGGATGTTTTCATACGCGGTGTCATCCTGCTACAGTATCGTGGCACGTGCAGTGATGGTCTGAGGTAGTTGATGACATGCATCATGATGTCGGGTTTGTATCACCTTCTTCGGAGTCTATGCTCCACCTCCATCCTTGTTCAACGATCTCCAGCTGAACCATCACCCTCTAAGCTTCTGTATTGCGTCCACAGCTGAATCAACTCTCGCGCCCCAGCCTTCAACATTTCATTTTCGGCCTCAGTCTCGGACTGTAGGGAGGATATCTCGTTGTTGATTTCTATCAGCAGACTTTCGTTAGTCTTGTTTCGATCTGACGCGGTGAGGAGTCTTGATAAGGGATTGAGAGGGGCTTTGTGAGAGGTAGGTGTAGGGGAAGGAGAGCGTGACTCTAGACCGGCTTGTTGAGTCTTCCATGTTATGGTCATCAAGGCCAAGCGATTAGATATCACATCAAAACTTTCAGAATCATCATCTCTACCTTCCTGTTCGCCGGCATGAGAGCTCCCGCCCCCCTCAAGCCCACGAGATTGGTGCTGTTCAATTCTGCTTTTCATCATCGTAACCTCAGTCTCAACTTCGGAACGCGAAGTTTTCATGTCATCGAGGTCCCTTCGATGACGGGCTTTCTTGGTCTCAGCGACGTCGAGTTCAAGCCGGGTCTCTTTATGCCTGTCATGGGCAGACAAGACTCTGGTGAGCGCAGGGAGGGCGCTAAGGGCCGCTTGATGTGAGGATGATGTGTCGTCGTCCATTCTCAAATATACCGCTGTAACAGTCTTTTAGGTGTCGATTGATGAAGGTAGGGAGGAGGATAGCTGAGGATTCGTGTGACAGCTCAGATATATTCTGCATCGTACTTACTTCCGTAGAATGGTAGGTCTTCAAAATGTCAGAAAGGAAAAGTCGGGCGAACAAAGTCAGAAGATGTGCAAATTGGGGCTCGACATCATACCACAGAGCCTCCCTTTGATAGATCACTGCCGGCAAGCCTCGAAGCGAAGGCGCGATGCATCACGATACGGTACTATGTTCCCATGCCGCTTCATTGTCCCTATCGACGTCAATCAGGTCTCCTCTGATCCTCCTCCCGCTAGCTGCGATGCTTGACAATCTCATTCCGGGGAACCATTCAAAACTGATCATCCTCTAGTTCTTTCATCTCTGTACACAGTTGAGTCAGCTCTTGGGACTTGGACACAAGCTCTTGGTCCCCCAAATAGCCCTGCGCCTGAATGGAGGATATATCGGCTCGAACTTGCTTCAACATATTTTCCGTGGTCTTCTTTCGACGCGATGAGGTGCGCAGCCTTGATAATGGATGTAGAGGAGCTTCAGGAGGCGCACTAGGAGGAGAGCCTAAATATGGGGGAGCGTACTGAGATCATCCAGAAGTCAGTTCGTCCAGATGTGAGGGGAATGTTTTGTAGTTCTCAAAAACACCCTTTACAACAACTGCCGCCCTCTCATCGCCTGCTTCGCGACTTTCGCGTCTTTCCTTTGCCTCGTCGATTCTCTCCCTCACCATCGATATTCTGGTCTCATAGTCCGAATGTAAAGCTCTTTTGGTATCGAGCACCTTTTGATGAAGGGCCTTATCGGTGTTGGCGACGTCTAGGTCGGATCGGATTTCTGTATGCCTCCATGAGCGGGGATGGAGCGGCTTGCTGTAGAGGCAATAGAAGGAAAGTCAATGAGAAATGGGGAGGAGGAGGAGTCTGTGTCTTGCATCTTGAGTATGTGTATGAGACTGTGTTGTCTGAGCGGATATGATGATAACGAACTGAGGGACAGGAGAAGGATGATGCAGTAGTGTGGCCACTTAATAGATCTTGACACATATCATGATATATCTTTCTTTCTAATGAATAGACACCGAACTCGAGATTGATGCGAAAATTTATAGTACAGTAGAAGGAGGGCACGAATCATGCGGATATCACTCAACAATGATGAGATGAGAAGTGGTTGCCCTTTGTCTTCATGTAGCGCGGCGGTAATGGCTGAAACGAGTCCTCTTCTCTTCTCTCTGACTGTCAGTATCGTTATATCCGTCGTTTGATATCTGTCCTTTGATGAAGGCTCATAGTCCCACATTTGACGTGACTTTTGGATCCACGATATGTATCATTTCCGGATATTCACCCCTGTCTACCAATAAAACCCCCATATAGGCCAGTTATTGATGCCGCTCCGCGGCCCCCTAGATGGCCTTTTCCCGCAATAAAACGCGTGATTTTATTCACTAAAACTCGAATTTTATCAACACTCAATTTCTAATGCATTCCCTGTGCATTACCATATAATTCCTAATAACCCATTACAACCCTCCCTCCGCCATACCACCGCGCGGCGCGTCTAACCTTCGCCTCTTGAACATTCTTATCACACGCCATGGGGTTGGGGTTCCGCAAATTAAGCACTGCCAGCAAATACAAGAGAGTCGTCACTAGCGATAACTGCGTTCTTGATCGACAACTCAGAGGCGTCAAAGCCGATCGACACCAGTTCCGAGTGACTCACGCAAAAGAGGTCGCAGCTAATGAGGCAGCTCGCAAAGCCAGTATCGCCCGGACAGTGCAACACCACCGAGCTGAGGCGCAAGCATCCCAATGGGAGGATGTACCAATGGCGCCAATGGATGACTATGACATGGGTCCGGGAGATTCTTCTTTCGACTTTGTTGAAGAGAGACTGAAGCAATCGGGCGACGACGCGTACGCTGATCGGCAGGACCAGTACATCCAACAGAGACTGTCCTCTGTTCCCAAAGGCAAACGCAAACAGTACGCGCTGTCCATGATTGTATGGACGAATGAGTGGAAGGATATTAGGAGGGATCTGCTCGACGTGTATTTGCGGTACCAGCGTCTCGAAAGAGAGGGAAAAGATACGTCCGCCGGCATTGAGCATCTCCAGGCGAAGTGCACTTGTTCTCAGACGGAGACCTATGACCGGGAGGTGGCTTTTGTGGAACAAGACAAACGTGAGCATATTTTCCTTTTTCTCAGGCTGCCACTGACACATGCACAGACTGGTTTGAGAACGTGGTCTTCTGTGATTGTATTAAAGACCCTGTAGTACTTTTGGCACGAGGTTTCATTGCGGTCTCGCCTTCCAGGCCCACCACTGCCTTGTCGTTGAAACTTGTCGCCTTCTTCCATACCATATGGCAAAGCGTCCCTATTTCGGTATCGGGTTTTGCTAGTGGTGTGTGGTCATGGCAGGCCAAGTTAGCTGGCGCTCTCATGACCTGGACGTCTTACAAGGTGCGTCTATCTCTAAATATACTCCCATCAGCTGACGAAAAGATAGCCTCGCAACGGCGGGCCCTTACTCAGACAGGCTCTCTATGTCTACCGCGATCTTCTTTTTCAAGAGGAAGAGTTCAGCAAAGAGGTGATGCCTCTCTCAACTTTGGAGCAGCTGGCCACAACGTGTCCTCCCTGCTTCGGGCCTCGAGTCGAGAGTGATCTTCTTCCCAGAGACAGTCATTTCATTGGATCGTTCGACGGCTGTTTCAGCCAAAAACGACCTTCCACTGCAGCCAAGAACGACTTTGCGAAGTTTGTGCCGTCAACGTTTCTCAATCAGGGTATCCTTGCATACGCGAGCCAACTTGAGGAAGGAAGCCAGGGGCGCGCTCGTCAAGCTGCAGAGGAGAACGATGCTGTGAGTCTCTGCGTCTCTATTCAGCTGTGGCGATCACTGCTGAATCTCTCTACAGGCTTGCGCCGGACACTGGAAGGCTAAGGACGGAGGGGTCGGTTCGGGGGCTTTCAAAGGATTGGAAGATACGGGTCTGTTTGGCTTCGTCTGCCGGCATGATTCATGTGTCAAGCTCATCAATCTCGTCAAGTCAGGCGAAAAGTGAGTTTGATCTCGGACGGCGTGCACAACTACTGATTCAAAGTGCCCAGGATGATGTATCCTCTCGCATACATCATCTGGTTGCTCAACATTGTCGATCCTACAGCTCGGATGGGCTTGCTCTACGACATTGGCTGTAACTTCGAGGCTCATCTAAAAACCGTGAGTCTCTCCTATCTTCTACGGCAAATGTGTCGGGCAATACTCATCCATATCATAGAGAGGTCTCTTGGTCGATGATCTTGAGTCGTTCCGAAGCCGCTTACAAATCGGTGTCTCCGTCTTTCACGCGTACGCTCATGTCTGGCCTTGTCAGACCAAGTACAACCCTCGCATGAGAGAAGGCTTCGGGTTGAGCGACGGCGAGGGAGTTGAGAGATTTTGGTCCTTCCTTGTCCCTCTTATCCGGCTCAATCGGACTGCCAACTCGTCCCTTCGACTCTCCAATATCCATTTCCGAGTCCAACTGCTCAACGAGAGAAATGTGGATGAGATTGGTGAGCATGCATTGCGCCAAACACAGGCCAAGGACACGGCTGACACAATCATAGTGAAATGGGTTGGAAAAAAGTACGGTGTGGTGAACTCAAGGCTGGAGGGTGCTGTGAAGGCAATCGCCGACGCGACAGAGAAGGGCTATCCTGAAGAGCAACTGCGGCTCGAATGGGCAGATCAGCTGGAGGAGATGGCATCGGAACGACTAGAGAGACAGGAGAGGAAGGCGATGTACAAGAAGTTGGAGTCATTGGTGAGAGCGAGGGATCTTGCTTGGGTAAATCTGTGAGTATGTCGCTTGTGTCTCCCACTTTCTACACTGACATATGATGTGGTACAGTCGGAAGTATGAGGAAGCTATGTCAGAGGAGCAGGCTCCATCGGTTGTCAATGCGGCTCTTGCTGCGGCTAGCGATGCGAACGCGAGCAGAGACAAGGAGATGAACAACCTCCACAAGAAGGTCAATGCAGAGACGACAAAAAGGGCAAAGCTCAAGAGTGAGATTGTGACGCAGGCCGCCTCACTGCAGCTCAATCTGGGTAAGTATCCTTGTTTTTTGCAACGTAGCTCTTCACCATGGCTGACGAGTCCTTTGTCAGATTTTGATGTTTTGCAACATATCGTTCGCATCCACGCCGCTCATTGCACGTTACGCTCTGAGTTCCTGAACTACAAGATGGTGTACGAGCCTCTGGTACGGACCAGAGGTGGCAGACAAGGCGCTCTCGGTGAATGGTTCCACTTTGGCTATCATCTACATACTAACTGTGAATCAGGGCAACGCGAGTTGCAGGCGACAATCAAGAAGCTTGACGGTGGAAAGATCAAAGCAGCGATAGATCGCTACGATAACGCGGTGGACGATTACATCAAAGCGTACCCTTCTCGTCGCCCGATGGAGAAAGCGATCTCGCCAGCCGCGCTTGGGAAGAGACCGGTCGAGGACCCGTTCTGGATTGATCGCCTGTTTGACAGAGAGAAGAAGAACTGGGCTAGCGATAGGGTGTGCCAAGAAGGTAACGACTATCCTAGACGTGCTCGCCGTTTTGCTGACACCTCGATTCCAATTACAGGTATACGTGCTCTGCTTCTCAAAGATCGTTGTCTTGAAGAGCAGCGACGCCTCGATGCCGAAATGGCCAGGATCTTCAGGTGGGCCCACAAGCGCTCGTCCGCGCTGGACGCAGCTCTCAGGGCATGGGAACAGAAGAGGAAGGACGATGGATGTGTTTCAAGTCCTCAAATTGTAGATAGATCTCCGCACACCACCGAAGATCTGCCTTCGTCATCAACATCATTCTCCTCCCCATGGTCCCCGCGCTCGCCTTTCTCCTCCCCACCATCCTCGCGCTCGCCCATCAACGACCAAGGCCCCTACTCCCCTGCCGACTCCTCGATCTCCTCGTCTATCTTTCCTGCCTCTCTTATTGTAGAGGCCGTTCCTCACGCTATCTTTGTAATTGGTCAACTCAAGAAAAAACACCAGCAACTGGAAAGGAGATGGGTCGTTGACAACATCTGTGGTCTCTGGCAGGCTGAGGGAAAGGTACGTTTGGGTGATAGTCAGAGGGTATCGGAGTTGTCGGATAGCCTGCTGGTAAGGTTCAGGGAGGGTATAGAACGAGAGGAGGATGATGTCACTGCCCGATTACTTCGTTCCAGTGAAGAGGGTGTACAGCAAAGTGAGGTCAGTGATGCCGAAGTGGTGGAGGTACCGGTGCGGGATGCCGAGCTGGAAGAAAACGAGGAGAACGCCGACGTCGATGCCCTTGCCGGTACTCTGTCCGAACAATTGTAGAATGCTGATAACATACCGACATCGGTGCCCGTACATGCTGTATCATTGCAATGAATTACTGTAGATTGTCAGAGCATGTAGTGATACAACCTGAGAGGCCCGAGCTGCGGACGGCATGAAGATTCTGCCCAAAAGCACTCAAAATGATGACGCGAAGTGCCACTTCGAACCGTGACAAACCATAGAGGGGTGAAAAGAGCTCATACATGCAAAGCATAACACCCAAACGTATCGTATGCATTTCCTACCGTCTAGTACTTGGGTATTATCTGTCTATGTAGCAGTAGCACTCTTGAATAGATGTTTTGGAACGACAATCATAAGGACTACGGTGGGGCGACCCAAAGTGTGCTGTAGTTGTGATGGGTAACTCTTGCACCCCGCAATGAACAGCCACAAAATTCCACCTTGTGAACTATCAATATGCCATGATGCTATACAACACTTGTATATATACAGCTGGAAGGATATACATCAAGTTCGATAGGGTACCTCTTTGACGCAACGAGCCCGAATTGGGGTGTAGAACAACTGAAAGACGTATTTCGGCTGTACGGTTGATAGACTCACATCGTTGATACCTAATTAGTGGTGTAATTGCCTGTTGAAACCCTGGACAGCAATCAGGGGGAACATTGCAGACTGACATCGAACAAATATCAACATGGTCGAGCGAGAGGATCAAGCTTTCCACACAGACTGGTCCTCTTTCAGACGTTGGTCGTAGGTTCAGTATATCACAAGCTTTCGACCTCCGTTCTTTTTGCTGACAAGCATTCGTATAGGGTCAATAAGCATCCCCTAAGTTTTTGGGGCGACTGGGATCTGTATGTACGGTGCTCGCTCATGCCGCTGTGACCCGCCACAAGGCGTAAGGCAGCTTCGCGAGGAGTGTCATTTCAAGATTGTCAGGAATCGCATTACATTCCCTACTGACGGTATGTGCTCGAAGCACTGTCCAGGAAAGGACAGAGGAGACCGATGGCTATGCCTATAATGGTAAGAATCTTCTACCAGCATCTACCATCTTTCGTGGACATAGCCCCTTAAAACGCCATTGATCTTTTTTTTGGGGGGTGTCTGTTCCCTTGAAAAGCCCCCAATCTCTGCCGTACAAAGTTGAAAGAAGGGTATGCAGTGATTCAAGTAAAGCTTGAGGGTATACTGGGAAGTCAGTGTGCGGTGAGGAAGTACACCTCAACGTTCTGTTTCTGAGTTGTTCACGATGCGATTTCAACGCGTAGTGAGTACTGTGGAACAACCCGAACGGGTGAATGAGTAATGACACAAATGTAGCAGGTCTGAGACCTGTCCAAGGATTTCCGAGCATAATGATGCATACGAAGGAGTCGGATGACGACCCAACCCCATACCGATTGTCAATTGTTGTGGCAAACCGTCAACAGTCACAACCTTGAGATCCGACCTCATATTCCTCAATGTAACCTGCCCTCTATACACAAGACGTTCGATATATTCCCTGGCATAAAGTCTCAGTCTAGGCGCCAATCTTAGACACCAACGAGATTATTGAACGCACCGAAACTGGCAAGCCGCTTGAGTCCCTCGACATGCCCGATGTTGCTGGAAACCCGATTCTCTATTCCACGGGAATAAGACGGTTGCCGTTTCATCTTCGGAGTGTAGATTCGCCGCGATGTCTCGCTCTGACTGTGATGCCGCAGCTCCCAATAGACGGGCAAGACCAGAAACAAGCAAAGCTCCACCATTGGGTCGACCTTAGTTGACAGCTGATGACTGTAACATTGTTATCAGCGTGGCACTTTCTGCGTCCAATAGCCCGAGGCTGGCGTATGGCAGAGGATCGGCCAATAAGCTAAGAAGAGATGTCATTCGAAGACGTCCAGATAGCGATGATGGAAGACATACGGGAGTTCGTAGTTCCACAGCAGTACCGCCCCTCCCATACATATGGCTATCCCAAAAGCCTTTGACTGCGCTTTCTCAAAACTCCTGTTGTTCGCCAATGTCGGCACCCCGTCAAGGAGGGCAATGGAGGATGGATCGGGAGGAGGGAAGGTGGAGGGAAGGTGGAGGGAAGGTGGAGGGAAGGTGGTGGGAGAACGTAGAAGGGTGTACAACTGTAGCTTTGGTGAGCGCCATATACATTCCTGAGCACGGGACATAACCTACTTTATCCAGCAATAGGTCTAAGCCATGCCACGACCGATACCCCCAATAGTAGCGAGAGGGAAGGTGGAGGGAAGGTGGTGGGAGAACGTAGAAGGGTGTACAACTGTAGCTTTGGTGAGCGCCATATACATTCCTGAGCACGGGACATAACCTACTTTATCCAGCAATAGGTCTAAGCCATGCCACGACCGATACCCCCAATAGTAGCGAAGAATTCGCAAGTCAGCCAGACGATGAGCGCTATGAAACCCATACCGCATCGCATCTGCAATTCTATCAGCCCCCATGCGAGATTCCGGACCACGAGACGCTCTCCTTGAGACTTACTCTTGGGGAGATAGGGTGGCACATTGTGGTACAAAGGGCGCTGGGATATTCAAGTCAGTGCGCGCTCAAGGAAAATCGGCATCGGTGGTAAGAACTGACCTCGTATAGGCACTCTGATCGTCAGCGGATTGCGGAGGACCAGACTGGACAGACATAGGATTACGGGCGGTAGGGAATACGTCTCTGGAAAGAAGAGACACAAAAGTGAAGGACGTTTAGTTAATTCAGTAGTGAGTACGTACGGTTATTTTGCTGCCGTTTCTAGACGTGAATCGTGAATCGTGAATCGTCGGTGTCGTTGTTTTCGCAATCAATTGTTTTCAAAGTTCTCTTTCGCCCTGGGACACTTCCGACCATGCTTCGAACGACCACTGTCAACACCTTTCTGATCATGGGCAGGAAACATTTCATTCGTTTAGCCCTGTGACGCGTGATTATCCCTGCACCTCTTTATGGGTAGTATCTCGCTGCAAGCTCAATCACAAGCGACCAGTCTACTGGCCATTCGGCAGCTGGCGGCTCGTTTCCCTTGCTTTCAACCAGACGACTTTCACTTCCCTTCCGCATCCCGCATTTGACGCCGACCCATCGCGGAAAAGCAGCCTTTGAACGCACTCCATCGAACGACATTATCAGTACAGGTCAAGAAATGTCGCGTCACCTATCCTTTCCGTGGGTGATTGTACGAATGCCAGCGCATTATTATGTTGGGTTCCAATTGATAGCGCAGCTTTCCGATTACGTCTCGACGTCCCCATCCGACACAGTCGGCACGCGGACTGACTCCCACCCCTATTCCCTCGTGCCTCTCCTCAGTCGCACTCGCCTACGGATGTTGCTAACGTGCATGTATCAGTCATTGTCAAGAGGATTGTGTACAGCTCAGGAGGAACGATAGAAAGGCTCACAGTCGCTGGAGGCTGGATCCTGTGGAATCGCCGCTTATCAGTAGTCATATCATTTGGCAAAGGCTTGTGCAACGTGGGTCAGCGTGCTCCTTGTTGGCGCCGCAGGTATTGCATGGGGGAAACTGATGCATCAAAGTCATACCCACCATCACCGCAGGCAAACTCGTACTCTTGTTTCAAACAGGCCATCTCTGAACTCGTCTATCAGCACATCTTCACATATGCTCTTACTCTACAATCTTGTTTTACACGCCCTATTGTCCTTGACACATACACCTTACACCTGACATTTATGAATTATCAGCGGCAATAGCGCCTGCGCCATTACCACCTCGCCCATCGGTTTGTTGCCTCAAGCTCTCATCCGGATCCCCACTTCCACCAAAAGGAGCCCGCAGTTCGGACGAAACACTCGCTATCGCTGCCGTCCGTCGCCTCTTGCCCGGCCGCTCAACAGGCCTTCGAAACGAGGGAAGGACGACGTATTTGATTTTGCCTTCCTTGACGGCCTGCAAGAACTTGTTAAGCTCTGCATTGTTGCTGCCACCACGAGCAAGCTCCTTGCGGTCGATTTCCGAATCGAGGGACAGGCTAATCCCATACTTATTGAGCTGTTTCTCTTGGTACTGGATGTTTTCGCGTTCGGCGGGAGGTTTATTGGGAGAAGCTTCCGTGCGAGCTTTCACTATGAACAAGTCAGCTATCGTCAACGAGGGATGCAGCTAAGAGCTCACTGTACGACTGGCGCAAGAATCCTTTGAGAATTTCCCGCTTTTGACTCAGAGATTGGCCTCCTTCTTCCCACACGCATTCTGCGATATCGCCTCCTGTGGCGTCACCCTCTGCCACATTACATTCTGCCGAAGTACCCTCTGCTGGATCACCTTCTGCTGAATTACTCTGCCCCGGAAGAGACGAAATGTGTCTGTACCATGCTCTGACCCGATCTCCCTTCAGGGTTGTGCCGAGGTCATTGATCATATCCGTCACATAGTCTCTTCTGAGAGAACGGAGAGTGTCGTAAGCATTGGGAGTGACAACCGAGGCCTGGAAATCATCATTGGAATGACTCGACACGCAAAGCCACACAAAGCTGAGCCCGTGTTGCCTTTCCAGATGGTAGAACTTCACAATGGTGAGCGCACTTCAAGGGAACGAGGGTTCAACCGAAACTGACCAAGGCTTGGTACACTCTGAGAAGTCGATCCATGATTCTATACCGTTGCTGATTGGTAGTGGATGTCTGGCCTTTGTTGAGCTTCAGACTCTGACTAACCGCAAATGAGTCGGCAAGTGCATCAGCCACATCTAACCCATCAACCGCCTTTTGCATTTTGAAGGCATCGAAAGCTTGGGATGGAGTGGCATGTTGATCTATCTATGATCAGTCGTGTTGCAAGGCATGTATGTTGTACTAGATATGCCACTTACGCTCATTCTGGTATTCCTTTACAAAGTCCTTTCCAACCTCGCTACCCTGGAACATATCCCACTCACTTGGAGCCTGCTTGGGTTTCCATGCGTACTGCTGGACGGCCGCTGATTTGACATTGTGACTGGTGGCGTAATCCAAAAGCTTGTCGCGGAATTCATCCATCATTTTGTCGATATCTGCCTTCATACTGGCGCTCAGGCGAGAGCGTTGCGTTTGTTGAGAGGCAACGAAATCCCCACTCCTTGTATTATTACCAGAGCCCCCCGAGGCGGACGTCAAATCTTGGCCGAGCAAGTCATTGAATGTGGTGGAGTGTGTGATGTCCGACATGGCGGGAAGTATGGTGGGCGGAAGTAGTTCTGATTCAACGAGGTGATAAGAATGTTCAAGAGGCGAAGGTTAGACGCGCCGCGCGGTGGTATGGCGGAGGGAGGGTTGTAATGGGTTATTAGGAATTATATGGTAATGCACAGGGAATGCATTAGAAATTGAGTGTTGATAAAATTCGAGTTTTAGTGAATAAAATCACGCGTTTTATTGCGGGAAAAGGCCATCTAGGGGGCCGCGGAGCGGCATCAATAACTGGCCTATATGGGGGTTTTATTGGTAGACAGGGGTGCGGATATTCATATGTTACGTATGGTCTTACGTAACACGTGCGGTATTCATTTCCACATCCACCCCTGTCTACCAATAAAACCCCCATATAGGCCAGTTATTGATGCCGCTCCGCGGCCCCCTAGATGGCCTTTTCCCGCAATAAAACGCGTGATTTTATTCACTAAAACTCGAATTTTATCAACACTCAATTTCTAATGCATTCCCTGTGCATTACCATATAATTCCTAATAACCCATTACAACCCTCCCTCCGCCATACCACCGCGCGGCGCGTCTAACCTTCGCCTCTTGAACATTCTTATCACCTCGTTGAATCAGAACTACTTCCGCCCACCATACTTCCCGCCATGTCGGACATCACACACTCCACCACATTCAATGACTTGCTCGGCCAAGATTTGACGTCCGCCTCGGGGGGCTCTGGTAATAATACAAGGAGTGGGGATTTCGTTGCCTCTCAACAAACGCAACGCTCTCGCCTGAGCGCCAGTATGAAGGCAGATATCGACAAAATGATGGATGAATTCCGCGACAAGCTTTTGGATTACGCCACCAGTCACAATGTCAAATCAGCGGCCGTCCAGCAGTACGCATGGAAACCCAAGCAGGCTCCAAGTGAGTGGGATATGTTCCAGGGTAGCGAGGTTGGAAAGGACTTTGTAAAGGAATACCAGAATGAGCGTAAGTGGCATATCTAGTACAACATACATGCCTTGCAACACGACTGATCATAGATAGATCAACATGCCACTCCATCCCAAGCTTTCGATGCCTTCAAAATGCAAAAGGCGGTTGATGGGTTAGATGTGGCTGATGCACTTGCCGACTCATTTGCGGTTAGTCAGAGTCTGAAGCTCAACAAAGGCCAGACATCCACTACCAATCAGCAACGGTATAGAATCATGGATCGACTTCTCAGAGTGTACCAAGCCTTGGTCAGTTTCGGTTGAACCCTCGTTCCCTTGAAGTGCGCTCACCATTGTGAAGTTCTACCATCTGGAAAGGCAACACGGGCTCAGCTTTGTGTGGCTTTGCGTGTCGAGTCATTCCAATGATGATTTCCAGGCCTCGGTTGTCACTCCCAATGCTTACGACACTCTCCGTTCTCTCAGAAGAGACTATGTGACGGATATGATCAATGACCTCGGCACAACCCTGAAGGGAGATCGGGTCAGAGCATGGTACAGACACATTTCGTCTCTTCCGGGGCAGAGTAATTCAGCAGAAGGTGATCCAGCAGAGGGTACTTCGGCAGAATGTAATGTGGCAGAGGGTGACGCCACAGGAGGCGATATCGCAGAATGCGTGTGGGAAGAAGGAGGCCAATCTCTGAGTCAAAAGCGGGAAATTCTCAAAGGATTCTTGCGCCAGTCGTACAGTGAGCTCTTAGCTGCATCCCTCGTTGACGATAGCTGACTTGTTCATAGTGAAAGCTCGCACGGAAGCTTCTCCCAATAAACCTCCCGCCGAACGCGAAAACATCCAGTACCAAGAGAAACAGCTCAATAAGTATGGGATTAGCCTGTCCCTCGATTCGGAAATCGACCGCAAGGAGCTTGCTCGTGGTGGCAGCAACAATGCAGAGCTTAACAAGTTCTTGCAGGCCGTCAAGGAAGGCAAAATCAAATACGTCGTCCTTCCCTCGTTTCGAAGGCCTGTTGAGCGGCCGGGCAAGAGGCGACGGACGGCAGCGATAGCGAGTGTTTCGTCCGAACTGCGGGCTCCTTTTGGTGGAAGTGGGGATCCGGATGAGAGCTTGAGGCAACAAACCGATGGGCGAGGTGGTAATGGCGCAGGCGCTATTGCCGCTGATAATTCATAAATGTCAGGTGTAAGGTGTATGTGTCAAGGACAATAGGGCGTGTAAAACAAGATTGTAGAGTAAGAGCATATGTGAAGATGTGCTGATAGACGAGTTCAGAGATGGCCTGTTTGAAACAAGAGTACGAGTTTGCCTGCGGTGATGGTGGGTATGACTTTGATGCATCAGTTTCCCCCATGCAATACCTGCGGCGCCAACAAGGAGCACGCTGACCCACGTTGCACAAGCCTTTGCCAAATGATATGACTACTGATAAGCGGCGATTCCACAGGATCCAGCCTCCAGCGACTGTGAGCCTTTCTATCGTTCCTCCTGAGCTGTACACAATCCTCTTGACAATGACTGATACATGCACGTTAGCAACATCCGTAGGCGAGTGCGACTGAGGAGAGGCACGAGGGAATAGGGGTGGGAGTCAGTCCGCGTGCCGACTGTGTCGGATGGGGACGTCGAGACGTAATCGGAAAGCTGCGCTATCAATTGGAACCCAACATAATAATGCGCTGGCATTCGTACAATCACCCACGGAAAGGATAGGTGACGCGACATTTCTTGACCTGTACTGATAATGTCGTTCGATGGAGTGCGTTCAAAGGCTGCTTTTCCGCGATGGGTCGGCGTCAAATGCGGGATGCGGAAGGGAAGTGAAAGTCGTCTGGTTGAAAGCAAGGGAAACGAGCCGCCAGCTGCCGAATGGCCAGTAGACTGGTCGCTTGTGATTGAGCTTGCAGCGAGATACTACCCATAAAGAGGTGCAGGGATAATCACGCGTCACAGGGCTAAACGAATGAAATGTTTCCTGCCCATGATCAGAAAGGTGTTGACAGTGGTCGTTCGAAGCATGGTCGGAAGTGTCCCAGGGCGAAAGAGAACTTTGAAAACAATTGATTGCGAAAACAACGACACCGACGATTCACGATTCACGATTCACGTCTAGAAACGGCAGCAAAATAACCGTACGTACTCACTACTGAATTAACTAAACGTCCTTCACTTTTGTGTCTCTTCTTTCCAGAGACGTATTCCCTACCGCCCGTAATCCTATGTCTGTCCAGTCTGGTCCTCCGCAATCCGCTGACGATCAGAGTGCCTATACGAGGTCAGTTCTTACCACCGATGCCGATTTTCCTTGAGCGCGCACTGACTTGAATATCCCAGCGCCCTTTGTACCACAATGTGCCACCCTATCTCCCCAAGAGTAAGTCTCAAGGAGAGCGTCTCGTGGTCCGGAATCTCGCATGGGGGCTGATAGAATTGCAGATGCGATGCGGTATGGGTTTCATAGCGCTCATCGTCTGGCTGACTTGCGAATTCTTCGCTACTATTGGGGGTATCGGTCGTGGCATGGCTTAGACCTATTGCTGGATAAAGTAGGTTATGTCCCGTGCTCAGGAATGTATATGGCGCTCACCAAAGCTACAGTTGTACACCCTTCTACGTTCTCCCACCACCTTCCCTCCACCTTCCCTCTCGCTACTATTGGGGGTATCGGTCGTGGCATGGCTTAGACCTATTGCTGGATAAAGTAGGTTATGTCCCGTGCTCAGGAATGTATATGGCGCTCACCAAAGCTACAGTTGTACACCCTTCTACGTTCTCCCACCACCTTCCCTCCACCTTCCCTCCACCTTCCCTCCACCTTCCCTCCTCCCGATCCATCCTCCATTGCCCTCCTTGACGGGGTGCCGACATTGGCGAACAACAGGAGTTTTGAGAAAGCGCAGTCAAAGGCTTTTGGGATAGCCATATGTATGGGAGGGGCGGTACTGCTGTGGAACTACGAACTCCCGTATGTCTTCCATCATCGCTATCTGGACGTCTTCGAATGACATCTCTTCTTAGCTTATTGGCCGATCCTCTGCCATACGCCAGCCTCGGGCTATTGGACGCAGAAAGTGCCACGCTGATAACAATGTTACAGTCATCAGCTGTCAACTAAGGTCGACCCAATGGTGGAGCTTTGCTTGTTTCTGGTCTTGCCCGTCTATTGGGAGCTGCGGCATCACAGTCAGAGCGAGACATCGCGGCGAATCTACACTCCGAAGATGAAACGGCAACCGTCTTATTCCCGTGGAATAGAGAATCGGGTTTCCAGCAACATCGGGCATGTCGAGGGACTCAAGCGGCTTGCCAGTTTCGGTGCGTTCAATAATCTCGTTGGTGTCTAAGATTGGCGCCTAGACTGAGACTTTATGCCAGGGAATATATCGAACGTCTTGTGTATAGAGGGCAGGTTACATTGAGGAATATGAGGTCGGATCTCAAGGTTGTGACTGTTGACGGTTTGCCACAACAATTGACAATCGGTATGGGGTTGGGTCGTCATCCGACTCCTTCGTATGCATCATTATGCTCGGAAATCCTTGGACAGGTCTCAGACCTGCTACATTTGTGTCATTACTCATTCACCCGTTCGGGTTGTTCCACAGTACTCACTACGCGTTGAAATCGCATCGTGAACAACTCAGAAACAGAACGTTGAGGTGTACTTCCTCACCGCACACTGACTTCCCAGTATACCCTCAAGCTTTACTTGAATCACTGCATACCCTTCTTTCAACTTTGTACGGCAGAGATTGGGGGCTTTTCAAGGGAACAGACACCCCCCAAAAAAAAGATCAATGGCGTTTTAAGGGGCTATGTCCACGAAAGATGGTAGATGCTGGTAGAAGATTCTTACCATTATAGGCATAGCCATCGGTCTCCTCTGTCCTTTCCTGGACAGTGCTTCGAGCACATACCGTCAGTAGGGAATGTAATGCGATTCCTGACAATCTTGAAATGACACTCCTCGCGAAGCTGCCTTACGCCTTGTGGCGGGTCACAGCGGCATGAGCGAGCACCGTACATACAGATCCCAGTCGCCCCAAAAACTTAGGGGATGCTTATTGACCCTATACGAATGCTTGTCAGCAAAAAGAACGGAGGTCGAAAGCTTGTGATATACTGAACCTACGACCAACGTCTGAAAGAGGACCAGTCTGTGTGGAAAGCTTGATCCTCTCGCTCGACCATGTTGATATTTGTTCGATGTCAGTCTGCAATGTTCCCCCTGATTGCTGTCCAGGGTTTCAACAGGCAATTACACCACTAATTAGGTATCAACGATGTGAGTCTATCAACCGTACAGCCGAAATACGTCTTTCAGTTGTTCTACACCCCAATTCGGGCTCGTTGCGTCAAAGAGGTACCCTATCGAACTTGATGTATATCCTTCCAGCTGTATATATACAAGTGTTGTATAGCATCATGGCATATTGATAGTTCACAAGGTGGAATTTTGTGGCTGTTCATTGCGGGGTGCAAGAGTTACCCATCACAACTACAGCACACTTTGGGTCGCCCCACCGTAGTCCTTATGATTGTCGTTCCAAAACATCTATTCAAGAGTGCTACTGCTACATAGACAGATAATACCCAAGTACTAGACGGTAGGAAATGCATACGATACGTTTGGGTGTTATGCTTTGCATGTATGAGCTCTTTTCACCCCTCTATGGTTTGTCACGGTTCGAAGTGGCACTTCGCGTCATCATTTTGAGTGCTTTTGGGCAGAATCTTCATGCCGTCCGCAGCTCGGGCCTCTCAGGTTGTATCACTACATGCTCTGACAATCTACAGTAATTCATTGCAATGATACAGCATGTACGGGCACCGATGTCGGTATGTTATCAGCATTCTACAATTGTTCGGACAGAGTACCGGCAAGGGCATCGACGTCGGCGTTCTCCTCGTTTTCTTCCAGCTCGGCATCCCGCACCGGTACCTCCACCACTTCGGCATCACTGACCTCACTTTGCTGTACACCCTCTTCACTGGAACGAAGTAATCGGGCAGTGACATCATCCTCCTCTCGTTCTATACCCTCCCTGAACCTTACCAGCAGGCTATCCGACAACTCCGATACCCTCTGACTATCACCCAAACGTACCTTTCCCTCAGCCTGCCAGAGACCACAGATGTTGTCAACGACCCATCTCCTTTCCAGTTGCTGGTGTTTTTTCTTGAGTTGACCAATTACAAAGATAGCGTGAGGAACGGCCTCTACAATAAGAGAGGCAGGAAAGATAGACGAGGAGATCGAGGAGTCGGCAGGGGAGTAGGGGCCTTGGTCGTTGATGGGCGAGCGCGAGGATGGTGGGGAGGAGAAAGGCGAGCGCGGGGACCATGGGGAGGAGAATGATGTTGATGACGAAGGCAGATCTTCGGTGGTGTGCGGAGATCTATCTACAATTTGAGGACTTGAAACACATCCATCGTCCTTCCTCTTCTGTTCCCATGCCCTGAGAGCTGCGTCCAGCGCGGACGAGCGCTTGTGGGCCCACCTGAAGATCCTGGCCATTTCGGCATCGAGGCGTCGCTGCTCTTCAAGACAACGATCTTTGAGAAGCAGAGCACGTATACCTGTAATTGGAATCGAGGTGTCAGCAAAACGGCGAGCACGTCTAGGATAGTCGTTACCTTCTTGGCACACCCTATCGCTAGCCCAGTTCTTCTTCTCTCTGTCAAACAGGCGATCAATCCAGAACGGGTCCTCGACCGGTCTCTTCCCAAGCGCGGCTGGCGAGATCGCTTTCTCCATCGGGCGACGAGAAGGGTACGCTTTGATGTAATCGTCCACCGCGTTATCGTAGCGATCTATCGCTGCTTTGATCTTTCCACCGTCAAGCTTCTTGATTGTCGCCTGCAACTCGCGTTGCCCTGATTCACAGTTAGTATGTAGATGATAGCCAAAGTGGAACCATTCACCGAGAGCGCCTTGTCTGCCACCTCTGGTCCGTACCAGAGGCTCGTACACCATCTTGTAGTTCAGGAACTCAGAGCGTAACGTGCAATGAGCGGCGTGGATGCGAACGATATGTTGCAAAACATCAAAATCTGACAAAGGACTCGTCAGCCATGGTGAAGAGCTACGTTGCAAAAAACAAGGATACTTACCCAGATTGAGCTGCAGTGAGGCGGCCTGCGTCACAATCTCACTCTTGAGCTTTGCCCTTTTTGTCGTCTCTGCATTGACCTTCTTGTGGAGGTTGTTCATCTCCTTGTCTCTGCTCGCGTTCGCATCGCTAGCCGCAGCAAGAGCCGCATTGACAACCGATGGAGCCTGCTCCTCTGACATAGCTTCCTCATACTTCCGACTGTACCACATCATATGTCAGTGTAGAAAGTGGGAGACACAAGCGACATACTCACAGATTTACCCAAGCAAGATCCCTCGCTCTCACCAATGACTCCAACTTCTTGTACATCGCCTTCCTCTCCTGTCTCTCTAGTCGTTCCGATGCCATCTCCTCCAGCTGATCTGCCCATTCGAGCCGCAGTTGCTCTTCAGGATAGCCCTTCTCTGTCGCGTCGGCGATTGCCTTCACAGCACCCTCCAGCCTTGAGTTCACCACACCGTACTTTTTTCCAACCCATTTCACTATGATTGTGTCAGCCGTGTCCTTGGCCTGTGTTTGGCGCAATGCATGCTCACCAATCTCATCCACATTTCTCTCGTTGAGCAGTTGGACTCGGAAATGGATATTGGAGAGTCGAAGGGACGAGTTGGCAGTCCGATTGAGCCGGATAAGAGGGACAAGGAAGGACCAAAATCTCTCAACTCCCTCGCCGTCGCTCAACCCGAAGCCTTCTCTCATGCGAGGGTTGTACTTGGTCTGACAAGGCCAGACATGAGCGTACGCGTGAAAGACGGAGACACCGATTTGTAAGCGGCTTCGGAACGACTCAAGATCATCGACCAAGAGACCTCTCTATGATATGGATGAGTATTGCCCGACACATTTGCCGTAGAAGATAGGAGAGACTCACGGTTTTTAGATGAGCCTCGAAGTTACAGCCAATGTCGTAGAGCAAGCCCATCCGAGCTGTAGGATCGACAATGTTGAGCAACCAGATGATGTATGCGAGAGGATACATCATCCTGGGCACTTTGAATCAGTAGTTGTGCACGCCGTCCGAGATCAAACTCACTTTTCGCCTGACTTGACGAGATTGATGAGCTTGACACATGAATCATGCCGGCAGACGAAGCCAAACAGACCCGTATCTTCCAATCCTTTGAAAGCCCCCGAACCGACCCCTCCGTCCTTAGCCTTCCAGTGTCCGGCGCAAGCCTGTAGAGAGATTCAGCAGTGATCGCCACAGCTGAATAGAGACGCAGAGACTCACAGCATCGTTCTCCTCTGCAGCTTGACGAGCGCGCCCCTGGCTTCCTTCCTCAAGTTGGCTCGCGTATGCAAGGATACCCTGATTGAGAAACGTTGACGGCACAAACTTCGCAAAGTCGTTCTTGGCTGCAGTGGAAGGTCGTTTTTGGCTGAAACAGCCGTCGAACGATCCAATGAAATGACTGTCTCTGGGAAGAAGATCACTCTCGACTCGAGGCCCGAAGCAGGGAGGACACGTTGTGGCCAGCTGCTCCAAAGTTGAGAGAGGCATCACCTCTTTGCTGAACTCTTCCTCTTGAAAAAGAAGATCGCGGTAGACATAGAGAGCCTGTCTGAGTAAGGGCCCGCCGTTGCGAGGCTATCTTTTCGTCAGCTGATGGGAGTATATTTAGAGATAGACGCACCTTGTAAGACGTCCAGGTCATGAGAGCGCCAGCTAACTTGGCCTGCCATGACCACACACCACTAGCAAAACCCGATACCGAAATAGGGACGCTTTGCCATATGGTATGGAAGAAGGCGACAAGTTTCAACGACAAGGCAGTGGTGGGCCTGGAAGGCGAGACCGCAATGAAACCTCGTGCCAAAAGTACTACAGGGTCTTTAATACAATCACAGAAGACCACGTTCTCAAACCAGTCTGTGCATGTGTCAGTGGCAGCCTGAGAAAAAGGAAAATATGCTCACGTTTGTCTTGTTCCACAAAAGCCACCTCCCGGTCATAGGTCTCCGTCTGAGAACAAGTGCACTTCGCCTGGAGATGCTCAATGCCGGCGGACGTATCTTTTCCCTCTCTTTCGAGACGCTGGTACCGCAAATACACGTCGAGCAGATCCCTCCTAATATCCTTCCACTCATTCGTCCATACAATCATGGACAGCGCGTACTGTTTGCGTTTGCCTTTGGGAACAGAGGACAGTCTCTGTTGGATGTACTGGTCCTGCCGATCAGCGTACGCGTCGTCGCCCGATTGCTTCAGTCTCTCTTCAACAAAGTCGAAAGAAGAATCTCCCGGACCCATGTCATAGTCATCCATTGGCGCCATTGGTACATCCTCCCATTGGGATGCTTGCGCCTCAGCTCGGTGGTGTTGCACTGTCCGGGCGATACTGGCTTTGCGAGCTGCCTCATTAGCTGCGACCTCTTTTGCGTGAGTCACTCGGAACTGGTGTCGATCGGCTTTGACGCCTCTGAGTTGTCGATCAAGAACGCAGTTATCGCTAGTGACGACTCTCTTGTATTTGCTGGCAGTGCTTAATTTGCGGAACCCCAACCCCATGGCGTGTGATAAGAATGTTCAAGAGGCGAAGGTTAGACGCGCCGCGCGGTGGTATGGCGGAGGGAGGGTTGTAATGGGTTATTAGGAATTATATGGTAATGCACAGGGAATGCATTAGAAATTGAGTGTTGATAAAATTCGAGTTTTAGTGAATAAAATCACGCGTTTTATTGCGGGAAAAGGCCATCTAGGGGGCCGCGGAGCGGCATCAATAACTGGCCTATATGGGGGTTTTATTGGTAGACAGGGGTGTCCACATCAGTTTCGCTGATTCTGCCCGGCATACTGTGATCTCTTCCGCATATCTCCCCGGGGGTCTCTCCATGACCATCAACGACGTCCTGCCACAGCGACCTACTACTGCCGCCCCAGCCCTCCTCACCCCCCTGCCCCCCAGGCCCCACTTCGCCCTTCCCCAGAGACCGACCTTTGACCCTCCCAGGTCTATCCCAGAACCCTCCTCAGCCAAGCGCATAGACGCCAGGGACCACTACTACCGAAGCCCCTCCCCTCGACGATACCGCGAGCCCCGAGCGAGCACCTCCCGCTACCGCTCCCCCTCTCCTCCCCCCCGCCGCGAGTCTAGAGATTACAGATCCTCTCGATACCAGTCTCCCGTTAGAAGCCCCGAACCCCGAGGCCGGACCCGATCACCCTCTTACCCCCACGCTCGCTCGCCGAGCCCCAGACGGTACCGCAGCCCCAGTTTCAGAGGCCGCTCAGCAAGCTTCTCGCGATCACCTTCGCCCCGCGCTGATTACAGAGGAAGTGCACGAGGCGGTAAAACCAAGAGCCAGCTAAAGTCTGCGCATAAGAGTGCGTCCAAGAGAACTAAGCAGCAGAGACAGCAGGAGCAGGACGAGACTTTATCTCTGCACACCCGACTTGGTGGATTCAGCGAAGCGTAGGTCACCGTCGATGGGTTTGGTCCCGTGGGTGTGCTGACGCGAGTGTCCTCTTTGGCAGTCAAGCGAATTCTCAAAACACTTTCCAAAAACGACCTTTATCCCCTTCAGCTCAAGAAGAGCAACCGACCAAGTTTCAAGCAGTCCCAGCGATCCCCACGGGCCCACGAGTACCAGGACAGATCCCTACCGGCCCACGCGCACTCGCCATCCCTACCGGCCCTAGAGCTACTTCCAGCGCCAAACCTATCCCTACCGGCCCTCGTTCTCGACAGCCCGCCCCCATCTCTACCCACACCAACACTACCCTCTCTCTCCCCACTCCTACACCTACCCCTACTACCGCACCCGAGTTTAAAGAAGAAGACGATATGGGTAACTGGAGACGCGGACACGGCGGCGGCGGCGGTGGCGGTAAACGCAACGCCAACAATGCCAACCCCCCTCCTCCTTCCAACAACCGCCCCCTCTCAGCGCCCCTGCACGACGAAGCCTACATCACCCAAACGTACTCCAACGGCCTTGTGCTCAAGGCGCAATGGGTAGAGAACCCCAAGAGCCCGCTGGCGAACTGGATAGCGTCCAATGGGGGCAAGGGGACGGATGTGAATCAGATGTATGCTTATCTGGATGGTGTTGTGAATGGACGCAAGGTTTATCGGTACGTTGTCCAGAAGGTGGTGGTGAAGTGTGGCTGACACAAGACACAGTGTCAAGATCAGCCCTACGCCTGGTATTGAAGGAATTGGAGATAGCAGCAACAAAAAGGAGGCTGAAAAGCTCGCTGCGTTGAGCGCCGTTTTTCAGCTCGTCTCGCGAGGTCGTGTAAGTGCTGTCGCTGTTCGTGGAGGACCTCACTTGACATTCCCATAGCTCGACAGGAACACTGCCAAAGCCTCTGCCGCCAATGACCCCAAACCGGTCGTCTCCATCGTCGACACCACCTCCAACTCTACCGAGACTGCCACCCTCACGAACGGCACCCAAATCTCATTCGACCGCGCCCGACAGTTTATGGAGTACTACTGCCATCGCTACCATTTCCGCAAACCCGACGTCGAGTTTTCCCAGAGCGCAACAAAGAAGCAAAGGGGCAAGACTGCGATGGTCTGGGAAGCTGTCATGTCTGTAAACGACAGAAGGATCGGGATGGGGAGCGGTAACAACAAGAAGGCTGCCATGATCACCTGTTATCTCGACGTCACGCTCTATCTCGAGAGCTGCGACCCCGACCTCTGGAAAGACTTTATGGAGTACTCTAAAAAGGACAAGTCGGTCAAAGATATTGGCCTTGCGCCGCATCTCGTGTTCAACATGGCGGGCAGCATCATCAACGATGTCGAGGGTCTTTGTATCGATATCCGCCGGTCCCAGCTGTGGGCAAATGCGCCCGCGCCTGGGGTTGCGGGTAACCTGCACCAAGCGCTGCCGATGTGGCACGCAGGTGCAGCGTTCACGGCAGGCCAGGGGGAGCTTGCAGACAAGTCCAGCCTGCTTTCCGACCGGTTGACGCATTACGAGACAGACCAGCGTATGGCCAAGATGCGCAAAACCCGCTCTTCCCTCCCCGTCTTCTCCCGCGCCGAAGCAATGATGGAGCAGATCCAGGCCAACGACGTGACCATCATCATGGCAGCGACCGGGTCGGGCAAAACCACCCAGGTGCCGCAGTTGTTGTTTGATAGCTGGATCAAGGAAGGAAAAGGGGCAGAGTGTAATATTGTGTGTACGCAGCCGAGGAGGTTGGCGGCGATGAGTGTGGCGGAGCGTATTGCGGATGAGCGAGGGCAACAGCTGGGAGACGAAGTGGGTTACCAAGTGCGTTTCGACGCGCGACTTCCTCAGCCGAACGGTTCGATCACCTTTTGCACGACGGGTATCTTCCTCAAGCGGATGCAATCTGCGCTTGGTGAAGAGCCCGACCCCGTCGCTGTAGCGAGGATGGACGAGGTATCCCATATTGTGGTTGATGAGGTGCACGAGCGGGATATCGATACCGACTTGTTGCTCGTCGTCCTCAAGCGACTGATCGCGGACAGGAGGCGCCGAGGGGTACCTATCAAGGTCATTTTGATGAGTGCTACCATCGACCCTACCTTGTTCCAGTCATACTTTACCGACACCCGCGGACAATTGGCTCCCGTCGCTGAAATCCCTGGTAGAACCTTCCCCGTCCAAAAGTTCTTCTTGGACGACATCTTCCCAAAGCTCGAGAGGTTGCCGGTGATGAACGGTGGATGGGCGTTCCAGGATAAGAGCGTCAAGGAGTATCTCAAAAAGGAGCTCAGTGGTGACGCCAACAACTTTTTGCCCGGGACTGGTATCGAGCTGGAGATCCCTCTGCCGCTTGTCGCCCTTACCATCGCCCACGTCCTGTCACAATCATCAGACGGACATGTGCTTGTCTTTTTGCCAGGATGGGATGATATCAAAAAGGTGGCTGATATCCTGCTCGACGGGCGCAAAGCTCTGCTTGGGATGAATTTCAAGGACGCGAGCCAGTTTAGTATCCACTACCTCCATTCTACCATCCCTGCTGCCGAACAGCGTGAAGTCTTCCGCACGCCTCCACCTGGTGTCAGGCGAGTCATCTTGGCTACCAACATTGCCGAGACATCCGTGACCATCCCCGACGTCGTCTACGTCGTCGACACGGGCCGAGTCAAGGAAAAGAGGTACGACCCCGAGCGACACATGTCTTCCCTCGTCACCGCCTGGGTTGGTGCTTCCAACTTGAACCAGCGTGCTGGTCGTGCGGGTAGACATAGAGAGGGAGAGTATTATGGACTGGTCAGCAAGAATAGGATGAACAGTCTGGACCCGCATCAGATGGTGGAGATGAAGAGGTCTGATTTGAGTAATGTGGTCATGCACGTCAAGGTGAGTATCACTCTTCTATCAAAAGGGGTCTGCTAACGCGGTTTAGGCTTTGAATCTGGGTGAAGTCGAAGAAGTCCTTGCCGCGACTATCGAACCCCCCGAGGCCAACCGTATCGTCGCCGCCATGGAAGTCCTCCGCATGCTCGGTGCCCTCGACGCTCGCCAGAACCTTACCCCTCTCGGCCGTGTCCTCCTCCAACTCCCCGTCGAAGCGCCCATCGGCAAGCTCTGTCTTTACGGTTCATTCTTCCGTTGTCTCGACTCTGCGTTGACCCTTGCGGCGGTTTTGACCAACAGGGACCCCTTCTTAGCCCCGCCATTGAAGAAGCAGGAGGCGGATGCGATCAAGGATTCGTGGTCGCCTACGGCATTCAGGTCGGACGCTCTGGCTATCGTCGCTGCTTATAACGCTTGGAGCGAGATCGCTAGCTCGGGCGATGTGTATACTGCCCGCCGATTTGCCGACCGCAACTTCCTTTCCAACCCTACTCTGGAGCAGATCAAGCAGGTCAAACAGAGTCTGCTTTATAGTTTGGAACAGGCTGGTGTTATTGCAGTGTCTGCTGGAGGTCAGGTGGGGAGGATCGGCAAGTATGGATCCATACCGCCAGTGTTGAACGAGAACAACCAATCGCTGCCATTGCTGGCGGCGTTGATTGCGTTGGCCAGTGCTCCCAACTTTGCCATCAAGACCAGCGAAAAGACTTGTCGAACTTGTCAAGACAAGGTAAGCTTCCTCTCCAATCTTTTGAGCCCCGCTGATGCTCTTTAGGTCGTGATGATTCACGGTTCATCAGTCAACTCTCGCCGACGTGAAGGTGGAGCAGATGAGCAGCCCCAGTTCTTCAGCCGCGCCGAGAAACGTCTGTACGCATTCGGCGAAAAGTCGCGCAACGTCCCTATCGGCGGTAACCCCAACAGCGCTACCACGACTCTGCGTACCGTCACCCGACTCGACCCGATGACCTACATGCTCTTTGGCGCTTACGAGCTTGTCGTAACCCAAGGTGGTCTCGAGTGCGATGGGTGGTTGCCTGTGACTGGTAACCTGGTAGCGCTGGACGATGTGCAGAGGCTCAAGCAGTGCTTGGACGGTTGTCTACTCCGAGTTTTCGAGGGTCTGGGCAAGAGTCTTGTGCAGGGCCGCGACCAGCGATGGAGGGATAATGACGTCCAAGTGCAAGACGGGTCTTCCCGTATGAAGGAAGGCAGCGGGGAAGACGAAAACGAGAGCGACGACGAAGAGGACGACGCCGCCAAACGCGAGAGCTCGCGATACTCTGGTGCCCTCACGCACGAAGAGATCAAAGAGCTCGAGTACCTCACCACCGACATTGTCCGCATCCTCGACAACTTTCAAGCTGAGCGTGTTGGTGCTGGCGGCGGGTTTGACTCTATAGGCAACACCCGCGCACCGACAAGAGCGCCTACGAGGGCACCTTCGCCGCAATCCCACAGTTATTCGGTGCCTGCTTCAAATGCCCAGCATCTCCAAAGCGGCCCGAATGGCCCGCAGTGGGGCGATGTGCATGATGGGTCTGCTTCATGGGGCGGTGCGACCGGCGGTCGAGATGGTGCGACGGATGGAGGATGGGCGGGAGGTGACGGTGGGAACGGGGGAGATGACGGATGGGGTGATGGGCCTTCGGGCGGGAGTGTGTACAAGCCGCCTCAGGCGAGGAGTGGTGGAGGCGGTGGATCAGGATGGTAAAGATGGTTTTGAATGACGCAAAATGTTTAGACAAGATGGTCGCATAAATTTTTGGATATATTGTTCTCTATCTTTCTCTCTTCTTGCTTTTTTAAATCTCTTTTGGTCTTTTGGATTTCACAGCATTTGGGTATCATTCTCTTTGACGTACAAAAAAATGCATTGGATCTCAATTACGCCGCAGTGTGGTAAATGCTCGCATTGGAGAAGGCATGAGATCTGCTGTATGAGTTATGTTGCATTGATGAAAAGGCATTATAGCTATTTGCCTTCCGTAGTTGATACAGACAAACAGACAATGATCAAAGTATCAGAGTATCGTACATACAGACAAAGTCCACCATTATACGTTCGTGTACCAGTTCGTTACTTTTTCCTCCATCACCTCTCCCTCTAATCAGTCAACTTCCTGATAGGCATCACTCCACTGCTTCCCCCACCTCCTCTCCCTGCCCCTCCCGAGCCGCCTCCGCCTCCCCTGCCTCCCCCTGAACCAGAACTACCCGGTCCAGCACTGGATGTAGACCCCGACCCCGACCCCGACCCAGTCCCACCCGCAGGCGCAGGCGCAGGCGCAGGCGCATCCTCCACCCTCGCAATGATACACGTCAAACTATCACTGCTCGCCGTAAAGATCCCCTCGACACGGATGAACCCTTGCCCAGGCATCGAGCGTTCTGATTCGTCTGTTCCCTGGGGCCAACGTTCGTCTGACGGGGGGAGGTCTGGGATCTGTTTTTTTTTTTGTCTTGTCAGCGCTTGATCCTGATCCTGGTTCGGTGAAGAGGCGAGGGGGGGGGGGACGCACCTTGAGCACATGAAACGTCGTATACCCATGCCCGCCTGAACGTTCTTGATCAAACATGACCGGCGTAGACTGTTTCGCCGCGTCGATATACCGCTGCACATGCGGCCGATCCGAAGGTCTGATGATCGAGTAGAAACTCTGCCCCAACAACTATACTTTCCGTCAGCCCCCACAAGAGTCAAGAGTCAAGAAAAACAAGACGAGACGAGAGGGGACGTACAGAAGACCCATTGATGACAACATCATTGCTCACATACATGACCTTGCTCGTCTCTGTAAACCTGTCCAATATATAAAACGTCCGCGGCGACGGTTTCGGCGGTACGGGCCATCTGTCTGCTTTGCCGTCCTTGTCCTTGTCCCTGGGCGTGGGCGTGGGCGTGGTGCAGTCGGGAGAGGTGGTGGAGGAGAGGCGGATGGAGGCGGGGTTGGATGTCAGGGGGGAGGTGGAGTTTGGTGTCCATCGCTATAATCGGGTATTAGCTTAGCTCTTCTTGATTGGATTAAAAGCAAGATGGAAGTGGGGGGGCATACTTTGATGGCGTATTGGCCTTGCGAAGCAGGCGATATCTCGATAATCTCTCTAGCTGTCAAAGCTTGTTCTGGACCCAGACCCAAAACATCAGCCAACCATAACCTCTCCACCGACTCTCTCACATCTTCCCGTCAAGAACTCAAGAACTCACGTAATGTCCGCTGTCCATCTACCGCTCTCGTATAGAGCGCCAACGACATGTCGTAGACTGTATAACTTCACTCTACGTCAGTCTTTTCACCCTCACAGGTTCCACCGGAAGAGACGAAGAAGGATGAAGAAGAATGAAGGGACGTACTAGGAACAACAACATTCCACGTAATACCCTTCCCTATGCAAGACCCGGAAATATGCTACGCAGGCTGTACGTTCTTCCGTCAAGGCTTGACTGTGGGATCAAACGTCAGCTCTCTGTTCTTCTGCTTTCCGCTTTCTGCTTTCTGCTCTTGTCCGTCTCAACTTCCAAGACATGTGATCCCATGTCCTGCGATCATCACTCTCAAAAGTATAATCGCTCGGACCTCCCCCCCCCGCCCCCCGTCCCCCGTGTTCGCCTGTCGCCTGTTCGGTCGACGGTCGGTGTTGCGTCGCTCAACATCAACACCAAAAGTACCTTTGAGTGACGACCAACGCCACCAAAGGGATCCCTCCCTCTCTCAGCCGGGCCCTGCCGAAAACATACCCGACAGATATCATTTTCTGTGTTCTGCCCACGGAAAGAAAGAGGTAAGGAAGGAGGAGGAGAGAAGGAGAGAAGGAGAGGAGGAGGAGAAGAGAAGATGACGTACTAATGGATATGCCTCAAAATCGGGATTTCATCCGGATGAAAGATGAGATACAAAGACTTGCCGACCAGTTCGTCCGGGGTGTAGCCGAGGATGTCTTGCATGCTTTCAGAGACGTATTGGAGTTTTGCCTGAGGGGGGGGGGGGGGGGGGGGGTCAGCATGTGGGCTGGGGCTACGATCGTGTAATCGAGGGGAGAGGATCGTCATGAGCTACATGGGCGATGGGCGGGGGGGGATGGGCGATCTGGGGGATTGTTACGCCCTGGAGGTCTGGGGGATTATCGTTCCGCTGGAGATCAGGATGATCCAAGAACGATTCCTCGAAGAAGAACGAACAAAGAACAAACTTCATCCAACACGCCAACTCTTCCAAAGAACACAACCCAAAGCAGAACACTCACCTCTTGATCAGCATTACAAGCCGTCCAAGCCGACAACCCCAGCTCTTCCCGCAGCTTTTGTACACTCTGCTTGGGCGGGGCTGCACGGCCGGTATATGATAGAGGGGAGCGTTTGTTGGGCGGGGGTTGGGGTTGGGAGTTGGAGAAGGAAGAGGGGGCGGCGCGTTTGGATGGCATTGTAGAGTTTTTTGGAAAGTGGGGAAGGGGAGCGAAGGAAGAGAAAGAGTTGGATGGGATGAGATGGCCGGGGATGTCTTGTGGTGATTATATAAGACGACTGCTGCTACATGTATGTATGTGTCAGCGGAAAAAGTTGAACCATGATTTTGGACACCGAGATACG
The DNA here is from genome assembly GCA_006352305.1 of Cryptococcus floricola. Taxonomy (NCBI): domain Eukaryota; kingdom Fungi; phylum Basidiomycota; class Tremellomycetes; order Tremellales; family Cryptococcaceae; genus Cryptococcus; species Cryptococcus floricola. Next base: position 197,750 of record RRZH01000008.1, on the reverse strand, counting down.
CACACTACGAAATTATCGGGGACTGTCTCGGGGATCAGGGGATAAGGGACGAAGGACGCAAGGTCGATTGAGCAGATGTGGTGACAGGAGGGTTTGATGGGGACGGTGCGTAACGCCTCTTGATCCGATAGATCCGTGGGGTGCTGGGGAAATCGAAAGGCTGCAATGGTGGAGCGGCGTACGCGGGTCCTATTTGGGAAGCAGGGGATGTTTGTAGAGAGTGGTAAGGGACGGAGAGGGGAAGGCAGGGAGGGGTCGATGGTTTATATATCTCGGGGATGATTAATCGTCTCTCGCTCGTCGCCGACGACAATTGATAGACTGCGCGCCAAAGCCGGGATAATTCCGTCGACGCCGTCGATAGAGCGTTCGGACCGGGCGGGATGGGGGTGCGCAGGAAGGAAAGTGTGTCTCAACACTTTCCACAAGCCGCAGACAGAAGGAGGGGTTGGGATAGTTGTGTATTCGGTGACAGGAACTGAAATAAAGCGCGAGTCGTGCCGAAGAGATGCCGGGCGGTCAAATTCTTCTCTCTCCTCTTTGGGGTACAGCCGGCGGTGCGATGTTGTGGGTTGGGATGCGGTGGTGGGTTGGAGATGATAGAGGAGAATAGGGGGGAATAGAAGTAATCGGTACAAAGATTTGTCAACAGTTCAGTTGGCGGCGGAATACCAACAAGCCAAGAAGTCACCGCAGATCTCGGATGCAGATCTTAAATTGATTCCCGTAATACTCGCAACAGATCTCACTGCTCAGATCTTCCCCGGGGCTCGGAATACTGTGCATATGGAGGATGGAGGGTGCATGGCCATACTTTATCCAACTCTTCACTCTCCGCCGCTCCACAGGGGCAAGCGACACGCTCTAACGGCACCCGCCGTAAGCATTGATTGCAACGCCGCAACAATCCCCACATTGCACTCCTACCAACTCGATCACCTCCCGCCTCAGCGGTGATACTCGGCCTCATTCCATTCTTGCATTGCGGTGGGCGCCGCTAGATAAGATGCGAGTTACGTAACTACCCGTGCCCCTGACATCATCATCACCGAAGCAGCGCCAGAAAGTGTCTCGAGAACGCAGCTCATACAGCCAACCACGATGCCTTCCGAGCTGCTGCACTTTCCCCCGCTCTACACCCTCGTCGGCCTCTACCGCCTCCTCTCAGACCCCTCCATCCGCACCCCCGTGTTCGACAAGGTCAAGCATGCCACCGCCCGCGGCCTCATCGTCGCCGCCGTGTACGCCGTGTTCAGCTGGAGCTTTCTAGATTGGGTCATCAGGAGGTTTCTGATAGGCGGCAGCTGGTGGAAGAAGGGGGAGGAGGTGATGAAGGAGAGTGTGGATGGGACGGTGAGGGTTGGGTTTGGGAGGTGGGGTGTTACGCTGGATGTGGTACTTTGTGAGTTGCTGCGGACTAGAATAATCTTTTTGCGGGAGAAGCTGACGTTGGGCAAGATACACATCTACTCATGTTGTTGCCGCAACTAAGCTCCATCCTGCGGTTCTTCATCTACAAAAACCTCAAGCTTGCCCGTTCGCGCGCATACGCTCTTACCGTCTCTTCCCGGGGCAAGCCCCGTGAATTCTGGTCTCAAGTGCGTCCCCTTTGCTCCTTTCGATGTGCGTGCAAGTGCTGAACGAGAGTAGGGATATATCGAAGAATGGGCACAACCGCCAGTTATGACAGGGACTATAGACAAGAACGGCAAGCGGATGAGACAGAGCTCTGTCTGGCTGAGCTGGATTCTCTGGTGGCCTACCCAGCTTGTCATGCGCAAATGTACGCTCCATTCCCCTTCCCTTCCCCTCCTTCCCCTCCTTCCCCTCCTTCCTTCCCAACTAACACCAACCAGACCTCCTCCTCCCCCTCTCCCCCACCCTCCCCCTCCTCTCCCCCCTCCTCACCGCCCTCCTCAAATCCCTCCACACCGCCTCCTACCTGCACCAGCCCTACTTCCTCTCCAAAAACATGTCGGACGAGCAGGTGTGGCGGTGGGTGGAGGAGAGGAGGTGGGCGTATAGGATGTTTGGGTTTGGGGCGGCGTGGGTGGAGAGTGTGCCGGTGCTGGGGCTGGGGTTGAGTATAGGGAATAGGGTGGGGGCTGCTATGTGGTATGTCTTTTTCTCTCCTTCTTTTCCGTTCTCTCCTTCTTTTTCGTTCTCTCCTTCTTTTCCGTTCTCTTCTTCTTTCCCGTTCTCTCCTTCTTTTCCGTTCTCTCCTTCTTTTCCGATACTGACAAAGAGCTCAGGGCATTCGACATGGAAAAACGCCAACACCTCTTCGCCCACAACATCATCCAACCCCTCCTCCCTTCCCAAGTCGGATTCTACGGTATGGGCCGGGTCGACGACCTGGGCGTGGATATTCAGAGGGCGGAAGATGAGCTGGAGGTGCAGTGGAGTAGGAAGAAGGGGGAGGAGGATGCTGCTGATGCTGATGCTGGTGCTGGTGCTGGGGAGAGAGTTGGGGGTGGGGTGGGTTTGGAGGAGGAGGTGGGGGAGAAGAGCATCTTTGGACTACGAGGAGAAGGGTTGGGAGCGGGCGGAGGAGGAACAGACAAGGGATTGTAAGGAACCGATTCTGAAGGAAGACACATATTGCATTTTTATTCTCATGTAACACACGATCACCCAACCAAAGAACCAAATAGCTAAACTACGATACAGCAACATTCTTGCCAAAGTCAAGTCGACTTTTGTCAGATCACTCCATGCGGCCCACCACCGGGACGAGGTTGACGTCCGCCTCCTCGAGGTTCTGGGGGTCGTTTGCGGATGGGGGGCAGGTTACCTTTGAATCCCGCAGAGTCGGCGTTCGCTGGCGGGATGTACTCGCCCCTCGCGCCTTCTCCTCTTGCTCCCCCTCCTTCGCTCTCGCCCCGACGGGCACCCTCACGAGGTTCTGGGGGTCGTTTGCGGATAGGCGTGAGATTACCTTTAAACCCTAGAGAGTCGGCGTTCGCGGGCGGGATGTACTCTCCTCTCGCTCCCCCTCCTTCCCTCTCGCCCCGACGTGCACCCTCACGAGGTTCTGGTGGTCGTTTGCGGATGGGCGTAAGATTACCTGTGAACCCCCGAGAGTCGGCGTTCGCGGGCGGGATGTACTCGCCCCTCGCGCCTTCTCCTCTTGTTTCCCCTACTTGCCTCTCGCCCCGACGTGCACCCTCACGAGGTTCTGGGGGTCGTTTGCGGATAGGCGTGAGATTTCCTTTGAATCCGCGAGAATCGGCGTTGCGGTTCGGGATGTAGCCCCTCTCCTCTTCGTCTCCGGTTGGAGCTCCGTCTCGGTTTTCGTTCTTTTGGTCGGTCCTTGAGGATGTGGGTGGCGGGGCCGGTTCGGGTGTGGGAGGTTCAGAGTCGGTCGAGTTGGATGGAATGGATGAAATGGATGATGGGGTGTCTGGCGTGGGAGTGGCTGGGGAGTTTGGCGTACTATCAGAGTTGGAGTCGGACGACGAAGAGGAAGAGGATGCAGAAGTCGGTGTGGTAGCTTCGCTGGGAGGTTCCGAGTCCCCAGACAATGACAATGCGGAAGACGTGGGCGTCGACGGGGTGGTCGAGGAGGTTGAGCGAGTATTGCTATTCCCATCCGAACGCTTCTTCTTTTGATCCTTCTTCTTCTTTCTATCCGCCTCTTTCTTTGCCTCGTCGTCTTTGTTCTTGCGCTCAGTCTCACCACGGCGCCCGCCTGCAGGAGCTGCGTCAGAGCCCTCGTCTGATGAAGAATCGGGCTCGCTGATGTCGCTTCGTTCGGTAGATAAAGTCTTGTCTCCAGAGGCATCATCGCCCGCCGAGGTACCCCTCTTACTAGACCTCTCCCTTCTCCCCGGCTCCTCCCTCCCTTCATCTCCTCTCCGTGACCCCCCGCCCCCATCCGCCGATCGACCCTCATCACCACCTCTTCTACCGACCTGCGACGCTTCATTACCACCATCACTCGACTTGGGCTTTCTGGAGGGTGGCTTACCCGATCGGCTGGAAGATGGTTGAGAGCTTTTGGGCTCGGCGGGATCCCTGTGTCTGCGGTGTCTTGAGGATGGTGGAGTTGAAGAAGAGGTCGATGGGGAGGAGGATGAAGATGATTTGGAGGGGAGACCGAGGTCTTGGGGCGCTATACCTTTTCCTTGTAGCTTCGATGTCACCTGTTGTTATCATATCGTCAGTCCTGACCATGCCAGCGTCGCCTTTGTCCCTCCCCGGAGCAGAGCAAAGATCAAACTCACAAATCCACCCCTCTCATCTCGCCCCATCCAAACGCCCAACAGGCCCATGGTCTTGAGACACACCACCAACGTAAAGAGGTCCGGGTGCACCATGAAGAAGGCGATGAATTCGATGAGGGTGCCGAGTATGAAGAGCGGCCAGTACTGTTCGAGGTGAGTTGCGTGGGTGGGGTATAATGTTGGATCAACTGTTTCCGTCCGCGAGCGCAGAGCGAGGAGAAACGTTAGTGGGGATTTCGACACTGAAGCGAGGTATGAGAGGGGGATGCGTACGTTGGTGTTGGAGTGGGATGATTAGATCGTAGCTCATTCCTAGGACGAGCGAGACTTCCACCTCGGCCAGCCTGAGGATCGTCCACGACACCAGAAAGAAGATGGCCGTAAAGACAAACTCCCAAGCGCCCGTTAGGTCGGATAGTAAGATGATGATGGTCCCCAGCCAGCCGCCTGAGGTGTGTAGCTGCAGGTCAATTCAAGCATGGTTAGTACATGGAGGGGAGACGTCAAGGGCGTTGAAACTGACGAGATAGAATCGGAAATGAGTACATCTTCGAGCTATTGCATTGCCTCGTTCTTGCGCTGCTTCGGAGAGCTCTTCCAAACGCTCCATCGCTCAAGAATGGCCTAGGGGCATGAATATGCCCGCGCCGGTCAGCTGAGCAGGCAGCAGTGAAAGAAGCAGTGCGGTTGATCGGGGAATGGAGCTGTGAGGTCAGTCGACTTGAGGTGGAGCACAGAGCGAGCTGCTGCGGCGATCCGTGGCGCTGGGCAGTGATCAACGGCGGTCTTTGTGAGATAGTGTCATGCACAGATATACAGCTGAAGGGCCAATATCGAGAGGCCAAGGGGTATCGAGTACCAAGGACTGGCCTGTCAAAGGAAGGGCATCGCACCCTGTTGCGCGACTACTAGAGTGAAAGCAGTGACGCAAGCAACACCCAAAAAGGAAGGTGGTGCATCCGGCAAAAAAGCTCCACGTAGGCTCCATCTTCTAAGACCTCGACGCCACATGGCTCAGATGAGCAGTTCCGAGCATCGAGGATGCAAGAGGCCCAAGAGGCAAGTGCATATGAGTCAACATTGCCACACCGACATTGCCGGTGGCGGGTCATTGCAACAGAAAAAGGAAAAAGTGCCGGGTAGTCTAGGCTGCAAGTTGATCGATGAAACCGTACCTCAATCGCCCTAATCTGAGTCTTAGTGCATTCTGGAGGTAATTTATCGATTAACAGGCATGGCATGGGGGCCACGGGGGCCACGAGCATTCAGTTATCTCGCGCTTTGACAAGTCTAAGAGTAGAGCTCCATGGCTTGTCGCCGATCACGTAGGGCTGTCTACGAGATGACTGAAATAAGAATTCTTGCACTTTTATCCGATACGTTCCTTCTGCTGGTCTCCACAGATCCAGCAGCCGTCAGATGCAGCAGATCGCAAATCGTCGCCTTGAAGGGAACCCAGCTCAAGTCACGTTGCACTTGTGAGTTGTGAGAGTTTTCGGCAACTCATCGGCAACTATCGGCGCTTGTTTATCCTGTTGGTATCAAACAGTCGGAAGTCCGAACCGAAGCTCTGAGACCAATGTCTGTACTCGTGTGACTCGTACTGACGAGTACGTGCTTGTGTCAGGTCGCCCATCAGGACTTCAGCTACTTTGGAGCCGGTGTGGTAAGCTAGCACGATACCAGCTGGGTGAGGTACTTGGTATCGGAAAAGATTACCGAAGAAGGCATGGTTGAAAGCGGGGAGGCGAACAAGGAAGGGATGAGGCTTCTGCGTTTGCCAGGGCTGAGGGAGCTTAGGGAAAAGGCGTAGCGGGTACATCCAGGACGTCCAGGTATGCCGTAGCTATGTACCGCCACTAGAGAGGAACCTAGCGAGAAACATGCAAAAGACCGGTCAAGAGCAAGAAGAGGATCATATTCGGATGATTAGTTGGGTTGTCGATATCGCTTAGATGAGTCAGATGAGCAAGAGATAGACGAATCTGGCAAGATGTTTCAGATGACGAATCGCGAGCTGGGGTTCGCTTAAAAGAGGGCGACGCCCCGCGTAGATCCAAACATCACAAGGTTGAACGATGGAAGGCGGGTGTAGAATGAAAATGATCGTCCTGTGCCTGTTTGTTGATCTTTCGAGACATGGAGTCTGGTGCGGTTAACCAAGGGTAGTAGTCTGCCGGTAGCTATGCGTACGTTTTCAAATAACCGGGTAGAGCTGTATTAGCTTGTACCGTGGATTGTGGGCTGTGGGCTGTGGGTCCTGTCATTACCGTGGACCGCGAGAGAATCTAGCAACCTGAGCACCTGACTGCTGCAGGACGCCTAACGAGCCACAAAATGCTCGCTATGCTGACGAGAAGATAAGGATCTCGGTTGCCACCAGAAGAGTCAAGGCAGAAAGCAGTCCACATGGCACAAAGCCACACACCACGAGATCTCAGTGCGGTATACAGATTTTAGCAAGCGCGGAAAGACATCGGCTATTTGTGTACTAGAATCGCATTGAATTCGAAATAAGCTAAAAGCAGTAGTAAAAGAACAAAAAAGAACATCTGTCGCGTGTTTCAGGTTGCCAGGGCGGCAGGCACCGTTAGCTGCGTTCCAACTTCAAGCCCCAAGGGTTCGGACTGGTCCAGGTAGCCAGGCACATCCGTTCCGGTCCCTGACTTTCCGCCTGGTGCGACACATCTCTCGTCATCCCTGCTCCAACTCGAGAGAAGCGTTGAACGAGGGAGGCGACTGTGCAGAAAGATATGCCAGGCGTCACCCCTGCAGAGCCATGAAAGCTGGTAACTTGTATGCCGATCGTGCGATCTGCTTTTTGCACATTTGGAAAGGATGATGATGGACGACGAGACCCAAGCTGATGACGGTGTGATGAATCGTCATTCGAAGACTGCAGTGGATACAGCAAGAAAGAAAGAAGGTATAAATCGCACACATGCACATCGAGATGTGTCAGTCGAGTGGAGTCCAGTGTCGGGCGCCCAGAGCGCGGACACGTCGCACCACTGCGACTTCTAATACTGCTGCCACATCTATCATTCACTCGACACCCGTCATGTGCAGTGGGTGAATCAACACCTCTTGACTCCACTATCCTCGTGCCACCCCAGACAAAGCTGTTCCAACACACAGGCTCACGATGCCAGGGGGGGCGGGGATCTGGAAGGAGACTCAGCTCAATAATCCGCCCATTTATCTTGTACATCGTTCCCCAAAAGTCGTATGAAAGAGTGTGCAGCCGAAAAGTATCAAGTCAATGCTGCCACAATCCCGAAGTCCTCTGTTGCACGATATATCGAGCGACATCGGGTCTTTTCCTAAGGACAGATATTATATACCGCTAACTGGGCCGATTTCCGTCCATAATCACAAGCCGAGGAGAATGCTAGGTTTGCCACAGGCATGTACGTCACCCGTTGAAGGAGCACATAGGTCGAAGAAAGCACCTACATTCATTGAGCTACTATTTGTGGCCATAAAGCCACTGAAGTGTGTGTCTCCTATCCAGAGTTCATGGAGGATGATGCAGACATTTGAGGCTGTTGGGTGTAGAGAGGTGACGTGCAGGCCAAGAAGAAGGAATGCTAGACCAGGACTTGGTCCCACTAAAACTCCCACACGATCTAGCGGATACACCACACATGACCTCTACCTATGAGGAGACTCATGAGAAGTACACGGCGACTGTAAGTCCTGTTGCGGATCGATCAGTCATGCACGGCTAAGAGGTGGAAATTGGTGCCATCTCCTCCGTGCATAGGAGCGAGGTAGGTTTTCACTAGCGCAGGTCAATCTCCATGGAAAGGAATGATCCTCCGAAACCTTCGCTGGCTCGATTCCCACGACTCTTCGGGGCTTTTGAAGAGATAACCTGCATTTGCTCCTCAGACTGCAGTATTCCATACATTCTTCTATGTGGATGCATGTAGATACGCTTTGTGCGAAACCTGTGTCCTTCGAAGTGCATGGGGCGCGTAAAATCATTGTCCGGTGCAGACTACGTACGTACAGATATCAGTGTTGAACTATTGCTATACATGATGGAGACACTTGGCCAAGAAGGAGATATACCACCGTGCATATTCCAGGAGCCTCTCCGCTCCAAGGACAGCGGCGACTCAACAACACCCGTTCACAATTCACAAGCTGCTTTCGGCCCCTTTCCGATACTCTACCCTTGCTGGAAAGACTCTCTAGCGCCGTTCCTCTCCTTGCGGGCCCAGCGCAGCGCCACAAATTGGTTGAAACCTCACAAGCAGTACTCGAGTACAGTTCCAGAGCACAGAGGAGAGAGTGGAGTGACCAGGCCTCAGGGGCAAAAGATGGCGGGCGCGGCGCTTGTGCGAGAAAGCAGCTGAGTGCAGGAGACAGGAGAAGTGATCGCTCAATCTCGATCAGTCTTCATGGTCGATACAAACCGCAGCAACCTGTCTCTTTAATTCGGCACCCAGCCGTGAGGATTGATCCGGTTATACCCTCTTGCTTTGGTAACGGTGTCGCGGCTGACGTTGGAGGCGCTGACGAGACACAATCACCAGATTGCATCCGTTCGGGTCCTTCTGCTATATCATACATGTGCATGCATCCTGGGCAGGGGGCAAATGCCATAAGGTACACACCGAGTCGTTTTTCCGGTCAGATTTTAGATTTCAGATAAGAAGGCCGGGTACGGGGCCGACGGCTACGGACACCGGGGCGACAGACTCCCTGGAGTGCGTACGCGTGCTGACTGCCCGAGTGACTGCGTGGCATGCGTGGGGCAAGGGGTGACAACAGGGAGCCGACAGAGCACGAAGAGAGCTGGTAGGGGTATGAAAAGAGCTCTTCCCATACCGGAAACGACACCGTTTCTCTTTTTTGCACACCAACAAGCCGGCCGGCACGATCACTCATGCAGAACCTTCAGGCCGTCCGGCATGGCTTGGAACGCCTCGATAGGTAGTTTAATAAGGTAAAGAAGGATATAATACGTTTGTTGCTTCTTCGGGCATTCCAGGTGCTTCGGAGATAAATCACCCATAAAATGACCCTGAGCTCAGGGCCGTTTTCGGCGGAGGCGAAACTGGTGCATCATAGTATATTTTTTTCTCCTTGGGCATTGAGGCATTTTGGCGTGCTTGAGACGCATGAAATGTGTCATCATGGACGTTTGCAACAGGCGGACAGGGGTATCAAGGGTGTGATGCAGGTGAGAACGTCCGCGTGGCGCGTGAAAGAGCTCCGATGATGGTGCCACTCTGACTCTCACGCCGAGGTGTCTCTTGGCTGGGTTACATACGTTTGGCTGGCCCCCCCTGCCCCCCTGCGTACCCTGGTGTATCTTCCCCTGCTTCTGGACTTCACTCTCTTGGGAGCTTGGGACGAGCTTTCTTGGCGGGTACCGAGTGCCGACTGAACCGATGTCTGCGTTCAACTGTTAAGCTATGCACTTGTCCCGCTCTATGAAGTCTGGTCGCCTTCCAGATTCGTCCGATTGCATACGTACGTACATACTACCAAACATCTGAAACTCGTACAAATTAGTCCCATCTACCGACTCCAAGCTTCAGCTCCAGGTCTATCTATGTGCAGAAGACTACGCGGAGCCTTCCTTCATCACGGCATTTTTTCTCAATTACTCAACGAGCTAATCTTTATGTCCGTCTACCATATATCAACAATCGATTATCAATTTATCACCCGTTCCTCAGCTCCTCGCAGCGCTACCAATCACTTGCGTGGCACCTGATGCATAGTGCATGGACAGCTCCCCCGCACAAATCTATACTATCGCTATCATCCCCTGGCCCCCCCCTCTCTGGGCCGCTAATGAAATGCTCCAAGAACCGTCCTTCCCGTTCATTTTGATTGGCACGATCTTCTTATCTAGGCGGATATCCATTTCCAGGGTGGCACCATGTGTTGCCCATGTGGGTCGCGCACGTACAGATGGCTCAGGTGGGCGAGAGACGGAGACCAGTCCAATAAGCTAGAGAAAACGCATGTGTACGGCAGCCCAAGGAGCTTTTAGAGGGAAGCATCGGAGGAAGCAAGAAATGTTTACGTCCATACGCTCGAGCACTTGCGTTATATTTTTCGGTGTTCCGACTTTTGGAGGAGTACATACGAAGCTAGATTGCATCTCCAGACACCGAAAGTCACATGACAACGTACCCGCCTCCCTCCGCCAGATACCGAAGACGATACCAGGTGGTCACCCGAGGGCCACAAACTCAAAGACGGTACAACTGTCACTCACAAGACGCCAAACCCGAAAGAGTGGATCAGAACGTTCTGCCATTTCTGTCGAGACAGTATTACTCTGCCGGTGGGTAAGACAGGATGACTCAAAGGTGGAAAGGCCGACGGAAAGACCAACTTCTGAAACATTTCCATGAACCAATCCATTATCTTATGCCGAGCGCCCGGAGTCGGGAAGTCGGGAATGACTGCGCGTAAGGGGTGAAGGGTTGCAAGCCACAAGGAGCTCAGGTGCGTGGGAAAACGCCAGAATACCACATGTATCTGCCAAGCCGTGGCTCCATAGCATAGCAATAGCAGACTGGCAGGCATCACAGCATCAGCCTTGGATAGCGAGAGCAGGAGCAGCAGGTCACGAAGCGAAGGCGCAAGGAACAGGGCTCTTCGGCTGCGGTCAAGGAAGGACAAAGAAGGAAAAGAACGGCACTGCGCTACGTATCCGTGGGCAGGTACCCATGCCGACATAGGGCAAGGACTGTCACGCCCTGGCGGGCATACTCTGTCCAGATGTGGGGCAGGGGTATGGTGAAGAGCCGTATGGGAGTATGCGGGCGGAGAGCAGCGCAAAAAGAGGGTGGGCATGTGGGCGTGCTGTATTCTCGGGTCTCGGAAGCAGAAGGTGAAATAAGATCATTAACCATTTCGTTCGGACTGAAAAAAAAGACTCTAAAGGAAAAAAGCCGAAAGAACCTGGAAAGGGCGCGAAGGGCGGAAACCTGAATTTCCAGGTCTCATATCAATTGGTACGGTTCCTGAGCAGCGCTCGTCGAACGCGGCAATTATGGCATCTCAGTAGACCGCGGATCCTCAACTTTCAATTGAACGTCCACGGCTCCCTGGACCCCGCGAGGTACTGTGGAGAGAAGGGGACTAGGGGAGTGATCAGCGGATGCAGCGGATGCAACCGTCGGAAGCCCATGTCTGGCACAGATGGAAGAACCCTTAGCTCCGTGCCCATTTTCCCTTGACCCAACGCCATCCCGTCGCAACCCAGAACTCTGGGTCACAGATCAGCTTGCGGGTTCCCAATGAGGATATCCATGTCCCAGGCTGAGACTTGCGATCCCCTGTCGCTTTGCTATCTCTCTTTCTTCTTCTTCTGTTACACACACGGTTACATATGATCATCAGTCGATAGTATCCCACACAAAAACTCGACCTCCACCCCTCCGGCCTATTCGACTTGTCTACTGTACTATACCCCTCAGCACAAGGCGCCCTCTCGCTACCAGCTTCTTCGGTATAAAGCCTCACCATAGATTGGCTAGAGCTTCATCTCGTTTGACCCCATCTCCACTGTCAGTCCTACCTGGTTCGAGCGAATTCTTGTTTCTTTGGTTCCACTGGCGAGCCGCGAGATGAGATGTCGGAGGGACAAGGTCGAGGCCGGAGCGGATGCCCAAGTCAACAGCAGCGCCTGTTTCTTTTGGGGTGTGTGTGCCCTACTCTCTGCGCCATGGCCGGGGTGGGCGGGAGAGTGATGGGCAGAAGAGAGGAGATGTGGAGAACAATAGAAAGCTGGCGACTGGAGGTGGTGGTGGTGTCTGTGCGGTGTGTACCTGGTTGTGTGTGGTGTTGATGGGCGCTGTATTTCTTATTGTTCGTCAAACACTGACATCCAACAGCCTCTGCATCCGTAGCCTCAAACAGAAATATCCCCTTTTTCCTATTGTTCTCCAAGAAAAAGTCACCAGGCTCGGTTACTGCCCTTACAACTATCTTCCAGGTTTGTCTCCTGTGCACCATCACCGCCTCCACCCACAGTCCCATACCCAGCTGTACCGACTGGCCTCTTGTACCCACCGAGACGTCCCTGCGGTCATCTGTGAGTGCATCCAGAACCTTTTCACCCAACATGAGCCCCGCTGACCGTCGTGTCCCCGCCTGCGCCGCCCGCCACTTGCAGCAATCTGTCCCTGTACACGTACCCACCAGGCTCGTGTTTCATTCGGTATCTACCTGCTGAACGTACATCTGCTTCTGCTCGTGCCATCATAATCGCCACCCGTGCCGAGTCGTATATCTCTACCATCTGTCAGTTTCTCTCCCCATCTTTTCCCTCTTCCACCAGCCCATCATGTCGCCCAAGACCTCTGCACCCAAGCGCACCACCCAGACCGCCCAAGACTTTGATCCTGACACTTTCCTCCAGTCCTGTGCTAGCTTGATGTCCAAACGTCAAACACGCGCCAGCTCCCACGTCTCTGCACCCATCCCCATCCCCGCCTCTGAGCATACTCCGCCATACTCTGACGGCGAAGAGAGCGATCAACAACCACCAGCCGCCCCGGGCAAGCCCAAACAGCACCCACGCCGATACTTTCCCGAGCCCACCCAGAAGAACGCATTGCACTACATCATGGCTGAGAGCAAGAACAGCAACTCGCCCCGCGAGCTTGTTTCGCCGTCGCCTGAGGCTCCGTCGCCAGAAGCCTCGGGGTCTGAGCCCGTCCCCGCTACCTCGTCTGCTCCTGCCCCTCCCAAGGCTACGCCCATGAGGCCATCAGCTTCTGGCTCTTCCCCTCCCGCTCCGCCCTACACCCACATACCCCCACCCACGTACCCTTCCTCCTACCCGCAGACCTCCTCCTCCTCCTCTCAATGGACGGCCCCCCACCCCGCACACGCCCTCCTCCCTCCTCCTCTTTTCGCCCACCGCGCACCCGCTGCTCATAGTGCTGCTTCACCCGAATGGCAATCCACCGACGCCGAGCCCGAGCACGGCGAGCCCGAGCACGGCTTGACGACGGACGATGACGGGCCTTCTTCTGGTGCGGGAAAGAATGTCAAGACGGAGAAGGAGGAGGCGGTCATTCCCAGGCCGCCGAATGCGTGGATCATCTACCGTTCAGAGATACTCACGCGCTTCAAGAAGGGGGATAAGATTCCGGGGTACAGAAAAGCGAGGGACGACTTGGGGCTGGCGCCTTTACCGGATTCTGATGATGAGTGCAAGTCTTGCCATGTTTGAACGCTATGTCGAATCGTCAGCTAATGTGATCTGTAGCTGGAATGCGGGAAGGCAAAGCCGGCAAGGGCTTGCCCCAGGCTGACGTCAGCAAAGTCATCAGTTATCTGTGGAAACACGAGACAAAGCAAAACAAGTCCCACTACGAACACCAAGCAGCTCTCCGAAAAGAAGAAGTGAGTGACTCGGCGCACCTCAAAAACTCACATCCTGCATGCTGACGCGTTTGCAGCACGCGCTGAAATACCCCAACTACAAATTCAAGCCCGTCAGTAAGAATATCAAGATCAAAGCGCGCGAAGACGCCAAGCGAGAGAGGGAACTGGAAAAGCGAAGAAAGAAGGAAGAGAGACAATCTGAAAAGACCCGTAGCCGTAAGTCTCCACAAAAATGTCTCGGACGGTTTCCGCGAGGGGGCTGACGCGTATTCTGTGATAGGCGCGAGACGACATATCGGTCTGACTTCCCGGGGCCACTCGAGGCACTCGCCGATGTCTCCATACGATGCATCAGGTCGGTATAATCCTCATAATGCCCAAGCTCGACCGGGGCCGTCGTCGGAGGCGGGCAGGTACTTGGTGTATGGCGAGCCTTATCCCAGCAGTCATGAGGAAGTCTCCCCGCCGAGCTCTTACTTTGGTTCCAGCGTCGAGTGTACGTTCTTTTTCTATCTGGATGAGGACGAAGCTGATCAAAGATGTAGCATCGAGCGGGTACATGATGTCCCATCCCGAGGACGAATACAGACCGTTCCCTCTACCAGCCTACGCTATGCCCGCTATGGCCCGCCCCGAAGGCGTCGAACCCCCGCTCGCGCCGGCGCCTGGTATGACCATCGCCCAGGAATACATGTGGCACCACGCTCCCCGTCTTCCTCCTCCTCCTCCTGCCCACTCGGCTCCCACACCTGCCCCCGCGTCCGCGCCCAGACGCGCGGTGCCAGAGATGCTCGCACCACCACCTATGGAACTCCAATCGTCATTGGACTCTCTCGCCCAGCTGTCTTCGCCCAGGACGATGCCGAGGGATGAAGAGGAGGATGCTTTCCAGCGAGCGTTGGTTTCTATCAATGTGGAGGGTATGGATGCGTACCAGAGACCGATGGCGGTTCTGGAGATGGAGGAGATCCCGGCGCTGGACGATGCGTTCTTTGAAGAAGGTGGTGATATCAATGCGTTGGCGGAGAAGTGGCATGAGCTGGGGCCGGAGGGTGAGGAGTATGAGCGTACGAATGGGCTGGTGATGGATGAGAAGAATGTGGATCCCATGCCAGCTGGTAAGTTTAGCGATACATATGCTCGGGTGGTGGCTGACTATGAGTGTAGTGTACTACGAGATGCTTCCTCCAGACAACGGCTTCTTCCCCACCCTTCCCGAATTCAGCGGCGCCTTCACCGACCCCGCCCCTGGCTCCTACAACTTTGCCCTTCCCCCCCCGGACCCCTCCGTGCCCCAATCCGCTCCAGCCCACTACACATACGGCTTCGTCCCCCAAATCCACCCCGACGACTCTATCCGCTTCGGCTCTCTCTACGAGCAACACCCCGAGTATTACCGCTCGGACGAGTACCCGGAAGGCCCGACGTTGGCGGGGGAGATGCCGATGTCGCCGTCGGAAGCTTCGGCGGGGGCTACACCGCGGGAAACGACGTTTGCTGGTGCGGGGCATGATATCAACCGCAGGCCTTCCTTCTCGCACACTGTGCGCACGGTGTCTACTGCGAGCCCCGCTCCCCGGCTCGCGTCCCTCTCCGATTTCCCCCTCACCCCCCACTCGCTCGACCATATCGGTCTTCCCTTTGTCGATCGATCAACCTCGTTCGCTGGGGCGCAGTTTATGAGCATGAACTATGGGCCCATGGGGATGGGGATGGGAGACGATTTTGGGGAGGATGATTGGTATGGGGATGAGAAGCGGAAGGATGAGATGGCGGCGAGGGAGAGCGTGTTTGTGACGAGGAGGGATAGTGAGATGTCGGCTGTTGATGCTGGGGCTGGGGGCCCTGGGGCTGGTATCCCTTCGCCGCCTGCTTCGCAATACTAGGCCTCTCTTACTCTATCTCTTGCTCTGGTTTTTTTGCTACTTCTTTTCGGGCTCTGGGACATTTCATCTTTACTCAAATTATCAAAAAACATATTTGTAACATAGACATCACTCTCACCCTCTTGTTTGTTCGTGCCCTACTGCCACTCTATAGACATCTCATCGACCCATCAAAGACTCTTCTCATACTCATACTCTTGCTAAACCATCCTATATCGAATATATTCTTCATCTCCGCTCCGCTGTTCTCTACTCTTGCCTCTACCTGTGCTACCATCGTGTTTTCTGGCTTTTTCATATTGATTGCTTTGGGCTTTTATCGTGTTTATAGAGTGTTGGTCGAGTGGAAAAGCTATATGTATAAATATGGAACTGACTCGTAGTCGGATATTGCAGCAAAAGCACACATAGCAGGTTCAATCATGAGCAGCAAGCCCTTCTCGACGCTCATGGCTCGATCACATCTATGGAGAGAGTCCCTACCTCGGCAGTATCGCCACGACCCCGGGGCCAAGCTGGACACCGGCGGAGTTTACAAAAGTTGTCACATGGCACCAATCTGTATCAGATAAGCGCGCTCTCCTCGCTCCCGAGGCCCCTGAGCTGAGGATATGTGGCGTACTTCGGCTTTGCCCGAGGAGAGAGAAAAAGTAAAAGATGAAATGCGCAATTGACGAGATCCTCATTCGCTCTTCCCTTCTTCATCCATCGACGGGTGGCCAAGAGACAGATAGATGTTTGGCAAGCTCACCTCCGCCATCGGCCTCACAGCCGGCCCCCTCCCGCCAGACCACCACGCCCCCGCCCGATCCACAGCCCACGCCGCCCTCGCCCACCAGCTCAGCGCCGCCCATGTCCCCGTCTCCGACACCGACTGTGCTGCCTGCAACCTCCCCTGCCCTTCGTCCCCTTCTTCTTCTTCTTCCTCCTCGGGCGAGGGTGCGGGGGTGGTGGTAGAAGCGTATGGCGGGAAAGAGTATGAAGAGTATGTGGGGGAGAGGTATGGGGAGATTGAAGGGCTGCCAAAGGGGTTTGATACGGATTGGGAGAGTGATCTCTTTGGGAGTTCGAAGGGCGGGAAGGGGAGGATAGCGGTGATATCTACAGGGAAGAGTGATTGGGAGAAGGACCATACAGTGCATCCTGCAAACCTCGCCTTGGGCAAAAGCTGACTGAAAAGTAGGACGAAAAGGGATCTCTGGCACAATATCTCAGCAAAGTCATCGACTCTGCCCCTGCTATCAAAGCCCCCAAGGGCCCCGACCCTTCTCTCCCATATGTAACCCCCTCCGCCTTCCCCCCGCCTTCCAAACCCTTCTCCGACCCCATCGCACCCCCTCCGTCTCTCTACTCCTCCTCCCTCATCTCCCAGTCCGACGACCCGTCCGACCAATCTGTATTGGTCTTTCCAGATTGGAAAGTCGTGCACGAAGTGGAACAGTCTAAAGCCGGGGCGCAAGAGCTGTTTGATAAAGTCCTGAACGGCGAGTTGGGCCGGGCGGGGAAGAGCGGGACGGATGATGGTGGGGTGGGCAGGAAGAGAAGCTACGTCCTTCCATACCGCGCTGTCGTCCTCCTCTGCTCGCACAAGAAGAGAGACAAGCGCTGCCACATAGCAGCCCCCCTCTTACGCTCTGCCCTGCACACATGTCTCCAGACGCACGATATAGCAGTGGACGATACGGGGTCGTCCTTGATCAACCTGGATGGCCCGCCTTTGGAAGAGGTGGAAGGAGGGGAGGAGGAGAGGGAGCTGGAAGTGGGGAGGAGGATTGGGGAGATTGAGGCTGTACATGGAGGGGAGGGAGGGGAGGTTGGGATATTTAATATCAATCATTTGGGAGGACATCGTTATGCCGGGGTCATGCTCGTGAGTATCATCTCTTGCCACTTTTGGTTTGTGACTGGTGCTGATGTACGTTCAGATCGTCTTCCCCTCAGGCGCATACATCTCCTACGGCCGCGTAACACCCCAAGAGATCCCCCGGGTCGTGGAAGATACAATCCTCCAAGGCAAGATCGTGCCCGGTCTACTACGGAACGCTGTCGGTGTTGAGCGTGACGGCAAAGGTGCGGGCGGGTTCTTGAGCTGGTAAATGGTACAAGGGTAGACATAGATATAACATGTATTTGTACAACTACATGACAAGCTTGTACTTTACAAGGGTTTTCACTGGGAGGTGGTTTGGGAGATGGATTGGAGATTCTTATACTCGGCTTCTATCACTCTAACGAAATCCGCTGCCGTATGCCCATCCTACCCACCCATCAGCTCTTAACCCCCAAGCCAAGTCAAAGCAGAGAAAGAAGAACTCACATCACATCCCTTCCAAACACCACCATCCACCACACAAGTCCGCCTCCCACCGCTCACGAGCGTACTAGCAATATCGATCGTACAGCTCGTCTTCACCCCAGCCTCTTCCGTCTTTTTCACGTTATCCCTCAACAGCCTTTCAGCTTCTTTCGTCAAGTACAGGCCATCCTCCCCTTTCTGGGCATCGCCTTGCTCGGATTTGGATTTGGAGCCGACGATGCACGATTCGACTCTATCCCACCCCCCCGAAGCTTTCGCGCACCGCTCGACCTCTGCAACCTCGCCCACACGTTCAGGCCAGTCGGAGGGGAAATTCATACACTCTACCCCTCCGAACCACTCTTCCACCCCTCCACCTCCTCCGCCTTGCCCCGAGAGGTGGTGGATGAGACAGAGTTGGTGGGCGTTGCCGACACATTCCTTCGGACCGTGTTTGCACTCCACGCCCCATGGCGAGGGGGAAGAAGAGGAAGAGGAGGATGAGTTGAGGGAACCGATGAATTGGAGAGAGAGGTTGATTTTGGAAGGGATAGAGGGGGAGCGGAGGACGGAGCCGAATGTGTTTTCGCACAGTCTCTGTCAAAACGCTCTGTCAGCTCGAGATCCTTGGGGTGTGGGGTGTAGGGGACTTACGGCGTCGGGACAGCGGGACATGACGTAGAGGGTCACATTCACCTTCTCCCCATCCTCTTCTCCAGCAGAGAGAGGCGGGGTATGCCCGAAAGGGAGCTGGTCGGGCGTGTCCAATAGAGAGCCGAGCGAGCCGTCGGACGTCCCGGATGGAGGCAGAAGGGCGGCGGAGGTGACAGCCAGGGTAGTGAGGGCAGAGAGCGAGGTAAAGGCGAGTCGCATACTCGGTATCCTTGTTCTTTGAGAATGTCAGAGGAGATAGTCGCAGAGTGGACAGAAGGCCGACGGTGGCAACAACAACAACAGCGGCGACCACCGCTCTACTACGTCACGCCTCCACTCTTCTTGGCCCGCTTTCGTCGCTGGCTTGGGTTTCGTTCGTTGCCATCGTCGTTTCATCTTTCCATTCCACTTCAGCTGGCCACCTCCATCAGATACTGCATATTCGTCACCTCATTCCTACTACCATTCGAATAAGCAAGAGAACACCGGAGAATGGCTGGTGGGTCTTTGTTCGCAGGCTGCCTCGTGCGAGAACGAATCACTGATGTGCTGTGCAGTTTGTATTCCCCTTGTTTGTACGTCTCAAACTCTGGTTTAGTAGAAGGCTCCAAGCTGATACCTGATTCTTGATATCTACAGGCGGGTTCCCAAACAAGGTTCGCTCAGTCGACGATCGCAGAGCTGGTGGCAAGAGTGCTAACGCTTGGTTGCTGCGTAGTTCAAACAGGATGCGCCCGAACCAAGTGGACGTATGTGTCCCAGATGTCATAACGGTACGCCACCCCCTTATATTTCTTTCCCATGCTGAAGCTAATTGTTCCCATAGCCTCCGTCGGTACGCCTCACACTCCCAAATGCCGCCTCAAGTCGGGTTCGCTGATTGTGATTCTCGTAGTGGGCGGTGCAACTCGAACATGGTTCGAATTCTTCTGGATCCCTCTGATCCCTTTTGTGAAGCATGAAATCTGGCTTTGCTCCATCTGCCGTACGTCTCTCCCCCCTCCCTCTCCACCCACCTCGAGTCTGAACATCCGGCTGGTAATCGTTGAATGGGAAGCTGACTGTGGGTCGATAGGCTGGGAAATGCGTAAAGGCGATGGACACGATCCTCAACCGCCGAATGGGTATAATGGACGTCCGCCGCCGCCGAATGGAAAGTAGTCTTTCTGAGGACAAGTCTTGGCGAGCGGGGCGTCAAGCGGAGTGGGAAAGTGCCGGGAAGAGTAGAATGGGGGTAGTGTTGTACAGTAAGAAGGGTTGATATACACGAAGCTCAAGATAATCGTAGTGTCAATGAAAACAAACAAGTCGTGAACATAGATACTCCCCAAGAGAGAGCTGCATACCAACGTTGAACGACCTCGATCCGCGCGGAAGCTAACGGGTCCTTTGGGTTGTGTGTTTGGTTGCGGCATGTGCCAGGAACGATCACTTGGACATCTGCTGCCATTTACAAGATGGACAGATTCTCGACGTTGTATTACCACCATCCGCTTTATCAGGACTTCATCTGTAGTATATCAAAGACAGACTCTCTCAAACCACTATCGTACTGGCACGTACTTGGGATACGACCATCCCCTAGCGACGTCGGTTCATGCCCTGCTTGCCCCTCTCCTATCAATCCTTCGCCATCTCCGTCCCCCCTCTCGTCCGCTTCACCTGAACGATCGCCAGTCTACAACTCGACTTCCTCGCGCCATTCGCAGAGCCATTAACCCATTACTCTTTCCGGCATCAAAGGTACGTCCTTTCCATCATTTCATTCATTTCCCAAACCGGCCGCATCCCGCATCAAACCCAAAGCCCCGCCGTCATACTCCCTCCGGTTGCTCAGTTGGGAGAGAGGACGGCGTGGTCTTTGGAGGGGAGTTGCCGTATCGGGAGGAAGGGGCCTGGATACTGGGCCGAAGGATTACTTTCGATTTCTTACGGAGGACGATCTTCCGAGTGATTCTCATATACCCAGGAATCCTTCTTTCCTCTCTTTTGCTTTTCCCACTTCTCTTTTACTGACTCTTACACGACAGTCCCTCGCCATCTACCAGACTCTCCCCAAAATAGCACCATGCCCCTCCCACGCCTCCCTCTCCTACTCTCCCTCCCTCTTCTCTCTCTACCAGCTCTAGCCGACCACAAACTCGACCTCACCCGTATGGGCGCAGCCTTCACCGGTCTCCCATTATACAGGTCCGGCGCGGGGACGAATGTCTTGCAGATGGGGGTGGGTACGCCGGAGGTCGTCGTCAATCTTACTGCTTGTGAGTCTACTGACTATTGGGATGGGAATTGGGAAAGGAGATGGATGAGCTGATGGTTGATGTAGCGACGAATGTGGAGTTTATGATGGTTACTACTGATGAGTGTGATGATTGTACGCGAGACAGCGCAACGTAAGCCATCGTGACTATTCAAAGCACAAAATTGACGATATTCCAGATACTCGATAGAAGAGTCATCTTCCGGTTCCGTAAGCTCTCCTGTCCCACTCTGTGCACAGCTAACCGCCTCTCCCAGACTATCCAACAAGCCCTCATACACACATTCATCTACCCCATCGGCTCCACCAACACCCTCTCCCTCGCTGGTGAGCTCGCCTCTGAAATCCTCTCTGACGAACGGCAAGATGTCGATACCGCCCGCCCCCTCGCTCTGGTCTCGGATGTACAAGAGGACGATGAAGAAGGGAGACTGAGGGGGACGGCGGTGGAGTTGAGTGATGGGACGAGTGGGTTTTGGGGTATGGGCGTTTTTCAGGCAAGTCATCTTCCCACCCCTTCAATCCTTCAAGAAGGCAAGGTCTGATGTAAAATACTTGTGTAGGATAATAAGAATAGGTCGATGATACCGAATATGATACTCGTCAATGGCAACGGCGCTCCCTCACAGGAAGTATCATTCACAGTGGGCTTTGATATAGCGAATAGGTCGACGTCGGATACGGAGACTGCGGGGACAGTGCATTGGGGAGGTGTGCCGAATGGAAGCTGGACGGGCGATTTGTAAGTCTTCAGCCTTACTTTTAGTTGATGTGGTGGGGTCTGATGAGCGGATGTAGTAATTGGATCGAAGCGAATCGGTCTGTTGCTGGGAGCTGGGGCTTCGGGATGGATAGGATGAGGGTGGAGGATGAGGTGATCGACTTGAGCGGCGACTACTACGTGAGTCCCCGCCTCCTTCTCCAAAGACCAAGCTAATACATTATCTCCAGGCTTCAATCGACCCCGCCTTCGACGCAATATACCTCCCAACCTCCCTCGCCGAAAAATTCTTCTCACAAGTCCCCGACGCCTCTCGCGACTCTTCCGACCGTACTCGCTGGAACATTCCTTGCGACACCAACATCTCCCTCACCCTCACCATCTCGGACACGACTTATGGTATCGCGTCGTCGCAGCTGGTGCAGACGCGGGGTGCGTCGACGGGGAGGTCGTGTTGGAGCTCGGTGGTGGCGTGGGGGAATGGGAGTGTGCCGGAGGCGAAGGGGGAGGTGAGATTGGGGACTCCTTTCATGTCGAATGTTTATTCGTGAGTCACGTCTTCTTCTTGAAGCGGCCTTGTGCCTTTGGGTTCTGGTGCCGGAAGTACAAGGACAAAGGAATCAAGAAGAAGGGAAGAAGGCTGACCAGGGTTTATCTATTAAGCGTGCTTTATTATACCGACGGGGCCCAGTACATCGGTTTGGCAGGTAAACCCAACAGCGTCAACGCCCAGAATCTCGCCTCATCCAACTCTGGCAGTCACCCCAACATGAAACTCGCCGGCATCCGTAAGCCCCCTCCCTCCCTCCGCTCTCGCTGACGCTAACGTTCCACAGTGATCGGCGTCTTCCTAGGCCTCCTCCTCCTCCTCGTCTGCATCTGCTACGCCCGCAACCGCAATTCATTCCAATCCATGTGGTATCGCGGGATCCGCCGACAACAGCGCGCTACGATGAACGCTATGGTGCGCGGGGCGACGCTGCCGCCGCCGATGATGGGGCCGGTGGGGCCGATGGCGCATATGGGTCCGCCGATGGGTGTTGGGGTGGGGATGATGCCCGGGATGGGGGTTGGGATGGGGCCGGGGATGGCGGCGGGGATGGGGCCGATGGGACCTATGGGACCTATGGGGCCGATGGGTGGGATGGGACCGATGGGGCCGATGCCGATGGGTGGGCCGCCGGGAAGTCATATGGGCATGGGCATGGGCATGGGTATGGGAATGCCCCCGAACGCCAACCCCGCATCATACAAATCCGTCCCTTCCCCTTACCAACAACCTCTTCCCTCTATGCCTCCTCCTGCTTCAAACCAAAACCCCCAATCCCAACCTTTGTTGCTCGCCCACGCAAGGGACGAGATGGATCGTGAGAGAGATGCGGAAAAGTATCAGGACATGGCGGATAGGGATAGGCAGCAGCAGGGGTATTATTCGCCGGGGTTGGTGGAGACTTCGCCGCCGACATCGGCGGGGAGGATGAGGTCGCCTGCGCCTGCGCCTGCTCCGAACCCTCCGCGCGCTTCGTTAATAGCAAAGTCGGGCTCGCAGAGATCGCTCAGGCCGAAGAGGGATTCGAGTGGGATGGGGTATGGGGCGGCGCCGTTGCCGGGGTCTGGGAATTCTGGAAATAGGAGAGCGTCGGGGCGGGTGGCGAGGACGGCGTCGGGGATGTCGGTGGGGAAGACTTGGGATGAGTTTGGGAATGGCGCAGCAGCAGGGCATGGAGGTAGTGGGGCGGGAGGGTTTGCGGCGAGGAATGACTTTAGGCATTCTCGTCAGCCGAGTCAGACTCGTCCGAGGGAGACTTACGACGAACCTCACCGCCAATCCCCGCCCCGATCTCAGCTTCAGTCTCCACCCCGATCTCAACAACATCAATCTCAACAACATCAAAACCAAAATTACGCTGCCTTCCCTGGGTCGTCGCCCATACCCGGTGAAGACTATATCTCCCCCGAACAGCTTCATGCGCCTCATCATGCGCAGAATTGGCCTCTGATACCGACTCAGGGGCATCAACAGCAGTTTGCAGACTCGCCGTCGTCTGACGAGAAGAAACGGGGTATCTGGCAATGGCGCGCTGGCTCAGCGACGGGAGATGCGGGCAAAGGCTTTTATAAAGCTGTGAGCCCGAACATGGGGTCAGGTGGGAATGGGAATGGGGGAGGGAAGAGGAGTAGTTGGTTCGGAGGGAGGAGCGGGGGGTGGAGAGAGGCAGAGAAAGAGAAAGATCGTGTGCCGGTTGAAGGACAATGGGCTTGAAGACGTGATATATCATTCAACAGTGTATAATCTAATCAAATCATCTGCTGTATATCTAAGGACATTTCAAGAGTACAATAGAGTATTATATAGACCTGTGGTATGCAAACACAACATGCATTCTCGTCTCCGAATGTATCTCTGTAAGAAGGTCCCCACACAAGCACGTGCTGGTTCGATCATTCCCGCCGATCGCTCTCTTTACCTCTTGTCGCTCGCAGCCGCAGATCACAAAAGGCACAAGTTATGTTTCTTCGCTACCACGTGTTCCTGCCACGGCACCATGGAAGCTTGGGTATAAAGCGCGTATAGAGTATGCATCTCACTCCTGCTCACAACGATACCATCAAGGTGCCAAAAAACGGTTACCAATAGACACCAGTCACCATTACCAGGGTGGCAAGGGGAAGAAGGCCAAGTGGCAGAACAGGGCGCCCTCAAGACCATTCCAGTCGAGAAAGAAGCCTGGCCGGGAGAGGAACGGAGATGGGACGTACGTGTACACAGGTGGAACGAAGAGGTCACCAGCGAAGAGCCCGGGGGGGCCGAGGGTCAAGGGGTTGCTGGTGGTGAGGACCAGCGGTAAGGCGGAGGAGAAGAGGATGGCGGCGCTGGCGGGATGACGTTGAAGAGGCGTGGGAGTGGTTGTAGGAGTAAAGTTATATCTAATTTGTGTAAAAGACGGCCGTTTTGTAATCATGTATTTGTACCGTTGTGCGCCATTGCATCGCGAGCATGAACAGAAGAAGCAATTAGGTGGTGTTGGGGGAGCACGACAAGTGATGAGTGGGATGACGATATATATGGAATCAGCACTTTGAAAAGTGATGACAGAGAAGATTCAACAGCATGATTCGGCGCGGTGACGCTTCGCAAAATCGCATCTCTTTGTTTGTACCACATCTATCATCCGCTATCAAAATGTCTCTTCCCTACGACGCCACCCCTCCGCCTCAGTCGCCACCCCCGGCCCCCCAGGATGATCCCATGGACGGCCCCGCCGGCCTCGACCAAGCACTCGATGACTATGCGCCTCCCGTCCCCTCCCACGTACAAGATCTCATGGCCCGCATGTCAAGAAACAAGGTCTACTTGGTTGAGGAGTCGCCGGCGATACTGCATGTGGATGCAATGAAGGAAAGAGAGAGGAGGGATCCGAAAGTCAAGGGGTTGATGCAGTTGCTCGAGGAACAAGATCCGTCAGTGTGGCTGGGTATGTTTTGACTTTTCCGTCTCTGGCGCAAGGCTCACTCTTGGTAGAAACGTACAACACGGAAGATGTCCAAATCAAAGACAATGCTCTTTTCCTGCAATCAGAGCTCATCCAGCACCTCTCAACGTCCAAACTCTTCTCTTGGGCTTCATCCCTCGGCGCAACTCCCCTAGGCAAGTCTCTCCCTTTGTCCTTCTCTCTGGTAGCTAATGCCTTCTAGGTATCGAATGGCTGAATGACACTTCCCTCCATGTCCTCTTCGAAACCTCCGCCGAAGCGCTCCTTGCCCTCTCATTACTTTCCAAAACAGGGTTCGACCCCGTAGAAGGGGATGACCCTCTGGTGGAACGATCCGCCCACTCCTTCCCCATCCACCTCCTGCCCCAAGCCCCTCAAGAGCTGATCGAAAAACGCACCATCCCCGCCGAATCCTCATCTGAGGACGCTGCTGTCAACCGCAGAGGCCGGGGCATGTTCGCCGGCGACGGCGAGCGAGCTATCGCCTCTGAACTATCATACGAGCTCGCTCCAGGCGTCAACCCCCTTGCGCGTATAGCCATCCGCATCGCCTTCCAACAAGACGCCAACCTAAAAGGCCGTAGAGATACTTCCAAGTGGTACGCCACCTACGGCCGCGATGCCGGAAAGGAAAGTCTGGCTCAGCCGAGGAGGGTTGGAAAAGGCCGGTCGGAGACGAGGTGGGAGTCGGCGCCTGATGCTTATGAAAGCGGGGGGCATGATTTGCTGCAAAGAGTGGGCAGGGAGCGCAAGCCGTATGATCGACCGGAGCCGAGAGGGGATAGAAGGGGTAGGGGCAGGCCGACGCAGGATGACCTGGATA
The DNA here is from genome assembly GCA_006352305.1 of Cryptococcus floricola. NCBI lineage: Eukaryota > Fungi > Basidiomycota > Tremellomycetes > Tremellales > Cryptococcaceae > Cryptococcus > Cryptococcus floricola. Next base: position 172,018 of record RRZH01000008.1, on the reverse strand, counting down.
GGCAGCTTGATAACCTGCGTTCTGGTGGAGGTGGAAGTATGGATGTTGATGGAGGTGGGGCGTCGGTGTATGGGCAGGAGGATGAGGGGATTGTGAGGAAGGGGCGAGGGTTCAGAAGCGGAGGAGGTGGAGGAAGGGGTGGAGGACGAAGGGAGAGACCGAGGCTTGGAAAAGAGGACCTTGATAAGGGTGAGTAGCCCTGATATTATGTGGATCTTTGCTGACTTTGGATGAAGAGCTGGAAGATATGTTTGCTGCCTCTAGGGACTCGGCGGTTTAGTCGGCTACTCCATCGCACCGGCATATGTCATGTACTACTATCATCATGGGTTGCCAAAAGTGACAATGGAACATGGTACTCGTCGTGTGGTCAATCAGCTGGCGGGATGACTGCCGCAGTCATTGGGATAAAATGACATACTCTCACGCTTGATAGCTTTCTACAAACAGCTAAGTTTGGACGATTTGCCGAAATCTTGAAAGGAACTGTACACCTGGCAATCATCGATCTATAGAGCATGAGCCCGAAACGATCTCATACCCCCAAGCTAGGGGTTCTTGTATGTGAAAACAATGGTACACAGCTCCAAAGATGCACCTCCCGTTGTCGAAGACTGACGTGACATCGTTTTGGTCGCCCCAGACTCCAAAGGAGTGACAAGTCCAGACACGCAGTGAACAAGATTCGCGTGACCTTTGATATTTTCACGCTCAGCATCGACAGCATCTATTACGATCTACTTATCTAGCTGATCGCCCTGCTGTCTGTCTGCAATCCAGTTACTCTCACAGTACCACAGTTTCCTGCAAGTATGTCCGACCGCAACCAAAGCCACCGCCCATCTCAGCGCGAACCCACTGACGCCTCGACAAGCCCGTCGTTACCCTTCAGCAACACCCCCGGTCATGAACGCCAGACCCCTTTCCCTCATATTTCGCGCCTCTCAACTTCTTACCATGACGGCTCTATACCTTACACCGCTTTCGAGATAGAAGGCACTATACCCGCTACCATTGGTTCAGGTGCTCCCGGCGACCCGGCCCTCCTCCAGATCGGCATTAATGGGTACACCGATCACGTTCGGCCATCTAAGCGCACTGGCTACCGTAGCCATCTGTGTTGCCCACCTTGGTGGTCCTGGACCTCTATGATAGCGGGCATAGCGGTTGGAAGCGCGGTCGTGACCGGCATCAATATGCCGTTTGTGTTACGCCCGGATTGGAACCAGCGATGTGTGACGCTTGTGGATGATACCGCTAACGAGTGGAGTCAAAAGTACAATAATGTTGAGCACACTCTGGGGCAGTGTGAGACCGAAGTCGAAGAACTCAAGAATGGAAGTCTCAGTATTGCAGATTTGGGCCAAGACAGGTCAATCACAAGCGAGATTGACGTGCAGGAGGAAGTGAATAGAGGAGTGCTGCAAGCTGCCTACACAACGGACGGCGAGGAGGGTGGTGGTGATGATGATATTCAGGCTTGACCTTGAAAGTTATTTTTGCGTACATATACTTATGTACATATCCGTAAATGTAATCCTGAGAGGAATGCATGTGTGCTCATACGATTGCAAGAGGCGGCTTTGATTCTCGCAAGAAGCGATGTGTACTTTCGATCGTTAACATTTGTTGCTGATCCTTTATGGATTAGAAGGTCAGCTCGTAACCCTTCATGGTCGTGTGAGAACCCTGGGATGTACTTGTAGTATTGGAATAGTGAAGCATGTACTTTGATTGTGATCGATCAAAAGAAGGTCTCAAAATATGACATGCGCCTCGACAAAAGGTGACGGGCGACCCTTTGACGGCTGACGTTCTCAAGATTGCGGGCCTTGTGAATTTGTGTTACATTTGTGACATGCCACTGCTTATAAGCTATGGGCAGCAGAACCCTTCCGCCCACTTGAGAGATTTAAAGATCGTAAATCGCTTGCCCCAATCACAAAGATGTCCACCCCGAGCCGCAACCCAGACAGTTCTCGCATCGATGATGAGGAGGCTCGCACTGCGTCCAACGTCAATCATCATCCTTCCGACCCCTTACGTGATCCTCCAGCAGTAGCCCACACCTCCCGCCAATCGCCTTGGACCGCTTTCGAGGTCGATGACACTGCTGCAACCGGGCAGGCTGGCACTGCTGGCACTGCTTTTGCCGGTGACAGTGCTGGCAATTCCGGCGCCGAAACCGCCGGACGTTCTTTCAGCTCTCGCTTGCAGACTAGAATCAGGAATAAGCCTGGCACTTACATGGCTTCCTCCTTCAGCGCAGGAATGCTTCTGACAGGAACCGTGCTGAACGTTGTATATGGCGTAACCTTATCTGATTCAGTGAGAACTGATGTGTGTAACGACCGGATCGAGGACGTGGCCAGCGCTTGGAACCAAAGCTATACTAGCGTGGAAGCTGCCTTGAAACAGAGCGAAGAGACGATTGAAGGTCTTCGCAACGGAAGCATACCCATTGACGTAGCTAGCGGGGAGGGGCGAAGTGAAGGGCGAGATTCTCACGAAGAAGAGGACCTGGAGGCGAGTGCACTGGAAGGGTAGCAGGACGAGGTAGATTAACTTCGATGAGCATATGGACTTCGCTGCAAAATTCCTCGTGGGCCTGCAGTATGCTCCATCAGATGCTCAGCCTACTACCAAGATCAAAAGTATATCATCATGTGTATTGAGAGGCGGAGTTGACTTACACGAAACTGCACTGTATCGCACGAGATCAATCTGTGCTAAATCACATAGAAAGAATGAAAGGAGAGGGGCGTACATCATAAGCACTGGTAAACTTTGTAGAGATTACTCTCCCCACCCCAGCAGAGTGGCACATTCACCGCCGATGGGCATTCTTGTAAGTCCGTTCTCTATCAAGAAGAATGTCATGTCATCTGACTTTCAGTTCAGTCGAAAGAGATATCGATGACTCATACTGGTAGCCATCGTACACTCCCGACAAGTCCTCTTTCGCCGAGACAGACATAGACCTTCCCTCCAATACACCATTTGTCAAAGCAAGCTTCGCGTCGGGAGTTTGGACTTCGCCGGGGAGGTGGAGACTGGATGAGGGGCTCACACGGAGTCGATGGGCGCAGGTGATATTCACCTGCAGGTCTTTATTGGTATCTTTCACGAAAAGAAGACTAAGTGTGCCCTGATGCCGAAGAGTCGCTTCAGAGCCATCGCTGACGCAATCAAGCTGTCGAACAAGTCCACAGATGCGACACGGACCTTTAACATTACGAAACACATCACGATTATTGTTATGTATCACTAGTCACATGTACTAATACATGCTTGTCTTTCTGCCTTTCAATAAGCAAGGCGATGCAGGAGAAGTATTGCATTGCGGGTAAGCTAATGTCCAAAAGCAGCCAAACGGCCTGTATCCCAGAATAAATGGTTCCGCTTCCACCACTCTGAATATGTTTCCTGATTTCCATACCGGGCCGCCCAATTTCCGCCTCCATATATCACTCCACTCCGTTGTTGCGTTCTCTCATCCTGACAACACTCGCGATGGGCTTCTTCACCCGCAAAAACGACAACCTCATCCCCCCAGTAGCACCCACCCAGGGCCAGCAACAGCGCGACGACCCCTACGCCAACGCCCCCGCCGGCAACACTACTGGCAGCAGCGACCCCTACGCCCGATCCAAGCCCGCCGCGGGGGCACACTCCTCTCAACCCTCCTCCGACCCTTACGCTGCCAACCCCTCCTACCAAGCCGGTACCGGCGGCGACCCCTATGCCAAACGCGTCCCCGCCGCCAAACCCCAAAATCCCAACGACGCTGCCCGAGCCGAGCTTTTCGCTGGGTTTGCCGCCCCCGAAAAGCCTGCGGTGGAGAGGCAGTGGGGCTATGAGGGACGGGAGATGGAGGAGGATTTCGATGAGGATGAGGAGGTGGAGGGGATCAAGCAGGAGATGAGGGGTGTGAAGCAGGATAGTTTGGCTAGTACGAGGTGGGTGGGGCCTGTGCGGGGAGACGGTTGTGAGGTGCTAATGTGGGTGTAGGAATGCTGTGGCGCTGGCAAGACAGGCGGAGGAGAATGCACGAGGGACGATTGCCAAGCTGGCAGACCAGTCTGGTACGTCTCTGCGACCCATACGGCTCATGCTGACCTCGTGCAGAACGTATTGCCAACTCGGAACGTTACCTGGACATGGCCAAAGCCAACAATCAACGTGCCGAGGACAAGGCGCAAGAACTCAAAGTCTTGCGCCGAAGCATGTTCAAACCCGCTATCGTCTGGAACAAGGTCCCTCCTTTTGCTTCTGCTCAAGACTGTGGCTGAAAAGAGTTCGTAGGACAAGAAGAGACAAGAGGAAGAAGACAAGATCAACGAGCGCCACGCCATGGAGCGCGTCGACCGCGCCAAAGCCCTCCTCGACGTCCAAGACACCCGCAAACGTCTCGGCGCTTCTGCCAACCCCGCCCCCTCCCCCTACGCGTCCTCCGAAGCACCCATGCCTGGGCAACAAAAGGCCAAGAAGGATGCGAGGGCGAGATACCAGTTTGACGCTACTGCGTCTGATGATGAGCTCGAAGATGAGCTGGACGAGAACTTGGATGAGGTCTATGATGTGACAAAGAGGTTGAAGGGGTTGGCTACGGCCATGGGTGGCGAGGTGAATAAGCAGAACGGCAGGTTGACGAATATCACGGACAAGACAGAGAACTTGGAGTTTGCGGTGCTCAAGAATACCGAGAGGCTGAAGAGGATCAAATAGACGTGTACTTCTTGTCTGACTCTTGTGTTTGTATAAAATAGTTGTGTATACATGTCTAATGTGCGATGGACTGAATGCTGAACGTATCATGGCTGTACATAGGGGTTTGGATAGCTCAGACGATAGGAATCACCCTGGACTCCTCCTGTCCGACGATAATTGACAAGTTCTGGGTATGCTCCTCCACGCCAAAGACGCTTCATCCCTGTAGTCAGCCTTCATTCCTAGGATATGTGATGCTGAACTCACATTGACGAATTGACAGGATAGTTTCCAATCTTGTAGTCCAACTCGGTAAGGGTGGAATTCACCAAGATCTTCTGGCCCTTGCTCACTTCATCAGCACAATCTCTTCCGACATCTATGATAAGACTTACAGCGCCAACACTAGCATCTTCTCCAGGATACCCAACCCTCTCATACACATTGTATAATCCATCACCTCCTTCCCACTTCAAACTGATAGTCTCATTCGCCGACAAGTTGTCAGGGAAAGTGGAGAGAAACTTGATGTTGGGGTACTGCGAGTCTTGCCTCTTGCCAAAACCTTCAGGTGCGAATTCGACGGCGGCGGGTAAGGTGCTAGCAGACGGAGAGGGTTTGTCGGTGGCGGATTGGGGAAGGGCGTAAGCTAGGGGGAGGAGAAGGGCTGGGAGGAGGGAGAGGAAGAGCATCGTATGTTGTTGTGGTGGGGTTGTGGGGAAGGGTACGGAGAGGGTTGAATGAGGAGAGAGCTATTCGCAAGCATGCATTATATATACGTTCTGTGGCCTCGGTGAGATGACTCAACCCTACAAACGAACACTTCCGGTGAACCAACGATTCAAACGAGTCGCATTATCCGACTACGACTAGTGGGGTGGATGATACACATAGACACAGAGGAAGGCGATGCTTCCAGTATCCTTCCGATCTGGCGGCTTGCACAGCTTTCTCCCCATGCTTCTTCTAGTTTGAACTCGAAACGTTGAGTACTGAGAATCTTTTGTGAGGCCGAATGAGAACTGTCGGTGATGACGATGATACGTTGAAAGGTCTAATGGAAGGTCGGAAGAAAGGATCAAGGAGATTAGATCATCATCTGGGTTCGGCTTTCGGGGGTGAGTCACTGAGTGTTTGACTCTCACCCTCCGCAATTCTGGCTGACTATGCTATAGACCAAATTCGGAAAAAAGTCTTCTCATTTCGAGGAGACCTTCTGGTGCATCCTAGAACCAAAAACGTCGTTTTAACGACATCCTAATAATGACTACCCCTCATCAAACATGCGAATTCCAAGTTGTCTACTTTAAGGCTGCTGGTTGATGCCCGAGACCTAGGGGATCATCTCATGCAACAGGAGATATAGCGCCGGTTGTATATGAGTGGCAATTTGCACGTCAAACTAGGCGCATATACCAGGCATACATACCACATCTACGTACACACCAACCAAACGGCGATATCACAGACCCGACCTCATGAAAGAAAATAGTAGAGAAAAAAACAAGACACAATAAGGCAAGAAACGCTATTATTACAACGGTAGAAGAAGAACAAGTATCACCTCAAGACCCCTCACGAACAGAAAAAGGTCGTCTACTCTGCCTGCATCGACTTCCAATGCAGCGATTCAAACCCCTCAAGCTCAAACGGCTCTCTCTTCCGGCGATCCGTCTGGACCCTCTCCTCCTGCGTCATCCTCTGCGTATACCGCGAAGACTCGCCATACCCATCTTCCGCCCTCAAAAAGCTGCTCAGCCCCGCCAACCCTCCATTCGGGCTTTCCCCGGGCAGAGACATGCCGAAGCCTGGAATGTTCATCGGAGAAGGCACTTTGGGGATGTCGCCGTTAACGGTCATGGCCTTGACGGCTTCGCGACCCCAGTCGTCCCATGGTAAGCCTGTCAATCCCGGGACGGAGTCGTCTCGGTGAGAGTCCCGTTCGGAAGAAGTGTTGGGAAGGATAGCGAGCTCGGCTGGGGAAAGATCACTTGTGTGCGTCCTGGTAGCCGGCGTAGCTACAGCAGGACTGCGTGCGCTAGACCATGAGCCCACGGAACAAGGGTCCGAGGCAGAACCATTCCCAGCCGGGTACGCGGCAGAGGCCGAACCAGGTGAGTTCTTATCGTCGTTGCCCAGACCCAAGGCCGATGGGTTGTCTGTTGGGTAGGTGATCCGAAGGTTTATGCCGGAACACATGTCTTCCGAGGTCATAGGACGTTGGCCGCTCAGACGGACGTAGTTTTCCATACCGGCAGACATGGTGTTGCCGAGAGGGTGGCGTTGGCCGTAGCGGTCCAGTACTGCTTTCGGTCAGCCTTTTGTAAATATGACGAGAAGGAAAACTCACAGTTTTGGACACTGGTCAAGTCTGCTCTGTAACGCACAGCCAAACTGTATTGCTGGTTGCTCAGAGCATGAGTGACGTAGTCGGCTATGATTCTCCCGACCGTGTGCATCGTGCTGAGAACTCGTCAGTGCTGCAGCCTCTCGCCGTGGTCTTGTACTCACAAAATCATGAGCGGCGAAAAGATCATCGTAACATCCAAATTACTCGGGATCAAGTGCAGGATACCCAAAACCGCCTCGTAGCTCTTTTGCACAATCTGATAAGACGTGTTGGTAGGCCCCCACTGGATGAAGCCCTCGTGCATCGCTGCAATCGCGACGTGGGGCAAGATGTGGATGGCAAGCAGGTTGGCGTCAAAGCTGCTGCCTGGGGCGAAATTGTCCATGAGTTTGAAGATGTTTTTGAGAGCTGCGGGTATGCTTGCGCTAGAGACAGGTCAGCGTCAGATCGCCATGTGATGGGGCGAGACGTACATGTAGCCCTCAATATCGGCGACCACAGTTTTGAAAGACTCAGTACTGGGTCCGTCTTGGTCGTCGTCTGGATTGGCATCCCGCTGAGACCATTTACGCAGCCATCTAACAGGACGTGTCAGTAGTGGTTGATATACACATAATGTACTCACGTGGCAACGCGGCTCATGATGATGTTTGCTTTGATGACAAGCACAAACGAATCCTGGATCGGATGCCTAAAGCACGCATCAGACATTGCACATCGCAAACAAAAAAACACACATACTCTTGCAAAACATTAGGCGAATCTGCAGTCTGCGGGTTTGCCTTCATATCCTCGTCATTCACTTTCCTCCACTCATCAATACTCGTAGGCAAATGCGCCGCGATATCGCCCAACATCATACTAGGCATCCAAGTGCTATTGGTAGCGAAGCTGGCATCGGCGATAAAGGCCATCCAGAGCGTGGCCAGCCGCTCTTCCCTCTCGCGCGGACTCTTGGCCTTGGCCAACAAGGGCGGCTTGTAAAATTTGCGGCGATTCTTGTTGTTGAGTTCGAGAGCGTTGATGAGCCGGGGTGAATGGCCGCCGAGCATCCAGCCTTTGAGCGGGAAGCCTTTGGACATGTATACCTCGCTCAGAATGATCTGTTTTGGATGTCAGCGAGGTATCTCATTTTTATTGTAAGAACGTACACAGGTCTGGGTAAGCTGAAACATGAGTTCACCACCGCCCATCGCACAGGCCGAAGCAACCATATCGATACATCGATTCGCTCGTTCAGCTTGGGCGACTCCAAAGTCTTCAATCTTGGTGAGATCTTGGTCTAGATTCATGATTCGTTGCACGGCGGGCTCGACCTGGTGCGGAGCGAGATTGTTGACCCAAGCAGTGTGGACGGATGCGGCAGCGCAGATGGCGTGAAGCAGACCGGGGAAGGGAAATTCGGGGGAAGAAGGGGGTAGCTTGATACGAGTGAGGAGGGAGGGGCGGTGTAGCATACGAGGCGTTTGAGGGACGTATGAGAAGAATGTCTCGACGAGGTGTTCGAGCAAGACTATGATATCGTAAGCACGAGTCGCGGAGCCGTTCAGAGGCACTCACATGGCGCAGGAAGGTCTCGTGGCCAGTCGACAGGTAACATGAAAAAGTCGTCGAAAGTCGCATCCTTGGGCAGCTCGCTTGGATTGGTAGTAGCACTACCTGATGCACGAGAAGAACTGCCCGAGGAACCATTCACGGCAGGCGCAGGCGGTGGAAAAGCGCCCATCGTCTCGTCGAGAGTGGGTCTGCCCGCGTGCCTGCTGCCGGCTCCAAGGTTGCTTCCGATTTGACCCAAAGCACCGGCATTGATATCAGTAACCCATGGGTTCTGGTCTTGAGGCGATCGGCTGGATGAGTTGGGCCGTGATTGGTCTTTGAAAAAGTTGCTGCTGGTAGTTACTTGGCGTCCGGTGACGGAAGTGAGCTTTGATTCGAGTTCGGCTGTGAACTCGGTCAGTATCGTCGCCATTGTTTAGCATGGGGCTTACCAATCCTTTGTCGCAACTGATCGTTCTCTTCGTCTCTTGTCGCCCTCTTGCCTTGCGAGACAGCCGGTCTCTTGTTGCCCGACCCACTCCCGGTCCGTGGCAGACTGGGCGGAGCAAACTGCTGGTGTTGCGGTGGCTGATGTTGGTGCTGCTGACCATTCGGCATCGGTACCCCTTGTACAGCATACCCATTCGCCATAGGATAGTCTCCCACCGGACTATCATCCCCCACATCGTTATCGGCCCACGTACAAACCAGCACCGGCGGGGTTGTGCCATTACGGTTCGCCGAGCGCGTAGCATGAGCGTGAGATCGCAGACAAGGCGAGCAGACGGGATGGGCACCGTCGCATTTTGTTTTTCGGCGCTTGCACTGGCGGCAGGCGTGATTTCTTTTGAGCGGAGCGAGGGTTTGGTCGGAGAGGATGTCGTCCTGGGGCGGGGTCGACGTTTGGCCTCGGTTTTCGGGAGGGAAAGGAGCCACGGGCATTGTGACCGAGCAAATAAGAATTTGCGTTGATCAAGAGCGTTGAAGGCACTCGGGGGAGCGCTGATTGACGCGTAATCGATTTGAGAACGATGGGATGTTTTGTTGTAAGGGAAAAATTGGCAGGGCGATGACTGATGATGGAAAAGTGGCAATTGGGCGCGCGACTTTGGTCGAAGCTTTTGAAGCGGTTGCTGGCTGTTACACCTCACTGGGGGGCACTAGGGGGCAGCTGGGGGCGTTGCAAGGCGGGTGGATGGCGAATGGAGAAAGAGGGGAAGAGCGCCGCCAGTCGCCGACGGTCATCTCATCCCTGAAAACAGTGGCGACCGGCGCGCGAGACCGCGGCGTTATAGTCGGTGTGGCAGAGGTGATTGTACGAGAAAACGACGAAGTATCAGAGTACGATATGCATATAATCTGAGTATAGTTTGTACATTCGACCACAGGGAAGTCTTTGATTCCTCTCAGATCAACTCTGACACCTTTTCCGACATATCCTGTGTCTTCTTTTTCCCATAGAAGCTGACGTGGGTGGTATTACGTAAGCCGTTGTTAATGTGCTATCCCCGGCGGGCTTGTGATACCCGTCGGCCTTGTGGCGGGTTGGGTACACGCAGTGTCTACCCCAGGATGTTTCGTGGATGTTGTTGTTGAATATTTTGACGAAGACGCGCGAGGTAGAGATGTGGAGTAGGCGTACATGTGCCTTTCCATATGGGTAGTATTGATTACATGTATCTATGTGTATAATATGCAGCGTCCTATATAATAGCGCTTCTTAATGATCCTCCTTGACCAACTTCAACCATATATTCCCAACCATGCACTTCTCTCTTACAATCTCCCATGCCCCAATGACCGGCCTACCACCTCTACCATCGCCTACCAATCGCTGCTCGATATCCCTCTTTCCCTCCGCCGTACCCTCTCCTTCAAGACTGACGAATCCTTCCCAAGCAGCATCCGCACCCGTACCAGCACGCACTTCAAATCCAGCAATATGCAAGTAACGCTTCGCATTCACCCTCGCACCGCTCGACACCGTCATATCTCGCCTATCGTACGCCAGCCTCAGAGATGATAGAGCATCCCGTCCATAAGGCGTGAGGTCGAGGTAGATGATTTGAGTGACTGGGAGGAAGGTAAAGTAGTAGGAGGGAGGTAGCTTGAACGCGTCGATGTTCATTGGCAAGGTTCCTGCAACCGAGAAGGCATAGGAGAGGGGTAGCAGCTGATGTTGAGCATAGGGAACGTAGATCAAGACGTGCTCCGTGGTCTTTGGGCGTTTGATAGCAGTATTGGCCACCAGGTCGCCCAACTTCAACCGTTTCATCGCGCCGCACTTTTCAAGCTCCCTCACCGCAGCAGCAGCTCCCTCAATCGAAGGCCACCTCTGCACCGTCTGTGAAAGAGGTACGAAGACCCGTAGTATCGGGGCGCGACCCAGGATGTAGGGAATGGGCTTGTCGAAGGCTGGTTCGATACGTTTGACGACAGGAGAAGGAGTGTAGAATTGCCTGTTGATTGCGTCCACGGGAGAGTTGCCACCGTAGTCGGATCGGCGACTAGATTTGCCAAGGTCACTGCTCGAGGAGAGACTACCTCTTTTTCCAGCCCCACCGCCGATAGGAGGAGGGAACGGCAGATTGGCAGGGAAGCCAGGTACTGGCGGAGCGTGCCTATCCACAGCAAAGCTTGCAGACGAAGCTCCGCTGCCGCCCAATCTATTGATGTTGTTCAATTGAGACATGGACGCAGAGCTCTGCAAAGAGAAGATGGAGCTTGGTCGACTATCCGACTGACTCGTTCGCCTAGACGTGGGATCTCCGTGGGTCCTGAATCCGTATCGCTTGGCGGTAGGATAGCTCACCGGCGGCAGACTGGCTTTTCCACTGGGAGGCATCGGCTCCGCAGGGTTGTGGAACGGCATGTTTGCGATACTTGCAGCACTGCTCCCCGAACTAGACTTTTTGCTCCTCAAGAAAGGCATAGAAGCTGTCGAAGTCAAACTCGTCACACTACCCCGTCGACGCAGCTTGGCAGCCGCTGCGGACGAGTTGGACAATGGCGGGAACTTTTTAGAAGCTGGGGTATTTGTCGGCGACTCGTCTCTGGGTTGCGCGGCTAGCGGCTCGGGCATGATGAGCTCAACAATCCTCTCGGCCTTGGGCATTTTGAGAGAGTCGGAAGCGGCATCCAGCCCAACCATGCTTCCAACCCGCGACTGTCTCCCTTGGCTGCTCAAGCTACCTCGAGAGCTTGAGAAAGGCAGATTGGGCATACCGCCTGCGATCGAACCAGCGTCGTCATCGAAAGGCTGCGGTGGGGGACTGGGGAAGAGGTCCTGAGGGAGAGATCGCAAATGCAAAACGACGAGCGTATGCGACAATGAGAGGTGCTTTAGTAGTTGGTGCCACTGCTCGGGATAAGTGCTGTAGCTCGCCGGGTCATGCAAAAGGGATTCCACTGCCAAACTGTCAGCCTAGCTTTGATATGGATACCAGATACTCACAGAATCCCTCCCAAACCGTCAGATTCGGCCATGCAACATTGCCGGCATAACTGCCCTTCTTCTTTCCAACAGACATTCCCCATTCCCGCATAATCCACCTCCCCACCATCTCTCCGCTAAACCTCCTATTGACAGCCTCTGAAGCGCCAGTAAGACTCAAGAACGAGTTGATACTCAGGTATTGTAGCAAATTGGACTGGATAGGGGTATACAGGAGGATGAACGTGAGGGTAGCTGGCGGTCGCTCTCCCCTGGGTTTCACCTCTTGAAGAGCGTCCATGGACAATAGTGGAGGAAGGGTGGGAATGGACGACGACTGGGGCAGAGGCTGGCTGACAGCCCGAGTCCCTTGCACATCTGGCGCTTGCCCGGGCCATCGTCTATCTTGGCCCGAAGATACGCTCAAAGGCGACGTGATTCTCGGACTGTTCCTTCCATTGAGAGGAGAAGACACCGTACGCCTTCCCGGCTGCACTTGCTGTTGCGGTGGTGGAAAGTAGCCCAACTGGCTTTGAGAAGACTGTGCGGACACTCCTCTGGCAGGAAGTTCGGTACTGGCCAAAGGCGCCTCACGAGAGTATGAACTCTGGCCGCTCCTGCCACTAGCCGTGCTCCTTCCAGATCGCTCACTTTCCTTCCTCTGCCTTTCCCTTTCCCTCTCCTCCCTCTCCATCTCCCTGATCATCCTCTCCTTTTCATCCGATGCTGCCCATCTAGCAATAGGATCCCTCTCTTCAGCCCCACTCCCAGTCTCCAGCCCCGCCGTAGACGGGCTCGCTAGAGGCGAAGTGCCGACACTCGAGCTGTTGGGGTTGTTTCGAGGATCAAGGAGGGGCGGCAAAGTGGGCGAACGAGGAAAGTCAAACGCGAGAGGCGACTCTTTGGGCTTTTGGATGTGCTTGTTCTGGATTGGGGTGACCTGCTGGGGGTGAGGTTCGATAGCGGGAGCAATCTTCTTGGGTTCGGGTGTAGGAGCGGCTGCCAAGAATGACTTTTCGACAGGAGGTGGAATATCTTGCGATCTGATTGTCCTCCCTCTCTCGACATCGCGCCTGCTTACACGCTCCTCAACAGGGGACTTTTTTTCAGACCTCACTTCGCTTGGAGGAGCAGCAAAGTTTGGCCTAGTAGGCGAAGCCATCTCTTTCAAGGGCGAACCCATAGCGACCCCGATATCAGGCTGACCCACGCTCTGCCCATGACCTTGAGTCTGGATGGGCGGCAATTGCGGCGCCCGTACAGGTGACGCAGCAGGCGAGCCAGAGGCAGACGTAGGCGGCTGGGGTAACGGCCTCCTCCTCGGCGATCCATCTTGCCCCACGCTATTCACTGACCCGATAGAAGCATTCGCAGCGTGTCTAAAGCGTCGTTCCATCTCCTTGTCCCTCGTGGGAGTATGAGTTGGAGTGCGATCAGAAGGCACTTGCGCTTGCTGCTGCCTGGGTTGCACAATCGCAGCAGAAGGTGTAGGCGAAGAAGGGTTTGAGGTGGCCCCTTCGTGTTTGATAGAAGCAGCTACCAATTGAGCGTACTTGCTAGCTTCGCTCATCTCTTTCGCGGGACCCGGCGTTCCATTGCGAGAGTGCGGGTGTGGCTGAGCAGGCTGAACAGGCTTTCTGCGAGGCGATTCACCTTGGTGTCTGTCAACCTGCTGAACTTGGGCAGCTTGTCGCCCAGCACTCGGCGGCATTCTCTCCATCTGCCTATCGGACTGAGCCGCAGCTGGGGGATTAGATAACAGTTGAGCTCGAGGATCGGCTGTTTGAGCAGATGGCCCCATCGCATTTCCCAGGCTCCACGCCTGCCCGCTAGGGCCTATAGGTGAAGCTACCTCAGGAGCAGCAGCTCCAGGAGGCAAACTTGGCGCTACCACCCCCCTCATCCTACTCGCTTCCGCCTGATGCGCTTCAAGAGTAGGAACCGGAGGCTGATACCTCTCCCTCTCTTTCGGGTTCTGCGCAACAATCGTAGGCGAAGGTGTATACGCAGGAGGCGCATCAGGCAAGGGGTGGGTGTCATCTGCGAGCGCATCGTCGAATCGTGATTGCCTGTGATCTTCTCTACCACGTGAAGTCGGCTGAGCACGCGGGGCTGAGCGGGTAGCTGTAGGTTCGGGCCGTGTCTCTGGGGGAGGCTGGGGAGTTCGCTGACGAGATGCCTGGGGATGGGGTTGACGAGGATCTGAGGGTATGACCAAGGGCGGTACTACTGGTCTACCGCCGCTCCCGGGTCGACTCCGTCGTCCGCCGTGCTCTTGCGAGACGGCTGCTCCTGGCGCAGCTCCCAAGCTGGCTCCTCTGGGGCTCACGCCCGGCACACTGGGCATAGGCGGAATACTCTCGCCTTGTCCCGGTAGTGGTGGGGGCGGAGATGCCAGGGGCTTGGTGGTAGGGGGAGGCGAGCGAAGATCAGATTGGGTATGGGTTCGGGAGGATGAGCGAGGTTGCGGTTTAAGAGGTTGCGGGTGCGGCCGACCATCTTTTTCACGTCAGCGCAGGTCTGTATAACACGCCAAGGGTGAAACGCACCTTGCCTAGATAACCCCCTATCTCTATCTCTCCGTTCTTCCGCCATACCAGGCAACACCATACCAGGCTGCATCTCCACAGGCGACCCATACGTCGGCGACCTCGGTCCATGCCCATGCCCGCTCTGACTCCCCGGAGGACTCGCCACAGGCGGAGGCGATGGGGAGCTTGCCAAAGCGGGGTGTACAGGGGCTCGATTTTGGGAAGGAGTACGGAATGGTTTAAATGCCGGTTGGGGTTGGTAGGATTGTGGTTGCTGCAGCTGAGAAGGCGCACGATTCAGAGTCGGATAAGGTCCATTATCGCTTCCCATTGGAGGTTGTCCAAATTGCCCAACAGGTCTGGCGAACTGATTATAAGGGTGTGTTCCAGACATGCTAGGGTAGGGCCCCCCCAAGGATCCAGAGGCGGAAGCTGAGGGCATAAAGCTCGGGTCGACGGGGTATAGGGGTTTGGCAGGGGCTGGTGCTTGGCGAGTCGGTTGGAGATCACCTGGAACGAAGTCAATGACATTTCCTCATCTTCCCAGAGCAGCTCACCTTGGCGTAGCTTTTGCTTGGGCGGAGGAGCACCAGGGTCGTCGCCATATCCAGTATTGGACCTAGCATTGGCATCTGGTCTTCTCGCCGAGGACCCTTCTGTCGGTGTATGTCGGGATGGTTGAAGATCACCTACACAGCATCAGTGAGAGTTCCCGACCTTACCAGTGCAAACTCGCCTTGCCGTAAACCAGACCTGGGTGCTGGATTGTTGTAGCTCGAGCTGGGCGACGAGTCATACTCTGGCCTCCTGGCGAACGAGGCTGCAATAGGCGTTGTCTGCGGCGGAGGTGTTGGCATGGGAGGTGGTATGGCGTTGGGGGTCGATGCTCTCGAATTAGACTTGGACCGTCCTGTTTCGCACCGTCAGTGCTGTTTTCGCCCAACTCGCCAGGACTCACCTCCCCAGAAACTCCTGTCCTTGCTCTTCGACCTCGCTACACCCCCCTGAGCTCCATCCCTGTATGCACTCGGCCCGCTGTCCATCCCGCTGAGGGGACGGCTCAGCTCTTCATAGATCGGCCCAGCCTTGACTTGGTCCTTCTTCTTTCCCAGCTTGTTTGGAGACACCGTTGGGTTGTTGCTCGGCGTAGCTACTGACAGGCGGCGGAAGAACCCCTTCTTTTGCGCCGGGGCGGGGGCTTCGGCGGACATCGTGATTTTCGTTGGTTTCGTAAGGGGTGAGGTTTTTGGTGGGTGCGGTTCGACACGCGTTCGGGGTTGGGGTGGAGACAAGTCACGTTGGCCCTCGTGTATGATGTGCTGGGTACTATTCACACTGTCCCCCTTCTCCTGATTTCCCTTGGGGTCCTCCCAGGTCGGGGCAAAGACGACGAGACCACTGAGCAGCTCGGTGCTCCTCCTCCTACGGTGCTCCCAGAAAGCGCTCGGGGGCGGGCTGGCAGGGGCTTTGAGGGTGGAGTCGGAGCGGAGGGAGTAGAAGGAGAGAGGGCGGGGTGTTTTGGGGGGGAGGGGGGGAAGATGGATGAGGGAGAGCGGTGGAGATGGAGAAGTGAAAGAAGAAGCGGCCATTAAGTGAAAAACGCGTAGACGCGGGAGTGGCCGTGGATGTAACCGCCTCTCTACTAAGCTCTCTTGGATATCCAGTGTTGCATCTACATGTTCTCTTTCCTATTTGTATGCATCTCGCTGCTCGCTCTGGCATCCCCCGACACTCAAGGACTTGCCCCTTCCGGACACGCTGCTAACGGCCCCCCTGGCCGCTGTTTCACGAACAAAAAGCTCTTCTGTCGTTCCTCGCTCGTGAAACGCATCATACGCGCCAGCCGGACTGTTGTGCTTGACAACGGGTATCATCGGTGACACTTCATGACCGTGGGGCAGCACAGTGAGTGTCAAAAGCGTGCAAAGAGAAGTACATACGTAGGCCTTGGTGGGCCGAAAGTCAGCTTGAAGTCTAGGCCTTCAATGAGGTACGCAGTTTACGAGACGAAGACCAAGAGGTAATGTTCACTGATCAAGTGGGCGTTGAGCACCGGCAGCCACTATGTAATGAAGAGAAGACAAAGTGCGGCTGTCAATCGCGAACTCATTCATGTGATACTTCATCAAGCTTGGGCGACAATCATCAGACGATGTGAAATCAGCAGACTGTACTCGTACCGTAGAAGAGGAAATGCGTTGGGAGTAGCTGTCAAGGCTCCACGAAGTTGTCACATCTGAGAAGCGAGCGAAAGCTCTTAGATGTACTATTACATAGGATCATTCACCACACGTAGAGAGACTCGGGGCAACAAATTCGTTCAAGCGCTCGTAGTATCAATCACTATCCGCCACATTCAGGTCCCAAAGATATCCCAAGAGAGCTGTCTCTAACTGTTGCCCATAATGTCCTCCGCAGACGACGCACGTACCATAAAGATGGCGCCAGTGAGAGTGGTGTCTGGCAAGGCCCGTTTGATAGTCGCAAAGCCATAACCATCTACCGCTTCGGGCATCGTCACCGGTGTCAGAGATGGGTTGTAAGTAGCCCTTCCCTTGTACGTGTGATAATTCCCAGCCCTGTCAGTTCTGAGAAAAGTGATATCAGCATCGAAGAGGTCAATACCAGATTCCGACCTCCTGGACGTGAAAGGACCCTCTACGTCATCAAATCCGCTCAACAAGAAGCCGCCGCTCGTCATACCCTCCTCTTGATTGTATATGCGCTGACTGTCGGCATAGTCAAACAAATTCTTGCAAGAGGTAATATCAGAAATGATTGTCATCCGCTCTTTGGTGATGTACAGATCATTTACGTGAATGAAAGGGTACCCAGTGACGGATGGGATCGGCGGTGGTGCGGTGGTGCGATGGAAGCATGTTACTTCGGTAGTGAAAGCCTCAGGATCATCCGGCAAAGAAAGAGAGTTGATTTTCGGAGATACCCCATGAGACGCGGGTGTAACTGTGAATTTGGCCGAAGGGCGATCTACTGGTATCTCAAATTCAATAGCCGAGATTGGCTGTGTAGCGTGCTCGTCGGATCCTGCGTCGTTGTTGAGCACAGCTTGCGGAGTGAGCCCGTCTTGCAACTCAAGCCTCATACGACGAAAGTGGTGATGAACGCGACTTGCACCAATTGATTCGTTGAAGGCAGTAGTCTCCCTCGCGGATGAGGCAAGACCTGCGGTCATAAGTTGAGGCCGAAAGCTCCATCCTTCAGGATGAGTTTCCAGCTCCCGCATTGCGAACTCTGACTCGTTGGCCACTTGGTGAAACAATCCAGGGATGCTGCCATCAGCAGCCAGTCTTTCTTCGAGTCCTTCTCTGCTGTTGAGTTGTACTAGTTGGGTCATGATGGTATTATTCTGGGTCAATTAGTCGAATGGTAACACTCACAATGTCTGAGGGGCCCATTTTATAGCGTCCAACCTGAGCTTCAGAGTCGAGACAAACGAACATCGATATATCCACTCCTCTCATATTCGAAACCTGTTTCACCGTACGTTCTCATCAGATGTGACCTTCCTTTATTGGGAAGACGGGGATTGGCGTAGTAGCTATGGGAATATATAACAATCGTCTTCCCCAGGATGAAGAAGCATAGCATGAGGGGCTGCTGCTGCTTCCAGAGCGAACATGCCTGACTCTGGGCATTCCCTTTATAGTCATATGGACGGAAAGGATAGTCTCAGCTGCTTTCATCGACTGCTAACTTCCTTCAGCCTTCCTTCTTATGCTCCTCGGGCGACACGAAGAAAGGGATACCATTGAACACTCCATGTATGCGTATTCCCACCCTCCTTTTATCATGTCATTTCCTTCTCCCATTGGCCAGGGGCAAATGCAGTGGGGTGGGTTGTAGCATCTCATCATTCTCAAGACATCGTGATGCTTTTCAAGCCAAGGAAACGCCACATCGGCCAACGACAAAGAAACTAAAGTGTTCATGACATATCCATACCATCCAACATGAAACCTACACCTCCTTTCCACCATTCAACTCGTCACTCGTATCTTCGTACATAGCTAGCACCAGCGCTCTAGATCTCCCTTGCAGCAGTCGGCCTACCGATCCCAAACTTTTTCGAAGCGAGCGAGCCGTACTTTGCTTCCACCTCATTCTGGACGAACTCGAGGCTGGTAAAGTATTTGACGGTCTTGACTCTCAGTTCGAGGGTGGCATCCTCACTATTCCTCATCAGCCTCCTCCTTTGCTAGATTACTAGAGGATAGAAAGCAGAAAGGGACTCACTCGCAAACGACCAAAGCCCAAGGATGCGTCTGCAAAGCACTAGCAGTCACCATATGATTCACACTCCCCTCAATCATCTCCTTCAACGCCAAACTCTTCTGCTGGCCCGTGACCACCAACACAACCTCCCGACTGTCCATGACGGTTTGCACACCAACAGTGAGGGCCATGCGGGGCACGGCGGAGAGGTCGTTGTTGAAGAAACGGCAGTTGTCGAGGATGGTCTCGTAGGCGAGGGTCTTGATTCGGGTTCTGGATGTGAGGGAAGATCCGGGCTATCAATTCATCAGCATATGGGACTGCAGGGGTCGCGAAGAGGGGAAAGGGGACGCACCTCGTTGAAAGCAATGTGCCCGTCGGCACCGATACCGCCTAGGAACAGGTCGATCCCGCCGACAGCCTTGATGGAAGCTTCGTACTCTTCGCATTCTTTGTAAAGATCCTCGGCGTTGCCGTTCAAGAGGTGGGCGTTTTCGGCGCTGTGGAAAGGTTAGCGATTGGTCTGGGGGATTGATTATCTCTCGTCCGCTCGATTTGCTTTAGGCTAAACACCTGCGCCCTCGAGGCAAGGTGGGGTAGCCCCACAATCAGATCCAATGAGGACAAAGAGAGGCAAGACGAGCAACTTACTTGATGTCCACGAGAGAGAAAAAGTTGGTAAACATGAACGTGTGATAAGACTCGGGATGATCTCTCGGGATGCCGACGTATTCGTCCATGTTGACTGCGCACCGTGCGTTAGCAACGTGTTCTGCCCAGCACCGCCTCCACGCCCCATCCGGTGAGAGAGATACTCACAAGTGATCACATCTTTGAAACTGACTTTGCCTTCCTTGTAAAGTTCGACTAGCCGCTTGTAGACGGGCAAGGGGGAGGAGCCGGTGGGAAGGCCGAGGACAAAGTTCTTGTGGTCGGCGGTGGGGGTGAACGAGTTGATGCGGGCGACAATGTATTCCGCAATCTGGCTACCTGTCAGCTGTGCTCCAAACTCTAGTAGACCAGACCCACGTAGTTTCCTACTTCCTCTTTGGCCTTGCGGATAGTCAGTCTCATGGTGATGGGGGAGTGCTAAGGGGTTGTTGAAGCTAGTGGTGGGGGGATGAAAGATGAGATGCAAAAGAGAGATGAGATGTGAATTTGTGCGGGATATATAGCTCTCCACGTGAATTGGCTCGACTCCAGGCAGGGAAAGATACGGCCAACAACGCCAATCGGCCACCGCAGAGGTGACTCCCAGGCACCGCCGCTTTCCCCGCCTGGGTCCCCTGTTTGGTCCGCCGTATCGTCGGCGAACGCGGCGAGCAGCACTGAAGCGAAGTGCTTTCGGATGTCGGATGCATGCTGACGAGAGATTCAACGATATGCAAGGTCAGGGGAGGGGGCCGAGGAGGATATACAGTCCCAATACGGACGAGAGGGATGTCGCTCGGTTTGGTTGTCCGATGCCAGGCTGTGGCACATGACAAAGTGAGACGTTCTTCCGCGTTCTTACATCCCCCGACTGGGTCTCTACCGGCCAATCTCTTAAACTATCTGCCCTCAGGCCTCAGGTTCTTTCAACTAACTGGCCGACAATATATCAAGTAGTGATCCCGTTCCCATCTGCGCCCCCCACATAGTCTCGTCGCCAGCATTGCCATACTGTCACGGCAAGGGTGGGGCGAGCTAGGTGGTGTAGGGCGGGCTAGGGGGAGAGTGAGGGCGTAGTTGCTGTGGTATCTTTGGTGCTGTAGTTGCTGTAGTGTCTATAGTCTGTAGTGTCTAGAGTTGCCCTTGCCTAGGTATGAGGACCTCGGACGTGCATTGACTGGTTGTTAAGAAGAAGAAGAAAGAACAAAGCTATCTCTAAAACGTCCTCCAAGCGCACAGTCCTCCCTCCATGCACACAGGTCGGTCCCATGCGGCTTGCCTCGTGTCAGACATCATTGGTACCTTGTGAACGAGTGCTTCCCCCGGAGCATCGCCACTGTGACTCCCGCAGATACTGTGACAGTCGGTCCTCCCCGCTTGAAGATGGAGCCCGCCGTGGCGACGCCACAACCCCTAGGCGCCATGCCTGTAGAAAAGAAAAGCAGAGCAAATATCACCAGACTCCCTATAAAGAGTTGTGTTACCTAGCAAAAGAACAGAAAAACCTGAAAACCAAACGCAACAAGAAAGAAAAGACCATCCTCATCCCCCGGTGTTGCCCGTAAAACTCAAGCCCAACCCTCCGCCATCTTCCGAATCATCTCCATATCGCTGTCCCAATCTTCACCATCACTCGAGATCGCCCCTGAGATATCGCCAACTCTACTCGCCCTCCTATTCTGCCCACCATCGGCATCATCCTCTGCTTCACTTGCACCTTCATCGTCTGCCTCCCAGCCACTGATAGCATCCTCATCTGTTGCAGACTGGGTGCCAGAGGTGAGGTATTGGACAAAGCGCACTCGATGACGGGTTGGTTGTCGGCGAGATGGTTTTACTTCTTGAGGCCCCCCAGGTTTCTCTGGATAAGCGTCTAAGAACAAATCAAGAGCCTCTAACTCCTCCACTTCACTGGAGGGAAGCCAGTCGTACTTGGCGTTCCCCACGTAGCCCTTCCACTCCACTTTATACTCCAGCCGCCCTGCTCTATTCCTTCGACTATCGACAATCCTCTCTACCACATACTCCTCGGCGCCGTCTACAATGACAGGCAGAGGAGGAGGTTGAACGCGGTTGGGAATGGTGTTGGGAGTGAAGACCTCTAAGCGCGAGACATGGACTGTTGGTGAGATTTTCATGTCGGCAGGAAGGTCAAAGACGACAACATTTGGATGAGGTCGGGCAATGATGGTATATGGGCCCACCCGTGACGCCTCAAGTTTTGCAGATGGGCGTTCGGTGGTGAGGTTTTTGGTGGAGATATAGGCTTGGCTACCGACAGCAAATGGAGGTTCAGGGAGGTGTTTT
Source organism: Cryptococcus floricola (assembly GCA_006352305.1). Taxonomy (NCBI): domain Eukaryota; kingdom Fungi; phylum Basidiomycota; class Tremellomycetes; order Tremellales; family Cryptococcaceae; genus Cryptococcus; species Cryptococcus floricola. The sequence goes on along the minus strand of RRZH01000008.1, from coordinate 150,267 downwards.
CGGTTGTACTGTAAGGCAGATCGGACATTAGCTTTCTCAATACACTCCTGAATCCCTCGATAACGCTTCAACATCTCGCCGTCTACCGCCGATTCTTTTGCAGCCTCTAATCTGCCTTCTATCGCGTCCCAGTCAAAACGAGGATGAAAGCCATAGAGGGCTTGAAAAGGTGTGATGCCGGTGGTATGGCTCGGTGAATTATTGTAGGCAAATTCGGCCCAAGGGAGGAGATCACTCCAATCATCCATATGATAGTTGGTGTAGAAAGCCAGAAAGATCTCGAGCTGTTGATTAACACGCTCGGTTTGACCATCGGTCTGAGGCCGATAGGGTGAGGAGTAGACGGTACCAAGGCCTGCCAATTTTGCGAATTCCTTCCACCATTCCGCCATGAAAACTGACCCGCGATCGGACACCACTCGCTCCGGTATACCATGCAGCCGGAAGATCTCGCGCACGAAAAGTTTGGCTAAGTCTTTGGCAGTGAAAGAGGTCGTGATGGGAAAGAAGTGAGACATCTTGGTGAAGCGGTCGACAATCACAAGGATGGCGTTGAAGGAGTCAGATTTTGGGAGAGGACCAATCATATCCATGGATATTTCTGACCAAGGCCGAGTGGGAATAGGGAGAGGCCGCAGGTAACCGTATGGAAGATGATGGCGGGGTTTGTGGCGGGCGCACTCATGGCACGATTTGACATATGATTTGACCCAGACAGTGATATTTGGCCACCAGTAATCTCTTTCAATAAGGCGCACTGTGCGATCACGCCCGGGATGACCGGCCAGTTTGGAATCATGACGCATGCGAATGACGTCAAGCCGGGCGTCGGCGAAGTCCGGTACCACAATCCGCCCGTGCTTTGTGAGGAACCCGTCTTCCGTCCACCCAAGTCCATCCCTTCTCTCGTCTTCGGCTACCTCTTCGGTATGCACTACTAAAGTCATCGCCTTTTGTCGTAACTCGTCCACTTCCTCATCCTCGGATAATCCCAACATTATCTTCTCACGCAGCGATAAACCCTCTCGATCGGGGCTGATTTCCGCAGCACTATTTGCGCGACGTAATCTGGCGGATGGTGAGTCGGCCAAGAATTCATCTTCGTTCCAAGCTAATATGGGGGGTAGTAGCTGGGCATGATTGTGCTCATAGGTTTCTTCGACGCCTTTCCCAGGGTGATAATCAGGACGACGAGAAAGGGCATCGGCAGCATCATTGGCTTTGCCTGGCCGGTAGCGAATTTCAAAATCAAAATCGCTAAGGAAGTCCAAGTACCGACCTTGACGGTGAGTGAGCTGGCGTTTGGTCATGAAATGTTCGAGATTTTTGTGGTCGGTTATGATTTGGATGGGGCCCGGAGGAGGACCGGAATGGCCCAATAGCCACGTGCGCCAAACTCGCAGAGATTCGACGATGGCAAGTAGTTCTTTGTCGGTGATGGAGTATCGCGTCTCCGCGGCGTTCATGATACGCGAGAAGAGGGCGATGGGATGACGCTCGCGTTTGTTGGTTTTGGGGTGTGGAAAGTATTGGGATGCGACGGCACCAATGGCACAGGCGGAGGCATCGGTTTCAATGATGACTGGCAAAGAAGGGTCATGCAGGCGCAAGACGGGATCGGAAGCGATAGCTTGTTTGAGCGCTTCGAATGCTTGCTGACAATCGACAGACCAGACAAAATCGGCATTTTTGCGTAGAAGTCTTGACATGGGAGCAGTCATGCGGGCAAAGCCATCGATGAAGTGACGCAACCAACCCGCAAAGCCGATGAATTGGGAGACTTGTCTTTTGTTTGTGGGTACTGGCCAGTCTTGGACGGCTTCGATCTTGCCCAGATCCATACGCATGGCTCTGTGACTGACGCGATGTCCAACAAATAAAACCTCCTCGACATGCCACTCGCATTTGCTGGCACTCACAACCAAATCATTATCAAGTAGGCGGCGAAGGACTTTGTGGACAAGCTCTTTATGTTCCTCCATCGTATTGGAGTAGATGGTGATGTCGTCCAGATATATTATGACCCCATGATCCAGTACGTCTTCGAATAGGTCATTTAGGAAGAACTGAAAACTAGCCGGTGCATTACAGAGCCCGTCCCGCAATACCATGGAATCGAAAGTCCCATAGCGCGTCTTCATTGCCGCCTTCCATTCGTCGCCTTCGCGGATACGCAGAAGTTGGTACGCGCCTTTCAGATCAAGTTTAGTGAAATAGCGCCCTGTTTGAAGGCGTTCAAGGAGTGAGTCAATGCGAGGGATCGGGTAGCTGCTTTTCTCCGTGACAATGTTGAGACCCCGATAGTCAACCACCACTCGCCATGGTACTTTGCCTTTCTTTGGGAGTAGGAACACTGGCGCACCAAGCGACGACTGCGACTTGCGAATATGCCCGTTCTCTAGCCCCGCATGTACCCACCGCTGCCCTACACCACCTAGCTCGCCCCACCCTTGCCGTGACAATTTGACTGGTTGTTAAGAAGAAGAAGAAAGAACAAAGCTATCTCTAAAACGTCCTCCAAGCGCACAGTCCTCCCTCCATGCACACAGGTCGGTCCCATGCGGCTTGCCTCGTGTCAGACATCATTGGTACCTTGTGAACGAGTGCTTCCCCCGGAGCATCGCCACTGTGACTCCCGCAGATACTGTGACACATACGAAACTTGTTGATGAATTCTGTCTTCCTTTTCATCTTACCGATTCCTTCCCAGGTCGCCTTCCTACCCCTCTCCTACACCTCTGCTTGGGTCTGGCTGGAGCTTGGCGGGGGTCGAGTTTGGCGTTAGTGTACGTGCTATACATAGGGAGCACTCATGATAGGTTGAATAAGTCCCGAAATGCATATATGAGTACTTCAGAAGAAGAAGCAGTAACTGCATGCACAGGACAGTCCGAGGTATTGAATGGAAGGAGATGGCGCAAGACCCGCTTCCACGGCTCAACCCCCGCCGCCTACAAGGCAACGAGCGCATGAGACGTAGAGGCGAGGCTTGTCCCATCTTTGGACAAAAAGATCTCGCGTATGTATACGAGTGTTACAACAAAGAAGTTTGGGAATGAAAGAAAGAAAGGAAGAAGGAAATAAGGAAAGAGAAAGAAGGACAGCCACTTACGATGTTGGATGAAAGCCAGAGGGGTCTTTCAAAGACAGGCTGACGTTGTGACACGACTTTGAAGCTGAGTTTCATATTCTGGATGATTCGAGGAACACGATAACGTTGAAAGCTGATAATGAGCTGATGGGAACACCAGTGTTTGATGATCAGAGACTGAGACAAGCGTCAGCTTTCTGACAAAGCATGTTGAAGGACACTCACGGCACGAAACAAGAAAACACTCGAGACAACAGACGGACAACGTCGAGAAGACGTACTATATACAGTAGAGAGGCTACACACAAATGAGAAGTTATATACAATTGGGGGGATATACACAATCGGGGAGGAGCTATACACAGTCGAGGAGGAGCTATACACAATCCGAAAGGAGGATGATGATACTATATACAAACATCATACTTTTACAGTCATCAAACTGTTACAAGCATACTATTACAACCCACATACTATTACACCTCTTGAACGCCGTCAAGTTTCGTCAGATAGAGTTATAGACATGATAAGACATGATAGCCGGTGAAAGATCCCCGCAGCCCGAAACCAAAGAGCCCAGAATATCCACAGATCCCGGAATATCCACAGAGCCCGGAAGATCCACAGAGCCCAGAATACCACAGAGCCCAGAAGAGAGACCAAGAAGGCAAGATAGAGCCATAGATGTGAGTCTCGAAGATGTCTCTTTTGACAGAGATGGAGATGTTGAAAGATACCGAAGCGAACGACGGCAGGTGATAGACGTCATGTGATTTTGCTTCTTGGTGAAGAAGTCGTTTGTACGACATGATGTTGTGTTGAGAATATCGCTCCGAGCGCTATGATGATGTGAAGCGCTACAAGGAGCTCAAGTCTTGTGTTGTTTGTTGAAATCGGTCGTGTGGGAAGGGCGACGGCGGGCACCCGCGTTCAAGTTGGTTGATCCGCCTGGCGGCGGAAGAAGGAATGTCATTCGTACTACTTTTGAGCAGGCTGGTGTTTGTCGATGCTGCGTCCTATATGAGCTCGCATACTATAACCTCAACTCAACCTTACCGTTCAGAAAAGGATAACTCCAATAGTCTGGACTGTATCGAAAGTGGCATGGACCGACAAATTTGGGAGGTGGGAACGCCGAACGAGGGAGCGGAATGCGATGAAACCTATGAGTGGCGGCGGTTTTTCCTTCAAACAGTGTCAGTTTTCCGTTTTCTCCACGTCTTTACAAATTATTTTCAATAGGAATGAAGACTCAAAGAAGGAGAGAAAGAAGGGGATAGAAAGGGGGCGATAAAAGCATCTTATGAGGCAGGAAGACGCGTACGCCATTCCGCCCAAGATGAAAGACAAAGTCGGGGCGACCGACGTCCAGATGACGCCTGACATGCCCCGCCTTGTCCATCCAAAAAGCACCCGATAAATATCTTGAAGAAAGAGAGAAAGAGATGATGAGAGAAGGATGAGAGATGGAGATACAAATGCTGCCCCATTATATCTCATTCCCAGCGAGGTGGCGGAAGTGAGAAGGATCTATCCGCGACTTTATTACTTGCTTGTTTCCAGCTCGCGGAACCGGTGCTGAGAGCATGCTCCTGTTTCCGCCCTGCATGTCCTCTAAAGTCCGATCATATTGCGGGAGAAGAAGTAGGGGGCACATGTGATGGGCAGCGATTGCCTCGTTTGCTCTGAATAAGAGTTGTGAGAGGCTTGGCTCTGCGCTTCTCATGATACCTGCGCCCAGACACGTTTTCATTACAGGCAGATCCCTCTTCATCATCAAAAAAGAATGATTATGCATGAAATACTAATATCATACAAAAGTACTCTTCACTGCGCGTCAGACTTCTCAAGGAAGCCCATCTTTTTGGTCTTTGACAACAAGCTAGCGTACCAGCGCGTCCAAAACGGTATTATCCACACTTCCCCACCAACAGCCTCCAATCTCAAGATTCGCCTACGCCTGGCGACCCTGGCGCTGATCCCCCAACATGAGCCATACATTCTCTTGCGGCCCTTCCAGCTGCTCGGCGTGGTAGAACAACGCTTGCGCCGCCATGCGCGTTTGATGTTTTGGAGGAAGGGCGCCCATCGTCAGAGATTCGCCTACTGTCCTTAGCAATGACACCACTACACCCAATCAGCCCATCTATCACATCAAACAGGCAGAAGAACTCACCATCCGCGGCATCGATCAACGCCCTCTCTTCCAACGACCCCAAAGCCCGCCTCAACTCTTCCGCGGCCAGAGTGATAAAGAACAAGTACGTCGGCGAAAAGTAGAGCAACTCTTCCCTCGGCTGCCAGCTCGCACATACTTCCAGCATCTGCATCGCACTATCCGCCGCTTTCGACAACGACGCCTCCCTCAACTGCGCATCAGACGCGCTAAGCTGTGGGGTCGCGGAGGCGTATGACAGGTGCGCTTGGTATTGCGGTTGAGTGGGGGAGAGTTGGAGGGCAGAGTCGGAGTAGTTGGGAAAGTATTGGGGCCGGGCGGCGAGGGCGTCGGGGAGGGACATGTTGACGCTCAGCTTGGTAAAGAGCCATGTCAGGAGGGTGTAGTCCCACTTCAACACGGCACTCTCCCCATGCCTCTGCCCAGTCGGCCTGGCAGCATCAAAGTTTGCCTTCCAAAACTCCAGATCCCCATTTATTTTGAGTACCAACCTCTTCATCTGACTCGGATTGCCTTCTGGCCCAGCTTCTGTCAAAAACCCGAGCTGTTTGCGCCATTCGTTGAGGATCATGATCGCTTTGGCGTGAAGGGTGAGGAGGAGGTCGAAAGGATCCACGGGTTGTGAAGCAGGCGGGGTGGCAATTGGGAGGAGACGGTTGCAATTCGGGAGAGCGTCGCGGTATGTTGGCTGCTCCGTTTCGGGGCTTCTCAGCCGTTCTGTACTATCCACGACCTACCCTCATCAGCTCACTCCCCACCCCATCACAAAAAGACTCACATAACAAAACAGCCAAACTCTCGTCATATCCTGCTCTGTCGCAAACCTCTCTGCAGGGACAATCCCCACCTTCTCCGCCACCGTCATCATCCTATTCTGATTCTTCAGAACCTCGATCCATCCCCTCGCCCACCTGAACGCCACCCGCGCTATCAACGCCGCTTCGCGCCTATCCACCATCCACGTAGAAATCACACACAACCCCACAATCTCCTCCGGCCCCAACGCAAACTCTGCATCAATCGCACCCTCCCCATCCAAATCGCCAAACTCTTTACTGATCGTGTCGTCGAAATTCTGCCAAGACTTGGCGGGGGAGGTGGTGAGGGCGGAGGAGATTTCGTCCTGGAGGGGCGAGCGGAGGTGCGCGAGGTGGGGGAGGTGGTCGCATGTGACGAGGCAGAGGATGGCGAGGATGAGGGGGGTGAGGGTGGAAGGTCCCTCGGGGAGGTAGGGAAAGTGGCCGAGTTGGAGGCGGTAGCCGTACAAGAAACCGCTCATACGTGAATGGAAGCTGTTTGTCAGTGGCATCCTGGGTGATCGTATACTCACTAGTTGATCAGCACCAAGGCGTCTCTATTTGAGAGAACATCCTTCTTGATCACATCCGTCCTCGTATCCATCGACCCCACAGCAATCTCGAGCCCATTCTCATCAACAAACATCCCCTCAGACTCGATCGCCGGGAGAGGCTCATCCCGCATCGACGACAAGGTCAAATGCCCCTGCCCCGGGTACTCTCTCTGATGCCTCCTGTACTCTCCCTCCTGTGTCGACCTGCCACGATTCGTAGGACTGCCAAGCGCAGGCCCTTCCTCGGGCGTCTCATTCTCCTGCTCGATCGTATCCGACCTTTGCGCGTGCCCTTGCGTCGGAAGAGGCATGGGCAGCCCGAACGCCTGCTGCGTCGGACCCAGCCTGGCCGAGATCGGGCTGATGATCTGTGCAGATGGTAGAGGCGCAGTATGCGGTGGTTGGTGGTAATTGAACATGCCAGAAGGCCCAGAAGGGGGCGGTAGAAAGACCCCAGCGTTATTAGGCTCTGGACTCGCCGGTCTTTCTTCGTCTTCTTCTGCGCTTCTAGAGGCTTTACGCCGTTTCTTCTTGTCTCCATCGTTGTCCCGTCCTTTCTTGTCTAGAGGAAAGTAGCCCTCCCGGTCGGGTGCTTCGTACCGTTCGTACGGCGGGTACAGCGGCGGAATGAGGTTGGATGCGGTGAGGTGGTGTAGGATATGATGCACAGCATTGGAAAGCTGGGAGAGGTGGTTGGTGGCATTGTACAGATCTGTTTGAAGTGTTTGTTGCCAGTCATCGTCCTGAACGATATCAGTATCCGCCCAACCCACTTGGCAAGACACTCACATGGCCTCGGGGGTAAAAGATGCACTTTTCCTTTCTCGAATGACACCTCACACACAATGTCTGATTCGGCTCGACTATACACTTCAACTTTGCCTTTCTGCAATTCGAACACGCCTTTTGCTTCTTCTCCCTCGTCAACACTGCCGGGTAGGCGGGCTTGAACTCAGGCGAATCTTGTTGTGCCATATGCTTCTTCCGCGATGAGGACGATGATCCGTTCTGGACGACGTCGGATGGCAAGACAGATTCTGTCCGAGGGCGTTTGGCGGTAGCCTTGGCGGAGGGAGGTGGCAGCTGCATATGCGGCAACGCCGGCTCAGCATACCTCCCTCCATCCCTATCCACAAAGCTCCCCTCCGGCAGTCCCCCGGCATGCGGCGAAGTCTGAGGCAACACCTGATCTCTCCGCCAATGCTTCCACTCTTGATACTCTGCCATGGGCTCCGACGGCGGAGGCTGATATGTCATCCGCCGAGCCGCATGTGCCGGATGGCCAGGAAAGTCCATCTGCGGCGGGGGCAGCTGCCTATTCGCCCACGGCCCTTGTCCTTGCGCCGCACTGTCCCCAGAACCATTCGAGCTCAGCGGTCTCGGCCCGCCACTAGGCGGCGCTGCAAAGCTGAACGGTCCACCCGGGTGGCCTGGGTGCCCCGGATGACCTGGAGGAGGGCCGTAGTAGATGGTCGGCGGGCCGGGCATGGTGGGAGATGAGGAGTGGGGATGTATGGGCGGGTGGGGGTGGGGATGCGTGGGTGATTGCGAGGGGTTGTGGGACATGGTGGGGCATAGTCCTGGGGAGATGAGCAGAGGCTGAGAAAAGCGGAGGGCGTGGCGCGGGAGGCCGAGCGGTTATGGAAGGGTACTGCGTGGTGGATGGGTGAGTGGGAGCGCCCGTGGCTGCTGGGTAGGCGGGCAGGGGGAATAAAAGTATAGGAGAAATAGAAAGAAATGAAAAGTCAGAGGAGATGGGCGGTGGTAATGATGCGTGACACCTCGAGGCTGGCTGACCCTGGAACGGTGCCTGCGCTCGGGCCGCCTCCCCTCTTTATACTGTATTCTAATCCCTCTTACACTCCCATCCCAGCTATACACCCCTCCACAGATGACCCACTCGCCACTCCATCCCACTCATCAGTCTGTGCTCCCAATTACTCCGAGACGCTCAACCCTGTAGATCACTCCTCCTCTGTGTGTCCATGAGTGCTCGATTGTGCTACCTGCGCTCCCTCTTTCCAAGTAACGCTTCTTCCCGTGCTATGCTTGCTTCACCTTGCGTTTCATCCTGTTTCAGCCTTGTCCATATTGCAAGCTGTATACAACACCAACTCTAATCTGCCTCATTTGTGCTAGAGTTTATCATTTGTGGCGTCGAGGCGTCTGATCGTCGAGCAGACAGCGGACAGCGGACAGCAAAACACGCCTTCAACACGTTGCGAGTCTGGGCTATTTTTCCTTCATGTGAATGAACTCGTATGTCGGCCTACGGCTGTTATTTACATCCTTGTTAGAATGAGAGGGATTATTCGCGACCACGTCGTCGTCGTCGTCACGGTCACTCGTGCTAGAGTCAGCACAACATAATAGATGATGGCAAGTTTCGGGGTGGAATTCGGGGAGTGGAATACTATGTGTAACCTTAAAGATCAAGATAACTACTACATACATAGATCAAATCCGATCTCCAGTGTCTTCTTCTGACTAGCCGTCTCGTACGTCTCTTCTTCAATCACTGTAGAAGAGATTCAATGTCTAACATGAATAATGCATGGCCTATGGGGGCTGCTACTTGAAGGGGTCCGCGGATCTGCCGATGATAAACTGATTGGCCTAGTCAACGAATGGAGAATGCGAATGGACAAGAGACAACGAAATAAAGAGAACAAATTCAGATGATGAGGTAAAGAGAACGAGGCGAAGAAAGGAGGAGGCGACGAAAGATATCAGGAGACCTAGTTGGCGCTGGTAGAATTCTTGAAGGGGTAGGACGGCGAGAATGATGATCCCGCAGCGTCGGCGACAAACTTGTGAATCTCCGGGACCAGCCCGAATACCTTCAAGACCAAAAGCTATTGCCCGATTTCAGCTCAAAAAATAGAGAAGCGCAGACAAGACTCACACCAAAAAGCAGGGTAGCCAGATATGGGTAAAAAATCTGAAGCCCACGTGCCCTCCACAAGACACGGAGCCTCTGGCGATAGACCCCTTGGCGCCAGAGTTCCTCGAGGACAACGATATCACCCGCAACCTCACTTCGGCGCTCTGACCTTCGCCAAAAACCAAGGTAGAGGATTCCAATGATACAACTGTGGCGAGAAGAAACGAAGTGAGCATGTGCCAATCTGGGCAATATAGTTGTTGGTGGACGGCGGCTGCTTACAGAGCGGAGAGCGAAAAGTGGTCGAGAAGACCCAAAAAGAAGAAAATGGACAGAATGGAGGGCAAGATGGCGAGTAACAGGCAGTCGACGATAACTGAAGGAAGCATATTAGCTTGGAGTGAGATGACTCGGATGCACTTACAAGAGAGCCAAACACCGTAGATTGTTGCGTAGGCCTTCGATCGCCGTCCGTTCTGATACGTATGGCTAGTCACGCCGGCCACCCCGCTGATCCACCGATGTCGCCCATCGTCTTCCTCAGTCTCCACTTCTCGTCTCTCTTCCCTGAGACGCTTCCCAACCTCGGTGGCGACCTGGGCATTGATATAAGCCGGTAGGTCGCGGGTGAGAAAAGCGTCGAGGGTGTTGGCCCACTCGGGAGTGCCGGGGTCCAATCGCGTGAGCTGCTCTAGGGCCTGGTAGGAAGTACTCATGATTTGAAGAAGCTTGAGTCGAAGCGGGGTTTCGGGAAGGATGAGAAGCACTTGAGAAATGGGAATCGCACAGAGAGTCGGAGGATCATGCGTCTGTCCAGTCATGCGGCGGCCATGGCCGTCGGAGCGCCGATCAATCAACATTCAACGATCCCGGCCCTTTTCGGTCTCATGTGGCCCACATCATGCCTATGATCAAAGCCTTGAGATGAGTATGAGCCAGAGTTCCTCAAGGACAACGATATCACCCGCAATCTGCCTACCAGGCCCTAGACCAGCTCACGCGATGGGACCCCAGCACTCCCGAGCGGGCAAACACCCTAAAGACTTTTCTCACCCACGAGTTTCCGGCTCATACCAATGCCCAGGCCGCCACCGAGGTTGACAAGCGACTCGGGGAAGAGAGACGGGAAGTGGAGACTGAGCAAGACTATGCACGACATAGGTGGATCAACGGGGTGGCCGGATACCTTAAAGGCAAAAAGCTATTGCCCAATTTCAGCTCATAGAATAGAGAAGCGCAAACAAGACTCACACCAGATAGCAGGACAACCAGATAAGGGAAAAGCTCCTGAAGCCCACATGCCTTGCACAAGACACGAAGCCTCTGGCGATAAACCCCTTGGCGCGAGTTCCTCAAGGACGTCGATGTCGCCCGCAACCTCGCTTCGGCGCTCTGATCTACGCCAAAAACCAAGGTAGACGAGTCCAAAGATGCAACTGTGGCGAGAAGAAACGAACAGAGCATGTGTCAGTCTGGGCAATATAGTTGTTGGTGGACGGCGGCTGCTTACAGAGCGGACAACAGAACATGGTCCAGAAGATCGAGAAAGAACAGGATTGACATAATGGAGGGCACCAAGCACGAGTAACAGGCAGTCGACGATAACTGAAGAAGCATATTAGCTTGGAGTGAGATGACTCGATTGCACTTACAGGAGAGCCAAACACCGTAGATTGTTGCGAAAGCCTTTGAAATCCCGTCCGTTCTGATACGTATGGCTACTCACACCGGCCACCCCGCTGATCCACCGATGTCGCCCATCGTCTTCCTCAGTCTCCACTTCTCGTCTCTCTTCCCTGAGACGCTTTTCAACCTCGGTGGCGACCTGGGCGTTGATGTAAGCCGGTATATCGCGGGTGAGAAAAGCCTTGAGGGTGTCGGCCCACTCGTGGAGTGCTGGGGTCCAGTAGCGTGAGCTGGTCTGGGGCCTGGTAGGCAGAACCCATGATCTGAGGGAGTTTCAGTCGAAGCGGGGTTTGGAGGAAGATGAGAAGCACTTTAGAAATGGGAATTGCCCACAAAGCAGGAGGATCATGCGTTGTTTGCGGCCATCAGGCGGCCATGGCCGCTTATCAATCAACATTCAACAATGCCGGCCCTTTCCGGTCTCATGTGACCCACATCATGCCTATGATACAAGCCTTGAGATAATTATGAGTTGGCTGTTCTCGAGGGTAGAAGATTACTCGTAAAAATCCGAATTTCCCGCCCGGGATTTTGCAGCATGATCAGTATATGCAGCGCCAGCATTGAAGAGACGTACTTGCCGCCGCTCGCGCACGCGTCCTCAGCTTCCCTCCACCTTCTATCTATACTCTGTATCATCTCTCTTTTTCTCTTTCTTCTGTCATACGTTTACACTCAATCCTCTAATCATCCTGCACCACATCGCTGCATAAGATCATACGACATCCAGATAATGATACCAACATGTTTGTTGACCCCCAAGCTGAATAACATGACAAGATCGAGGGACAAGAACCACACACCGCCCTTGCACGCTACCCTCCACTCTCTCGGCGCCCCATCATCATTCTCCCCATCCATCCACTCCCCCTCACACCATACTTCCTTCCCCCCAACCCACGTCCCCTAGGGTGATTTTGACGGAGGATTAATCTTGATAACAGCCTGGCAACCATGGGCCCGGGTATAGTGTCTCCGTTCGACACTCATCATCTTCCGTCGACATCTCCGGAGCAGCAGAAAGATATGCCCGTCTGATCCAGCAGCAGCGCAAGGCGTTGATGGTACAACCGATGTCATCTTGCCCGCATAACGCTCAATGAAACACTTTCTCTGTCGTTGGCGAGGACCAAGGACGGCCAGGGCGATGACAGTGGTGTAGTCAGCCGGACTTGGTAGAGTGTTGCATGGTCGAGGAAGTGGAAGGGAGTGGGTGGGCAAAGTGAAAGCGAAGCAGTAGTTGGACGAATCGGATGTGCGTCTGAGGAACGCAAGCTTCTGGAAAAACTGAGTAATGATTCAGTGATGGCTTCTCATAGAGCAGCGAACAGAATAACCTACAATATCCCCATTCAGCATTTCAACATCTTTGTCGACATCTCCGGAGCGGCAAAAAGAGCTGCCCACCAGATTCAGCAGCAGGCCAGTGCAAGGAAGGCGTTGTCGGCACATACGACCGTATCGGTTGGCACACTGGGAAGAGCGGCGTTGGGAGCAGGCTACGTTGAAAGAGGTCGAATGAGGTGGGCTAGGGTTAGGACGGCGGTGTCCAGTTGCATGATTTCGGGGAGGCAAAGAACCAGCGAGGGTGCGTCGGTTGCGTTGGGCGGCATTGGGCGGAGGCAGTCGAGGCTCGTCGAGGAGGCTGATTAATGGTGTGTGGGGAGATACTGATAGAGTGAACATTGTAGAGAAGGGTACCAGGTATGTGAGCGGTGTTCGAGGGGAAGCAAAAACTGAGAGCGAGAACGGGAACAGCGAGGGTGGCAATAGAGCGCATGGAGGTAGAGGCAGGTGCCGGCAGCCGACGGTACCCGACATGAAACGAAAGAATGAAACAACCGAGAAAACGTGACGTGAGACGTGACGTGAAAGATTTTGGGACCTGGGAGAGGAAAGATGGGAGCTGGAAGAGGAAAGACGATGAGCGCACCGGAGACGCTTGTCGAGGGAAGCGGAAATGCACCTGTCTGGCCAGACGTTTGGGAGAGTCGTTGTCAAAATATGACGTCAGCTCAGCTTGCGAAAGCGGAAACATACGTACCTTTTCACCGACTGCTTTCCGTTCATAGCTTTGTAATTGCGCATCTTCTTCGTTGCTTCAATTACCATTGTCGTTGTGATACTTTGCCAGCCAGTCCGTACTGTACTGCGGCAGCCACCACAGGGACTCCTAGTCATGTTCCCCAAGGACGATGGTTCCGGCCATGGTGATAGTACTATTCATTCACCTCCCAGTTATCAAGACTCAGTGTCTGTCATCCAAAGCGGAACAGTCCCCCCTTCCGCACTCTCGCAGGTCGAACACCCATTCTTAAAGTGTCCCCCAAACGACAGTTGTCCCAACGCCCTCCAATTTGTACTGGACACATGTGATAGGCGCAACATATCTCGTTACGATCGCACTATATCAGATAACTCGACCATTATCAGGTATGCCCCTCGCCGATCTTTCCGGGAAAGGGAGGAGGGCAGGCCGGAGGAATTCTTTTTCACGCACTTTACAAACGGCGCCACTGCTTTCAACTCGATCCACTTCTGGACACAGAGCGGAGGGCGGTTGAAGGCCTTGTCTTCGGATCCCACATCAGCAGTTGGAAGGTACCTCGAGGCAAGTATTTTTGTCCACATAGGATTGTCAGTGAGATATATCTAACAGCTCGAATACACAGGTCAACCGTGATGCAGTTTGCAATGCTTGGCTTCTGACATTGGATATGGTCTACTCCTTGCAATGGTTCGTCGAGCTCGGCGATCATAAAGTTGAGCAGTCACTCTCAGAACTTCCCTTCCTATCGGAGCATGGTAAGGTAGATCACAAGATGATTTCAGAGTCTCTGCAAACAGTGAGTCAGCCGGGCGCTTACCTGATCTTTTCTTGAAAATCTCTTAATCAGCTGAATTTTTCTCTCTTCTGGATAGTTCGTCTATGCTCACAATGAGCTGACTGTGACGCTCGACACCTTACGACAATGGGAAGCAAGCAAATACATCCCTCATCGCTTCACAGCGGCCAAAGACATCTCGGAAGAGATTCACATTCTTTCATCCCCATGGGCATACTTTGCCATGAAAGCCTCACAGCCAGAGAGCCACCTCCAGCCTGGCAAGCGCTATAACAACCTGCCTGCTTCTTGGATCGTTCTTGTAGCCTATCTGTCATACCCTTCTGTTTTACACTGGTGGTACCGGCTCTTTGATCAGATCACAGCCTCCCAGGAAAGTCTGCATGTCTGGGACAAGATGCCTTCCGCCAGTATACCGTTCCCTATGAAGTTCGAGCCGGCGCTCTTTGATCGTCATTGGAAGTTGGGGGCATAGATCTGGGACTCAGAGTCTGTTGTCTGGTGATCAGTGGTGAGAGGAGGTGCAGCCTTACAAATGAATCAAATGTATATAATCCCGTTGGTCCACTGAACGCGCTGGCCCAACAAGTGGTGCAGTGCAGTGCTCGCTGCAAGCTTGGCAGTCCTCCGTCATCCGGGAGCCCTTCGCACTCGCAGCTGTCGGTGCCGACCATCATACAGGACTCGTACGACGATTTAGGTTGGATAAACGCCCCCTTTGAGGATGCGTGCTGACGGGGAAACTAGGCAGAGACGTATCGACCAATACGCGACATGCCTCACAATGAGTCACAACCGCTCGCCAGCGCATGGAGAAGACGTGACTTGTGAGGTATCCAGGCTGCAGGTGGTGTGCGTCAGGTTCTGTTATTCGGCAACCAGTACATGCATCATCGTTGTTGTGACGTCGTGCTAGTCAATGGAAGGAGAATGCGAATGGACAACAGACAACAAAATAAAGAGAACAAATACACAGAACAAGATAAAGAGAACCAGGCGAAGAAAGGAGGAGACGACGAAAGAATTCAGGAGACCTAGTTGGCCTTGGACGAATTCTTAAAGGGGTAAGCTGGCGAGAATGACTCCGCAGTGTCGTCGACAACCTTTTGGAAGGCTTCTTTCCAATTGTCCGGGACCAGCCCGAATCCCTTGAAGGCAAAAAGCTATTGCCCAAATTCAGCTCAAAGAATAGAGAAGCGCAAACAAGACTCACCCCCAAAATCAGGATAGCCAGACCCGGGAAAAGCTCACGAAGCCCACGCGCCCTCCACAGTAGTCGAAGCCTCTGGCGGAAGATCCCCTGGTGCCGGAGCTCTTCAAGGACAGCGATATCACCCTCAAGCTCGCTCCGGCGGTTTGACCTCCGCCAAAAACCAAGGAAGACGAGTCCAGCGATGACACTGTGGCGAGAAGAAACGAAGTGAGCATGTGTCAGTCTGGGCAATATAGCTGTTGGTGGACGGCGGTTGCTTACAGAACAATTAATACGACTTGGTCGAAGAAATCCAAGAAGAATAAGATTGACAGAATGGAGGGTATCACAGCGAGTATCAAAACGTCGGCAATAACTGAAGAAGCATATCAGCTTGGAGTGGGATGACTCGAATGCACTTACAAGAAAGCCAGATACCGGATCTCGTCGCGAAGGCTTTTGATCGCCGTCCGCTTCGAAAGGTGTGTCCTCTCACACCAGCCACCCGGCTGATCCACCTGTGTCGTGGATCATAGTCTTCATTCTCCTCTTCCCTTCTCTCTTCCGTGAGTCGCCTGTCGACCTTGGTGGCGACCTGGGCGTTGATGTAAGCCGGTACATCCCGGGTGAGAAAATGCCTTGAGTGGACAGCTGAAGAAGCATATTAGCTTGGAGCGAGATGACTCGGATGCACTTACAGAGAGCCAAACACCGTAGATTGTGGCGTAAGCCTTTGATCGCCGTCCAGTATGAAAGGTATGACCTCTCACACCAGCCACCCCGCTGATCCACCCATGTCGTGGATCATAGTCTTCAGTCTCCTCTTCCCGTCCCTCTTCCCCGAGCCGCTTCTCAACCTCGGTGGCGACCTGGGCATTGATATAAGCCGGTGACTCGTGGGTGAGAAAAGCCTCGAGTGTGTCTGCCCACTCGGGGTCGGGAGTGCTGGGGTCCAATCGCGCGAGCTGGTCTAGGACCTGGTAGGCAGATTGCGTGAGCTGAAGAAGGAGGTTGAGTCGAAGCGGGGTTGGGTTTGGGGGAAGATGAGAAGCAGTTGAGAAATGGGAAATCGCACACAGAGCAGGAGGGTCCATGCGTTGTTTGGGGCCAATCAGGCGGCCAGGCGGCCATGGCCGCTCATCATTCAACGTTCAACATTGCCGGCCCCTTTTCGGTCTCATGTGGCTCACATCATGCCTATGATTCGAAGCCTTGAGATAATTATGGGTTGCATACGTTTGCACTCGTTCCTCTAATCTTGCTGCATCACAATCGCTGCATAATACGACATCCAGATAATGATACCAACATGTTTCTTGACCCCCAAGTTGAACAACACGACAAGACCAACCGCCTACTCTCTCAGCGCCCCTCATCATCCCCCCCATCCCTCCACCCCCCCTCCCCCCAAACTTCCTCCCCCCCAACCCACGTCCCCACCACCTCCCCCCCCCAGCCCATCACACACAAATCCGCATCCCACCCCTCCTCCAGCCTGCCCTTTTTCGGCGCCACGCCGCTGGAGGGGTGGAGGCAGGCGGCGGGGTGGAGGGTGGCGGAGAGGAGGGCGAGGGGGAGGGGGATGGAGGCGAAGGTGGAGAGGTTTTTGATTAGGGGGGCGAGGGGGGCGGCGCTGGGGTTTTTCGTTAGTGTCGGTGAGGGGAGGGAGGGGGAGGGAGGGGAGGGAGGGGGACGTACGATCCAGCGAGGGTGTTGGTACCATCCACAAGCACTTTCAATCCCTCTTTCCTAAACCTCAGTCCGGGTCTCCAGTCGATCACTCCGTCAGGCGCTTCGGGGTCCATTATACTTTGCGCTACCATCCCATTCCATCTCGTCAGCCCTCATTCCTCTCTGTCCAGAAAGGGGGGAGGGGGGGACGTACCGTCGGAAACCAAAACGCACCCTTCCCTACACGCGCCCCAGGCAATACGGACAGTGTTAGGGTGACTGTGCCAGCCGTCTACGATGATGCCGTAGTATGGTCTGAGGGTGGGGTGGCCGAGGAGGCCGACGAGGCCTGGGTCGCGGTGGTGGATTGGCGGCATTGCGCTGAGACTTGCTAAGTATGCCTTCGGCGGAGAAGTATTTCTTCAGCGGAGAGAAGAAAAGAAGCTCACTTGAACAGATGCGTAATCATCCTCGCGCCCTTCTCAAACGCCTCCTCCGCCTGCTGCAGCGTCGCATCCGTATGCCCGACCGAAACCGTCACGCCCCGCTCGACGAGAGCGGGTATGCACTCCATAACGCCGGGGACGTCGGGTGCGAGGGTGATGATCTTGACGCCGGGCTGGGCGAGGCCAGGGGCGCCGTAGACGGACTCGAAGGTTTCCATCGGGTCAGGAGTGTCGGCGGTGAGAAGGAGGGTGGAGGAGTGTGCGCCTTTGCGCGTAGGGTGGAGGAAAGGCCCTTCGGCGTGGTAGCCTAGTATACTCGCGCCGCCTGCCGTCTCCCTCGGCGCCAGCAGCCTCAGCAAGCGGGCATACAGCTCTCTGTTCTGCGTAATGATCGTCGGCACGAATGACGTGGTACCATACCTCACCAACCGCCTTGCGACTTTCTGCAGACCCTTGGTATACGCCTGCTCGCCAGCCTCGCCTTGAGAAATGTCGAGCTCGGAAAAGTCGACGCCCCATGCACCGTTGATCTGGATATCGATATGCCCCGGGCTGAGGATGTTGCCCTTCAAATCGACTGTGCGGACAGGGGGCGAAGAAGGCGCGCGGGAGTAGAAGGCGTGCTGTCCCGAGATGATCTTGCCTGTGCGGGAGTCGATGTAGAGGTCCTTCTGCTGGGCGGTGCCGTCGGGCAGGGCGAGGAAGCAGTTCGTGAAGCGGACAATGCCGTCCCGAGAAGTCATGGCGGCAAAGAACCCAAGGAACCAAAGAAGAAGGGCCTCGCTGATATACAATCCAGCCGGTTCAGCCTGAAGCGTGGGCGGCCTCCACTCAGGGGCCGAGACAATCGGCGGCGGGGAAATCGGCGGATGGTGCGAGGCACGGAGAGTTCGGTACGGCGATTTGGCCGAGGATATAGCCTGCTCTAGTGCATTCCTCCTTTGTTCTCCTTCCTTGTTCTTATACTGCAACTCCTTGTGCGTGTCCAGCTACAGACACACCTGCGCCCTCGTGGATTCCAGCAAACACCCGGCATCATCCCGCCCGATCACTACCCCCTTTGAGTGTCCCGGGTGCTCACCGCGGTCCTTTGTGTGATCGCTCCGGTGCTTCTGTGTGCCTCGGTGTGTACATTCGTTGTGGCGTACATAAGGCGGTGGCTGACGAAGCATGCAGCGATCACCCCACTCCCCCACCCCGCCTCTGTAGAAAACTGCGCCCACAAACTCTATCTCGCCATCTCTTGCCACCCGCCATGCTCCGCCTCCCCACCCCGCCCCTCTCCCCCGCCCGCCCCCAGCTCATCCTCTGCGCAGACGGCGGCGGCAGCAAGGTCTGCGTCGTCGTCAGGAGCGAGGACGGCCTCGAGCGAAGAGGGTATGCCGGGCCCAGTAACGTGTACGTCCCATCGATATACAGGGACCCAGCTGATACTGTCACTAGACAGAGTGTGGGCTACCACGCCGCCTCCCAGAATATCCTCAGAGCCACATACCGCGCCCTCTCCCTCCTCCCCTCCACCCACATCCCGCCGGACCTCGAGATCCCACCAGTCCAAGATATCTCGTGTCCCTCGTCGGGCTGCGTCTCGCCTGTCCCCCAGGCCATCGCTCCTGTGTCCGTGATACCCGCTCCATCTGCAGCGCTCCCCATCGCACTCCACGCAAATGGCAAGGGTCTGCCGACACCCCCGAGATCACTCAGCTCGGCTCTGGGCGAACCAAACCTCGCCGCCGCGATGAACAATACTCTCGCCCCGCCACTCCCGCCCCCATCTTCCCGTCCAGACTTACTCCCACCCTTGAACGTGCCCTTGTTCCGTTCAGCCTGGCTGGGGCTTGCGGGAATCAGCTCCAAGAACGACCAAGATTCGTTTGGGCGGTACATTGCAGGATCCCTCGCCATGGACGCGGGAAGAGTCAAAATCAGCAATGGTCTGTCCCCTTTTTTCTGCTTTCGCTTTTGTGGATGAATGCTGACGAGGAGAGTAGATGTCAACTTGTTGGCAGCGCCCGCCCTGAATTTCCCGGGGATCACCCACGTTCTCACGCTCGTAGCTGGTACAGGCTCTGTCGGGCGTACCATCCGGCTCAACTCGCCCACCGCCGGGCAGAAGCAAACTCTGCCTCTGGACGATGTCGCCGTCGCCAAAGGCTGGGGATATCTGTACGTCCCTTTCTTCTTCCATTCCGTATACTGACAGTTGGGGTAAGGTTATGTGACGAAGGCAGCGCCTACTGGCTCGGCCGTCTATCCATCCGTCTCCTGCTCTCCCTCTCCGACCGCCTCTCCTCCTCCTCCATCTACTCTTCCCCGCCCCCGCCTCTCCTCCCGCTGCACCAAGACCTATTAGACTACTTCGGCGTCACCGACCCTCTGGAGCTTATTGGCCTCGTCTCCCTGGGAGAGGCGGAGAGCTTGGGCATGGGCGTGGGGGAGGCGGTCGGGAGGCGGAATGCCCTCATAGCCGGCGCAGCAAGGATCGTCTTTCGGCATGCTTTCCCGCACGACGAACAAGTCGTCAAAGACCGGCAAGACAGGGAGCGGACGAGGATGGCGGCGGCGGCGGCGGCTTTAGCAGCAGGCAGGGGGGGGATGAGGGGGTGGGAAGGGGAGGGGGATGTGGATTGGAGTGAGAGTGAACGGGGATCGATCTCATCGTCGTCTTCCATGCTCTCCCTCTCGCCTGATCCCGATCCCGAATCATCACCCCCCGACTCCGAAGACGCCATCCACCAATCCCACCTCCTCGCCCTCCACCTCTCCCGCCAATCCTCCCTCCCCCTCACCCAACTCGCCCTCTCCCTCCTCGGCGACCGCTCGACCGTCCGGCCCGCGTCGGCGTGCTTGGCGCTGGGCGGGGGGCTGATGATGAGCGAGGGGTATAGGGGGATGTTGTTGGAGGGGCTGGAGGGGGAGGGGGTGAGGGTGGGGAGGGTTGTGGTTGTGAGGGAGGCGGCGGTGGAGGGGGCTAGGGGGTTGGCGAAGGTGCAGTGGGGATGATCCGAGTTTGTCTTGAGGAGCCAAGACCAAGAAGAGAGAAAGGAGAGACACGATTCCCGAAGGATATGGTTAGTTTTTGCATTCAGCTTTTGATAGTGCTAGTGTACTTTTGGATCATCTTGTATACGTCTATATACCCATCTGTTTCGCCTTCGTCACCTCTTGTACTCGCACGATTTTAGAGTACTCTCGAGTCTCGAGTAGTAGTATTGCTTGAGCGGTCTGCTTTTCCTTTTCTTGTCGAGTAGGTCTTATTTGTACTTTTAATTCGTTTGGCGTTTGGGATATATATGTCATACCATGTCACGGTTCTTGATCCTTGTCCGTGTCTGGGATCAGGTCCATACATTTCGCAACCAGAGAAAAATACACCTTGTCTTCTTCATACGTAAAACCATTCACTTTCCACCCCCCACGACGCCCCTCTTGAACGCCCCAAAATCCACAACCCTCCCCTCCCTCCTCGCCTCCTCCGCAGCAAACACCACCAAATGCGAATCCAACACCTCCCCCGGCGTAACCCCTAGCACACCCTGGTCTTTCTGCGATACGGCTCGCACGAAAGCGGCGGAGAGGCCGGAATCGCCGCCGCCGTGGTGGCCGGGGAGGGGGGGGGGGATGTGGTGGGATTTGGTACGGGTTGGAAAGTCGAATACGTCCTGCGTTTCACGTTGTCAGTTCTCAACTAAACTATGACGAGGAAGAGGGGCGTACGAATGTGACCATATCGCCAATCAGCTCGCCTTTCGTACCCTGGATCCGCGTGCCCCTATCACAGATCGACTCTGTAACTACCCATCCTTCTCTTCAGCTCCTTTTCCACTTTACTGATTCAGCTGAACCGAATGATGAAGAAGAGTGGCTTACAAGCAGACATGGTCATACTCGCGGTGGTGCCGCCTTCATACTCGATATTGACGACTTGGTGGTCGACGACGTCGTTGCCTGCTTCATACACGCACACGCCGTAGGGCCCTGTTTTGAGGGCGTCGGTGATGTTTTCGATGTCTAGTACGTCGGCATCGACTATGTGGTCGGCCCACTGATCGATCAGAGGACTCTTTGTCAGCCTAAGAAAGAAAAGGCAAGGATGGAGAGAAGAGAACGCCCGCGCACTTTATGTCGTCCGCCTTCGAGTCCTTCCAGGTAGATCTTCTTTGCGCTCCACACACATTCACTCTCAAAAGCACAGTCCGTGCACCGCATGGCCTGGCCGGCTTGGACGGGTTTCTTGGAGTTTTTAAAGTGGTGGATCGAGCCGAAGGAATGGACCTTTTTAGGAGGGAGGCCGGAGAGAAAGTAGGAGAGGATGTCGATGTCGCTGGTAAACCCATCAGCTTTGGCGCTTTAAAAAGACAAGAGGGGGACTGACTGGCAGCATTTGGTCATCAATGCGAAAGACGTTTGGGCCTCTTTACTCCAATTGCCACGGACATAGCTGTGCGCAAAGTGTTGCTGACTCGCGTCAGCTTTATACATTACCCCATTTCGTCAAAGCTTACATTCCCGACAGGCTCTATGTGCTTACCTCATAAGTCAGCTCAGAGCCAATGGCCGTCTTGGTGGGACTCACTTGAATGTTGACTATTTCACCCAAAACCCCTGAATCGATGACCGCCTTGACGGCCTTGTTGTAAGGCGAGTACCTCAAAACATGTCCAATGCCGAATACCTCAGTGTGATTCGCCTCCACCTCCTTGACGATCCTCAGACATTCCTCCGGTTTGGTCGCCATAGGTTTCTCGCAAAGGATTTGATACCCCAAGGGCGCAAAGGCGGATACGAGCTCGGCATGAAGATCGTCGAGGACGGTGATGAGTACTGCGTCGGCAATCTTGCCTAGAGCGAGAAGGGGCTGCCAAGAGTCGAATTGGTACTCTTTCGGAATACTGAAAAGGCGTTAGTTAGCAAAGGAAGGGGTCGGATAGCCGAAGGAAGAAGGGGAGGGACGTACGAGTGGAGACGGGACATGACTTTACGTCGATGAGCACGAGGTTCGGCTACGGCTACGACTTGTGCGAGACCTGGGTGCTCCAAGGCGTAAGAAGTGTATACCTTGGTATGCTGTCAGCGTTCTGTGTCTCCCAGTGGACATCAAGAGCGTACCTGTCCTCGAGCACCGGCACCGATGACGACCATGGTCACGGGCCGCGTGGCTCCTGCCTCTGCGGGAGTAGTCTTGGGGATCAGGATGTCTTCAATGTCGCGCTTGGGTGTGGCGAGGTCAGAACCGGGGATCTGACTGTCGGCAAGCTTTTGTTTCTTTGCCTCTGGCTCGACGGCAGGGGACGAGGGCACAGGCGAACGTATAGCGATTGGGGCCATGTCTTCAGCTTCAAGAGTCTGGCGTGCTGATGATAGTCGAGTCAATGTGCTTTATTAGAGGCCAGAGGGAGCACTTCTGATGTATGTGTCTAGTGGCAATGAGCGGGACCAATCATATGCCTCGCAATACCGAGCAGGCAACGCACTTTCAGACCTCCGCCGTGCTTATCATCTGCATCATGGGACCTCGGCTTTCGGGCTTCTCCGTCTGGGGCTCTATGTCTCTCCCGGCGCTTCTTTACTGTCTTCAGTACCTTCAGTGATGTGGGCGAGCCAGGAACGGTCCAGATAAGCAGCTTGCAGATTGCCCTCAGTGGATGATACGAACAGGGGAAAGCGTCGCAAGCTGGATCTTGCCGCTTTCAGTTCAGGGCACCTCGGCAGACCACGGCGGTTACCGGCCTCCACTTCACAATCTCCCACTGCTCTGGGATGCATTCCATTTCGCCGATTACACCTATCTCTCGTGCCCAAACATGTGTGCCACAACCATCCTTTGATTCCGTGTACTGGGTCGAATGTGTACTCGCGCTCATCGCATCCTCTCTTATCGAGCCGTGCCAGCTTATCTCCTCTTTCGCTCTTCCCGTCTCAGGGATCGGCTAAAGCGGAGGCGCTAGTGTCGCGCAAAACGGCGAATGATGCTTGCGATGCTTGCGACCTTGTGCTCTGGTATCAGCTGATAAGGATGAGCTCGGGTGCAGAGGGAACCATACATCTATCTCCTCTTCCTCTCTTCCATCTCCCGTCCCTCCATCACGAGCCTCCGCCGCCTGCTGTTTATAAGCATATTCCCCATCCTCTTCTTCCAATTCGGATCCACTGTTTACATTCCTGTCACTAGTCCTATCCTCCGACCTCTCCCCCGCCTCTTGTGTATACCGCCTCTTGTGTATACTCGTCTCACCTCCGTTTCACACGCTATACGCATCCCTATTCCATCACCAAGGGACCCTCGCCGATCACAAGATCTTGCACCATGTTTTCCTTGGACGAGAAGCTTGCTGGCTTGAAGATTGGCAAATACAGATGTAGGTCCGAGCGTGACTATTGTTTGACTGGAGACTGACCCAAGTCTGCAGATAATGATCCGTGGACGCAGGTCTTCATCGTCGGATTCGTCTGGTGAGTAACAAAAGTCCTTACCAGCGTGCCTGTAGTGACTTTCAATCACAGCTTCTGTTCAGTCGGCCTCTTCAGTGTATGTCCTGCCGCACTGTTGGTGATACATATTCGCTGAACATCTCCCAGGCTATCAGTGGATTGGGAGCCGGTGGTACCCAAGACACTGCTCTCTCAGACACTGCCAATGGTGTCCTGTACGGCTGTTTTGCGATTACCGGTTTCGTTTCGGGAAGCATCAACGTGAGTCGTGCGATCTGATGAGGAGCAACTCTGATTATGGTCCAGAACGTTCTCGGTCCCCGACTCACCCTCTCCATCGGCACTACTGGTTACTCTCTCTACGTCGGCTCCCTCTGGGCTTTCCAGCTGCATGGTACTCGATGGTTCTTGATTCTGGCTGGTGGTATTCTCGGAGTCACCGCCGCCCTCCTCTGGTCTGCCCAAGGAGCGATCATGATGTCGTACCCTATGGAAAAGGACAAGGGGCGTTCATTCTCTCTCTTCTGGACGGTCTTCTTCATGGGCAACATCATGGGGTCGTCTATTGCTTTGGGTATCCAGGCGCATAGTACTATGCCGGAAGTATCGACGGTCATCTATGTCGTCTTTATGATCATTCAGCTCACTGCTATCTTGACCTCCTGGCTCGTCTTGCCTCCTCGTAAGTCAGCTAGGTCATGCGCGTCGTCGTGGCTGACAGCTGTGCAGATCTTGTGATTCGAGGCGATGGTACGGTTGTCAAGATTGAAGATGCCATCACTCCGAAAGAAGAGTTCAAGTACTTTTTGGGAATGTTCAAGGATATCAAGATGCTCTTGCTATTGTGAGTGTCATCTATCATTCATCAATGTGTGCTGACTGTTATGCTCCAGCCCCATGTTCTTCGCATCAAACTACTGTAAGCTTCCCTCGCATTGCCTGAAACATAGACGCTCATCAACATTTTAGTCTACGCCTACCAAGGAGCTATCACCACCTTCCTCTTCAACGGCCGAACCCGTGCTCTCGTATCCCTCCTCACCGGTGTCGGCGCAGTCACCGGAGCCATCTTTATCGGTACTGTACTCGACAAGATGCCCGTCCTCTCCCGAAAGAAGAGGTCTCTCATCGGTCTTGGTGTGGTTACCGTGCTCAACATCATCATTTGGGCTGGAGGTCTTGGGTTCCAAGTGCAGTTCTCAAGGGCGACAGATCACACTGTCTGGGATTGGTCTGAAGGACCCGCAGTCGGACCTATCATCCTCCTCATGGCCTGTGAGTCTATCCTCTCTCCCCCGGCTCCATTGCTGACTTGAAACAGACTACATCGGCGACGCTTCCTTCCAAGGTCTCGCGTACTACACCATGTCTTGCATCACCAACGACCCCTTCCGCCTCGCTCGCATGGCCGGTTACTACAAAGGCATCCAATCCGCCGGCTCCGCCGTCTCCTTCGGCATGGACGCTGTCGCCGCACCCTTTCTCACCGAGCATCTCGTCAGCTGGCTCATCCTGCTCGTCTCACTGCCTTTGTGTGGGTACGTGCTCTGGGGGTGTCCGGACAGTAACTACGAGAAGGAGGGTGTGGTGAAGGTGGAGGATGTGGATGGGGGTGTGATTGGGGCGGCGGCGGTGCCTCAAGGGCATCGTGTGCATGGGGAGGATCATGAGGAGCAGCATGTTGCGGGAGAGAAGGACTCGTCCGTGGGTGATGAGAAGGAGATTCAAAGGGTCGGGGTTGTCGGCGTTCCGGAAGTGTAATAGACGACTGTGTTTGTTGTTTGCCTTTTACTTTTAGTTGTTTTTTCGGGGGCAAGGTCGTAATGCCAGGTTGTCATCATAAAGTATTTCACTTTCATGTGCTGGATGCTCAGAGTTGCATGGCGCAGTCAGACCTGAGTGGAGATTATTGTTGTCATAATATGCAGCTGTGTTGATCAGAATAGTAGAGCATCAAGAGGTACTGTATGCAGTCTTGGATTCTTCTCCAGAGCGGTCCATGGCTGCTTGAAGACATAGCGCCGATGAGGCTTATGAAGCGAGGAGACGCTGACGCTACAGATATGCATACATGATTCCACTCAATGCTGATTATAGAAACATACCTCTACTTTATCAAGCATGCCCACCCAAGGTTCTTCCCCAAGTGCCCATCTCGGGACCGACACTGTCCTTGCCCGCTTCAGTAAACCACTCTACAATCTCGTTGGGTGAGAGAGTGCACCGCACTTTCAAGAAATTAGGATGTTGTTTGTTTGTCACAGTTGTGGATGATGAAGTCGGGGCGAGCAGGGCTATGCGCACGAGATTGCTGAAAGCCTAGACAATCCATCAGCGTGGTCATGGAAAAGCAGGTGATACGCACAGTCCGCAAGACCCCTACACTCCACCTGACTTTTCCGATACCGACAAGTCTTGTCCTCGCGAACCTGAGGTACTCCTCCTCAACCATTGCGTAGGTGAATTCCTCTCGTCCCGCAAAAGCCAGATGCTTGGCAATGATCAATATGCCCAGACAAGGCGTTGGGAGCCCACGGAGCTTATTGTTTTGAAGTCCGAAAGAAGACGTCTCGACCTGGGCCAATATCTGGTCGGCAAGGATTTTGGAGTCGAGTTTCTGGTCCAAGCGCGTTATAACGCGAGTTATAGGGAGTATCTACAATGCCTGTCAGGATATCTCTTTACATGGGGAAAAGAACGCACAAAGGGGCGGTACAATACGCGTACGTCGGTCGTCAAACCGACCAATCGATCAAAGTACCGTCTGATGCGCTCATCGCCCAATGTCTAT
The DNA here is from genome assembly GCA_006352305.1 of Cryptococcus floricola. NCBI lineage: Eukaryota > Fungi > Basidiomycota > Tremellomycetes > Tremellales > Cryptococcaceae > Cryptococcus > Cryptococcus floricola. Next base: position 123,701 of record RRZH01000008.1, on the reverse strand, counting down.
GGAAAGTGAGCAGGTGCCGAGAACTACCACCAAGAAACTCACAGTAATAACGACATACTCCCAGTCGCCTCTCCACTTCTCTTCCGGGTCATCCAACACGCTCTCGGGATACCAAGGTATTAACGCCATCTTCAGAAGCACCTCCCACCCGCCTCGACCTTGTCCCTCTGTTCCATTACCGACTCCTCCAACGCCTCCTTGCATAACAGAGGCCAGAGGGGAAGTGACTCGCCAGATACGGTGAGAGAATCGGGATTTGACACGCTTCTCAAGGAGAAGAAGGGTGTCGAGCCGGGGAGTGATGCCGATGACTGCCAATCCTCGAGGAGTGGTGCCGACGGGGCCGGAGCGGACACTTTGCACGACATCAACTATATCAAGGTCAGCATACTTTCCCCATATTGAGACTCAAACATACAGAGACAATATAAGAGAGCTTGACGGGCATGCTCTGTGAAGAGGTCAAACTCTTCTATGAGGATGATGATCGCCCTAGGTGACGGCGCGGTCAACAGCGCGAGCAAGTGAGATGGTAGTGTAGTTGGCGCGTATTCCTGTAATTGGATCAGTACCTTCTTGGATTAGTAGATAGGCAGGTAAGAATGTACTTCATCGTCTCCTCGTTCATCCTCATCCACAGCCTCTTCCTCCATGACTCGTCCTTCCGCTTCAGCAATCTGACGGCCCATCTCCCTGATAGCCAGCCTATCCGTTGTTTGGGCAAGGCCGGACAGACGGACAATTATCGGTGCTGTTCTGGCAGCGGAAGAAGGGAGAAGGCTGAGAGCCCTAGCAACGGTCTGAAGATATTGGGTCAGCCGGTACACGCCATCACAATGGAGGATACACACCCTAGTCTTTCCAGATCCTCGAGGACCAACCACCAGAGCACTATTGCCCTCGCCCCTATCCACGGTACCTTTGATGAGATTATAGATACCCTGCAATGCCTCGTTCTTGTCCTCGTCCAGGAAAGGTGGAGGATCTTGTGTTATACCGCGCGAGTTCAGAGTGTTGAGAATGGTCTTCAAGACAGGCTCGGCGTCGTCGGGAAGGGGTTCACCTGTAATGATCTCGGGTTCAGGCGCGGGGGAGAGTGCGAGAGGTGGGGATGTCGGGACAAGGGGGGCAGTGGAGAGCTCAAACTCGGGTATGAGAGGAGCAGATGGGGCGAGAAGTTCTTCGTCCTGTGGCCTACCTCCATACTCGTCCAACTCCTCTTCATCTACGTCCATCACTTCATCTCTCGTATCCCGGATGGCCCTTCCACTTCGAGTTGTACGAGGAGCATTGCTATCCCCTGTAAACTGATAATTCCTCGCCTCTCTCAGTTTTCGTTGTTTTTCATTCTGCAAGAATCGCTCTCGGGTATATTCCTCCGTCTTTTGTTTCTTGGCTTGGATCTCTTCATCTTCATCGTCATCGAAAACGTCGTCTCCGAAAGTAAGAGCTTTCGAGACACCTTCTCCCCTCGCTCTCTTTCTGGTAGACGCACGAAGAGCCGGTGAAGGCGTCGGCAACCCATCCCTGAGGCCCGAAGCGAGCGTAGGCGTCCCAGCGAGGCTATTGCGGCCCCTCTGAACAGTCGACATCGGTGTCTTGCTGGGAGCCTTCTTGCCTTTCGACTTTGTAGGCGTCGCAGCGGACTTGGCTCCACTCCGAGTAAGTCTAGCTTCAGAGTTGATCTCTTCCGCAGGGGCCGCCCTTTTACGGTTTGGTGTTGGCGACGGGGCCGCCTTGTGCGCCGCTTTGACAGCAGTCTTTGTCGTAGACTTGGCCGCCGATGAGAGAGCACTGCTTCTACCTCGTCTTTGGGGCGTCAAGGCCACAGCGGCGACTGATTTTTTTGCGGAACCATAAGTCTTTTTGGGAGTATTCTTGACAGGGCTTTGGGGTTCGAGGGAGGCCGTGCGAGGGGGCGCTTGGTATGCGATCCCTTCCAGGACTTCTTCCTCGTCGGAGTCATTCTGGTTAGGCGGAGGAGGGAGGGGGTGTTGTTGCCCTGGTACCGAGGCCCCGGACATGGCGAGAAGGGGCGGTCGAGGTATAAATGATGCTGAAATGCAAAGAAACGACGCAAGAAAGAACAGACGCGTCGCGTCGGAGCTATGTGGGCCGATCAGGACACCCGAGATCTACCCGCCGTCTCCTTTTGGACGGAGTTCCGCATCTTGACCTGTTCTTGACCCATCTCAATACTCCGCATTCGAGACCGTCTCGTGACCATGCAGGTTTGTACGAATGCTGCCTGTCGTAGATCCTGACTGAAAAACACAGAATACATCTGAATTATAACAAAAATCTATAGGGCTCACGACGAGCAAATGTCCGTAGGTATACAACCACCAACCACGACCGATATATTCAACGCACAACCACCACCTCAACACCAGTCGCACCATAATACCCTTCAGCAACAGCATACGCCCCAACGACTTGATACTCGACCTTGTTCTCTTCCACAACCTCAACCTGGGATTCTTCGTCCTTGCCGTCCTCCGTCAGCCTGGGGATGACGGTCACAAGCAAAAGCGGCGGAAGGCAGATGAGGAAGAGGACGATCCAAGATATTTGACGGCCGAGCGAGACTGCAGGGAAGGCGGAGGAGAACGAAAACACCCAACTGCACAATGGTGAGTAAGCTGATACGGATGACAAAAGAGAAAGAGCTTACCCAGAGATCACAGGGCCTGAAGCTCGACCGATCGCCTATCACAACATTAGTCATGTCCTCAATATCGACAGACACTCGACGTACCCCGGCAATACATTGGATGGCGCTGGCGGAAGCTGTAAGCTCTGGGTACGCGCCAACAACAGCAAATATGAGATTATCGCCTTGCCTAGCATCGGGTATCAGCGCCTGAATCCCATCGACAGCATAGTACTCACGACCAGCCCATGCAGTGAAAGTTCTTCAGCAAACACTGGACACCCAACATCACACCTGTCCAAGCCAAACCTTTGGTAGCTGCGAATTGGGCGAGAGGAATGACGAGGGCTTCAAGAGGCATGGCGCCGCTCGTCAAAGCTAGACCACCCTTCAGTCCAAACTTGTCTTCGATAAGAGGGGCAAGGACAGGGGAGACGAGGATGTAGATGGCGGAGGAGAGGGAGTTGGTGAGACCGATGAAGTGGACAGGCAGACCGAGTCCTCCGCGCTTGATGGGGGTCCAGAGGAAGACGGTGAAGAGGCCTTCGAAGGCAAAGCTCGCTACGCAAAGAGTCAGCCCACGCTCTGTCCAATGTGTACGCGTATGTACTGACCCAGCTGGAAGCCTTAAAAAAAACATGTCAGCGTATGTTTACTCGCTCGGAGAATAGGATTGAACTCACTGCAGAGAATCCCCATGACCAGCATAAAGTGTGGGACCTGAAGGACAGCCTTGAAGGTGTTGGTTTCTCGCGCCTCTCCTTGGGCGTTTTCGTCTTGGCCTTTATCGGGACTCTTCTTTGTCTGGGACTTGTAAGTGTCTGCTGCATTATGTCAGGGCTTTAGCTTACCTCTTCCAGAGTGTACCAGCAAAGTACGACAACGGATAAGCTCCTATACCCGATATTAGCTATCTGTTTGAGGTGAAGCCGAGTGCAACCCACAAGATAGAGCAAACGACGCAGGGAAGAGCATAGGGAAAGTGCTGCCAGATCTTCATCGAGCCTCCCATCCACCATGGGAGCTTGCCGTACGGCTTGGCCAGCTCGCCGCCGATGAGGTTGCCTATGATTACGCCAAGAGAAAGCATGGGCGAGTAGATGGCAAAGATGCGGGATCGGTTGGAGGAGTGGCTGATCTCGGCGACGACGGTCCTTGTGAGTACGCCAGCAGGAGTCAATCCATCTAGCGCAGATTGGGTCAGCATATGAGCGGGAGAGATGCTGATATGACTTACAGAAAGCTCGCCAGAATATGATCCAACCCACACTCTGTCCGAAACCTACCAACGCACATCCAGTCCCAGTCACCGCTACTCCCCATACCAAGCACCTCTTGCGGCCCCATCGGTCTGCAGCTCTGGCCCAGCTGGTGGCGCAGAACGCCTCGACGGCCATGAGGCACCCCTCAGCCAAGCCTGCGTAGAGACCAACTTTGTCGGGCGGGGCATGGAGAGAGGTGATGAACTCGGTGATGAATGGGAAGACGAGGATGTATGAGATGGAGTCTACGATACGGATGAGAAGGATGGGAACGAGCAGACGCCAGGGAATGGGGGCAGGGTTGGAAGAGGAATACTCGGCAGGAGCGAGGAGAGGGGTAGAGCTAGTAGCTACCGGTGTGTTCTGGGTGTGAACCATCGTGTAAGAATTGGCGGCGGGGAGGTATTTGGAATGTGGGATGGGGAAGGAGAGGGGAATTTGGAATTCACATTCGCATTTGCCAGCAGCAGGGCAGGGACTATCGCAAACAGAGAAAAACGGTTATCAGGCGGAACAGCGTCGATAACGCGCGCGTCGGTGTGTCAAAGGTGCGTGGAGGTCGACCGGCCATCGCACAGAGACATGCTTTTCCCAGCCTTCTGGCATTCTTTTCTTCGCAGCATGGGAAGGCATGCAAGCAGGTCCGATTCCATATCGCGCGCGACACGGAGCATCCTTTCAAGCCCAGCAGTGCCCTATGGATAGATGTGAAAGGAGGACTAAGTCTTAGGAGTGCGCGATACGCGTACTGAGCTATATGCTAACCCTTACCATCTTTTGTCTTGGACTTGGTGGTCCTGAATCGGACAATCGCCACATCTCGAAACGTGCGCCTTTCTCCTTGCATTGTGGATATCCAAAATCGAAGATCTTGTCACTATACAGTTCAAACTCCGGTCATCTCTCGGCACCTGGCAACATAAACAACAAGAAGGCGATACCCGGGCTCATCCCAGAGTCTTGATGACACTCCTGGGATCCCATGCCGAGAAAACTTGGACAACGCGCCCAAGACTTCAGAGAGAAATGGGTACCTCCTCTTTCTTCACCTCCAGAACATCCCTGACGATTGTTTCTAGCTCGCGCCTTCTGGAGGATGGCTTGGAGAACTAGTCATATTCATCTCGGATCTTACTGGAGTATGGGACGTCATTATCATCGCCGGCGTCTTTGTCTGCGCTTGGATCGTGGTGAGGACAAGTCCGATGGAGATCTCGATGGTTCTTGCCCTCGTGTTCGACCTCACTATACCTCTCCAATACTACAGTATGTTCCTGCTTGTCTCCTCGCTCGCATGGCTGACTTGGGTATGTAGACAACGAGTATCTGCGAAAGAAACATGCGGAGCATTTGGAGAATTACTGGCCCTCGCTCATGATGGGCTGCCTGATCGAAGGCGTCTGCTTCTTTCTCCTCCACCCCGACCTATTCACTCTCGTAGTTTGTCTGAAGACCAGTGCGATGACGATTCTATGGATGATAAGAGACCAAGATGGACTACCCGTAAGTATATCTTCATAGACAGCAGAGCCGAGTCTAATGGGATGGTGCAGATCAAGGTTCAGTCGCCTTTCGATCCATCCGGCCGTCGTTCATCAGGAGGGGGATCGGTACGGGACAGCGACGGACGCAGCAGCTCGAGACGCAGTGGCGGCTCTGATCCCCCGCCGAGAACATCTCGTGATTCCAGCAGAACCTCATCGACCCGACCAGAAACTTCCAAATCTTCCTCTTCCCAACCACCAAAACCCTCTTCTTCCTCCCAAGCTCCCGAGACCTCCGAGCGCTCCGAAACCAAACCCTCTTCTTCCGGATCCTCCACCCCTTCCAACATGCCTACTTCTAAGAACGTCTCCAACCCTTACAAATACCTGCACCGCGCGGGTTACTCTGACCCGGCTATAGCGGGCATGATCCTCGCTCTCAACGCGGCCGAGAAAGACCGGGCGAAAAAGCAGATGAACGCCTGGGTTCAGGAGAAGGATCGGAAAGAGATAGAGAGGCGGGACAAACGGTATTCGGAGAGTGCCAAGAAGGCTGGGTGGCCGAAGAAGTTTGAGCAGGGTGCGGAGGAAAGTGGGGGTGGAAAGACGACGCTTGCTATACCGCAAGAGGCGATAGAAAAAGCTGAAGCGTCCATGAAGTCCAAAAAGGTGCCTTCGGAGGAGAGGAAGAAGGTGATGGATCTCTTGAAACATCCCAAGTCCGAGAAAGAGCTGCGGGCAGCTGGCAAGATCCTGAGTGATATGGGTATACCCGTGAAACTTCCCAAAAGAGGTGAGGGCGGTGAAAGCAGCAGCAGTGGTCACGAAATGGGCGAGTCGGATGGGCATGGTGGGTATCGCGATATCCAGCTATCGAAAGACACTGTCCAGACCTTGAACCAGGCCATGGCGCAGAAGCAATGGTCCAAGGAGGACCACGTCAAATGGTTGGCGTACATTCAGCGACCCCTTTCCAGGCGCGAATTTGAGAGAAAGGTCATTCCTCTCGCCAAATCTTTGAACGTGTATATCGGTGGGGGTTACACTGGTGGTGGGCCACATAGGTTTGATTTCGAAAAGCTTGCAGAAATCAAAGGCAAGATAAAGAGTCGATGTGGGGTCGATAGTGGAATGGCGGATCATATGATCGTTCATGCCATCAATCAACGTACGTCCAAAGAGGCGAAGGATATGTTGAATCGTTGGGTATCGAAGGGTATCAAGCGAGACGAGTTTGAAAAGCTTCGGAAAACTGCACCGGATTGGGCATAACAGGAAAAAGTACTCTTCCAATTATGAATCTACAATACCTCTATCGAGTCTCATAGCCAACCAGACCTTCCAAGAGCTTCATCACCTTCAAAACCTTCTCTTCTTCCCAAGCTTTGCCGACGACCTGCACCCCGACAGGTAAGCCATGCATCTGCTCCGGCACATACGCAGGCTCCGTCTTGCCAGGCTTCCCGATATAAGTCCTCTCCTGCAGAAGCTTCGAGCCGGTACTGCCCTCGAGCCAGTCGCTGGGCAGGGTGTCAAGGTCCTTGCTGACGCGGGTGACGGGAAGGACGCCGACGGTGCTGTCGACAACATTAAAGAGAATCGTGGCGATACTATAGGGGCATCAGATCAGACATGAGGACGTCTAGGGACGAATGAGACTTGCGAGAGGGGAGAGAGCCATTCAGTCTGGTTGTGCTTGAGAGCAGGTACGGCTTGAGTCGGGGTCAACAGAATGTCGAACTTGTTATCGTCCCAAGCCTGTAGAATCGTTTCAGTACGGTGTATCATTCCTATAGCGGGTCTTGAGTACTTACAGCTCTCCTGAACTTGTCAATATACACATTCCTTCTATGCGTATACTGCAGAAACTCTTGTACACTCTTTTGACGACAATTGGCTGGGACACCAATCATCAGTACACCATCCGCACCCTCACGCCCGTGACTCACAAAGAACGTCCGCGAAGAGCTGATCTCCAGTAACTTTCGCGATAAGCCAGACCAGGATCCGCAGTATCCATCCTGGAAGCTTTACAGGCTTGATGACCTATAGTAGATGTATCAGCGCCATATACGAAAAGCGCGTGGCACGTGTAGCTTACAAGGTTCATTGAGGGTTCCATGGGATCGCTTCCGATGTTGCTAAGCAGGGTCTTGTACCCGTCGGAGGACGTCAATCCCGCAAAGATCTAAAATGGACGGTGAGTTGACGGGGCATACGATATGACATTGGACGAACGCACTTTGAGGGCTTCCGGTACTGTATATCTGTCAGTCTGGCAAGAGACGGGAAAGAGAGATGCAACATACCATCCGGGGGATCAAAAGCAATGACTTCGTGACCAGCCTTCTTTAGGGCTTGTACACTTTCCAACACCGCTCGGGCGCAGGCTGGGCTAGCCTACAAGCAGCGATCATCAGCTCTGACTTTCCAGCTTTATCGCCAGCGAGAAGAACGCACTTTAATAGCGTGGTCATCCACCCAATAGCCCACCTTCAGCTTCTTCGGAAGCTCGACTTCCCTCCAAGCGATGGGCAACAATTGTTCACCGGGCAATTCGGTGGAAGGCTCATGGATCGTATTGAACACTGAGCGCGTGGAAAAGATGAGGTCGTCGACAGTCCGCCCCATTGGACCCACAACGCCCTAAAGATAGCCATCAGTAACACGTCTGCGACAATGAACGAATGAGACGGACCTTGATACCCTCAAATCCCTTCACACTCGAACGACTCCCATTTTGAGGCCACCTCCCAGCGACAGGCTTGAGCCCGCATATCCCGCTATAATGAGCAGGGATCCTCAGCGATCCGCCGACTGTCTAGATCAGCGTTGCTCCATCGGTCCAAGAAGGAGACTCACTATCAGACCCCCATCCTATGGGACTGCCTCGAAGAGCCACAAGCGCAGCTTCTCCACCTGAACTGCCACCGCAAGTCCTATCTGACGCGCCGGGATTGGAGGTTTGGCCGAAGACGGGGTTGCGGCATTCGAAAGCGAGAAGAGTTTGGGGGATGTTTGTCTTGCAGAATGGGATTCCGCCGCCAGCTCGGAAGACTTTGACGAGCTATGGAGGCGTTAATAATCTCTCATTCTAGGCGACAACGATACGTACGCCTCCCTCATCTTCAGCATCCAGAATAGGTCCAAAGCAGTACCTATATAGCATGTCAGTGAGGTTTACGTTGCGCAATGCTGGAAAAGTAGTACGGAGAACAACCCAGGGAGCTATCCACGCCCTTGATGTTGTAGGTATCTGCGATAGTGACAGTCGTTGGCATAGTGCATTCAAGGAAAAGTATGCACGCTCACCTTTGAAACTCGAAGGAAGACCCCAGAACGCGCCGTGAGCCTTTCCAAATGTCGCATACTCTCGATCATGACTCTTGGCTTGTTCAAGGGCTTCTTTGAAGAGAACTAGAGAACGGCGAAGACGATCAGAAACGCAGGCCTTCAGTAACAACAATGACTTACCTTCAGTCAAGCAATTCGTCTTTCGGTGAGCGGCACAAGCGGCGCGAATCTACGTACAGTATAAGTATCTTCGAAGTCTGGTGTGGAATGACAAGCTGCAGCTCCCCACTCACATAGACAGACATGACCCTCTCGACCGTCCATCCTGTCTTACGCCCTTTGAGGTGCCACACGATCTCTTGCGGTCTGCGCTTCAGGTCAGCTCTCGCCGCACTCTCGAATGGCATTCGTAATTATTCTCACCTGGTGTTCAAGACTTCCTCGTCCTCCGGATGTTCGCTCTGCAAACCGAGGAGCGATTCCATCTCTGAGATAAGTCTTTCCCTCTCCTCTTGCTTTGCCAGGGCGATCTGGACCGTATTTTTTGCGACCATGGTAAGAGCGTCGTCTATGTCGAGACGGATATAGTGGTGAGAAATAGATATCGCTGACTCGGTGAGGCCCAGCACCACGTTGCCATGGGTCAAATGTGGATCCGGCTTGGATTTCGGCCACCCGCGCCCGCTTTGTTGTTGCAGTTCCTGGCATTTGGTTCCGTCGCTTCAGTCGCTCAACTTTATGGGATGGATAAACCGTGATCATGAAGGCTGTACCACCATACAAAGACGATGTTTGGATTGCAAATCGACGTATATAACGAGGAGGAAGGTCTCTACAAGTCTGCGTCAACCCGAAAAACAAGCATAAATGACCGTTTCACCGCAGAGAGATGCGCAGCTCTGCCTACACCACTCTTCGTCGATTCTCTCAACAAATGGCTGTGGAGAGGTCCAGCGAGGGTATTGAATGGCTTTGATGATATAGCGTGTCATATTATGAGAGAGCTTAGGATACCGTGCGTCAAGTCAAGAACATGCCATGCGGGTGTCAGGGACAGCCAGACCACCACCTAAGCTACAAATGCCAGAAGAACTCATCATTAGACGTGAGAGGGTTACATCTTGCGCCGAAAGACGCGCTCGAACGTTCACCCCGATGATCCTTCCGAAAGAAAAGTGCTACAAACGGTGACCAAAGATTTGCTTCAATCTGTCAGCGTCAGGCTGTTACATCGCTGCATTGACCCTTCGTTGGGAAAGAGCAACCGCGGTCGAGAGAAAGCAGAGATGTCTCGAAAGTTGCCCCTGTGTTGCTCGTGGGCGCCCTTTTCATAATCACTGGAGTGAACGCACATAGATTGGGACACCCCGTTTCGTCTTCGAAACGATGATTGAAACGCCGTGAAAGAGTTGAAACGAAACTCGAAACGACCAAAACGAGAAGCGAACGTCATGCACGGCCCTGAGCGGACATTGCCGCCATTCCATGTCCTCTTGCGTACGCGACACGAGGAGGTGATGTCGATGGTTTTCCTGAGCATTCCGCTTTTCCACATTCCGCTCCCCCTAGCTCCCCACTTCTCGCTCCCGGCTCCCCTCGTCATATTCCAGGCCGGATACATCATTTCTCCGCCTGCTTAAAGACGACAGCCAATGCCCTCTTCTTCTCACTCAGCCGCTGATTCACGTCCTACAAAGATCGTAAAGATGGATGATTCCATCGATGTCGCAAACGCAGTCACTGGAACGGAGCCTGTCCCTTCGTCAGTAAATCGTCTGTTTGTAATATCGGGCAATGGCTGACGGTGCGCAGCTACCGACCTGATGCAAAGACAAGGCGTTATGACAGACAGTTGCGGTGAGTCTTTCTCGAATGCGAATGCGACAAACAAGAAGTGCTCATAGGTACCTTAGACTGTGGGCTTCTGCTGGCCAGAGGTCGCTTGAAGCTGCCCGAGTTCTTCTCGTCGGTTGTGATGCCGCGGGATGCCAGTCCTTAAAGAACCTTGTCCTTCCTGGTGCGTCGTGCGGCTGTACTCCAGCGTACCGACTGACATAGTGCAGGTATCTCACACTTTACCATCCTCTCCCCCAAAACAACCACATCCCAGGATGTCGCAACCAACTTCTTCCTCCACCCGGACGCCATTGGCTTGAACATTGCCCAAGAGAGTGTCAAGTACGTGCTTATGTCATGCATAGAGCGCCAGGATACTGATACGAACCTGTCTACAGGTATCTGAAGGAACTGAACCCTTCTGTGGAAGGCCTGGCTCGTACAGATGTACGTATCATGATTTCGATACCGCGCAATAGCTGACACTCCGCGCAGGATCCCGTTGCGCTCTTGGCCTCTGACCCTCACTACTTCCTCTCTTTCACCCTCATCATCCTATCCAGCGTCGACCCCTCTCTCGAAGATCAGCTTTCCGAGCTTCTTTGGCAAGCCTCCTCGACTGTCGGAGGTGCCGACATTCCGCTGATCTCTATCCGGAACTCTGGCTTTGTCAGCCGTGTCCAAATCCAGCTCAGAGAGCACGCCGGTAAGCAGACTGTTAAGCCGACGCGAGGGAATAATCTGACGCAGATGAAGTCATTGATAGCCACCCCGATACCACTCATACCCTCCGTCTCGACGAGCCGTTCCCTGCTCTCGAACAACACGCCCGGTCGCTTCAGCTTGCCGACATGGACACTTTGGAGCATTCTCATATTCCTTGGGTTGTGCTTTTGGTCAGAGCAGCTAGCATATGGAAGGAGAACGTGAGAAGAGCTCATCCCTTGAAGTCTCATTGCTGACCTTTCGGTAGCACGGCGGAAAGCTTCCCGATACGTCCGAAGAGAAGGCAGAGTTCAAGGAGCAGATCAAGGCGGAGAAGATCAAGAGTGACGAGGAGAACTACGATGAAGCACTGGGTCAGGCGTACAAGGTGTGGCAGAAATCTGAAGTAAGCGGCAAATGATATGAACCCTTCTGCATCAGCTGACGGTGTCTAGGTGCCGTGGGAGATCAAGCAGCTTCTGGAGGACGAGAGCGTTAAGAACATTACCCACAGCGTAAGTCTATTCTGGACAAGGGAGACGGGACTGACAGCCACGCAGTCCAAGAATCTACAGATCCTCCTACATACCCTCAGCCAATACATCATTCCCGCCCCTCACCTCCCACCCACATCTCCCTCCCTCCCCGACATGCACTCTAGCACCGAATCCTACGTCGCTCTCCAGAACATGTATAAAGCTCAGCATCAAGCCGACCTCGCAAAGTTCAAAGAGCTCTTGGCGCAGGTACTGGAAAAGGTAGGACTACCGTCAGAGAGTGTGCCGGCGGATGAGGTGGAAGGGTTCGTGAGGAATGTTGGAGGTGTGGGGATCATCAAGGGGACGTCTTTGAGAGAACGCAAGGATGGGAAGGGATTACTGGCTGCTGAGCTTGGTTAGTCAATCGCCAAATGAAGGCAGAGCCGAGGCTGACATTCACCAACAGAGAGCTTTGACGAAGAGTATCTCGAAAACGCTACACCTCTGTCTCTGTACCTCGCTATTCTCGCCGCCGAAAAGTTCTTTGACACCAATGAACGGTGGCCTGGTACCACTACCATCGAGGGGCTTAAGCAGGACAACGCTGAGCTGGAAGCTATCGTCAAGCCACTCCTCCCCCAGTACCCTGATCTGCCTGATGTCGTGTCAGAGAGTATTGCCGAGGTGTAGGTCAAGAACGAGATCGAACTATATAGTGAGCTGATCAAATTTATAGGACCCGTGGTGGATTTGCGACCATACCCACGACTGCTGCCCTCGTTGGCGGTGTGGTGGCGCAAGAGGTGATCAAGCTCGTCACCAACCAGTACACACCTCTCGACAACACTGTCGTCTTTGACCTCATCAAGAGTGGGTCCGCCAAGTACAAGTTCTAGTCATAGGTGTGATCATAGGGGTGTAGAAGAAGCTAGGAAAGGTGTAAGCATGTATATGATCATGCAGAGTGGTGCATCGTACCTCGCAAGGGGTAGCTGGTCAATGTCGATTGTCCTGCAATCGCTGATGTGCTGGAACACTGGTTGTTGGGCCCAAAAAATTCATCACATATCATGTAAGTTGTACAATAATCCTACAATGTCGACGTCGCCCGAGATACCATCCGAGATAGAGAAATGACTACTATGATAATAATTGCTAATGCTATGGCTACTGCCACCCCGACTTTCACCCGCACTCTTCAGCTCTGATGCACTATCATTGCTAGAAGGGAGTTGATTACTTGTCGGCGGGAAGCTGAAACTTGTAGCCACCTTGACGGGGCATCCATCGAAGGTGGTCACGGTCTTCCCTGATGTGTTTGGAGAGCACTGAGAATAGAGTTAGTCACACCGCGCACAGAGAAGGGGTGAAGACTCACTGAAAGTGCCAGCGGAAGCCATGAAGATAGTGATGAAGACGATGGGGTAAGCATCAACTGGAACACCGTTCTTCTTGAAGAAGGCCCCCATTTGGTGGGTCTGTTGTTTTGTCAGTGATTGCACAGATATACACGTCGAAGAATGACTCACGATGCCGTTCTGCTCGTAAGACATGGTGGAAGCCTTGCGAGAAGTCATGGTCCTCGCAGCAGGCATGGTAGTGGAGGCAGTTCGGAGAAGAGATCGGGCGAACATTGCTAGTGGGTTTGGTGTGGCTTGGTTTGGTTGGGAGTGGTGTGTTGTTGAGTGGTGTGGTAGCTGGTGAGGCTGATTGTTGAGTAGATGTGTTTGTGAATGGAGGATGTCAGTCGGTCTGAGGGGTCCTTATATATCTCCAAGCTCTGCCCCTCGCGGATCTGGATCTTCCATAGGGAGTGAATACGCCTCTCGGATTCGGGCGTTAACGCATGTACCAAAACATTCGTCCATTCACATCTTTCCTTTTGCAGTGCGTTGATAGCGGAAGAAAGCGAACATCAGATGTCGAAAACGTTGATGATTTGTAGTTTTCGGAACCTTCAGGGACGGCGCAGATCTCCTGATGCATTTGGGTTTCTTACCCTAAAGCGGACATAACCGCCGCTGCTTCAAGTGCAAGAAACCCAAGACTATTTTGTATCTGGGCCAATGGCGCACGTGCCTGACCGTGGCCGGTCCCGTCAGATTCCGTCTCGCACAGATTTCTACAAATACTCGGGGCCCTCCTATTTCTTCCTTTGTGTTTGGTTCGGGACCGCACTCAAGGCTCGGAACGTATCGTTTTCCGCGCATACCGGGGCCTTTCCCACCCGGAGACAAGTATTGCCATATCTGGTACACTACTAAGTCTCATAGGCTCTACCGCTGATTCATCGGAAGCCACAGGCAATGCAGGTCCGGCTCGAGTTACCCCGAGTGTCCCAAGGCCGGCTTGCTGGATATATCCTCGGCACCGAGCATGTATACAGGATCATGATGCGGAGTTGTGTAGTTGCTGAGAATGTATAGCCGTTCACTACCCGGGAAGACGTTTGCTCAGCTCAACGTCGGATGATCGCGTCAGTCCAAAGGAAAGGCTCTCCATCATCTACGCTTGTAATCAGCCTCATAGATCCGGCTGGACGATCATGACCGGTGATGCATCGTTCTACCAGAGACGTGTTATTGCACTACTTCACACTGATCCAATGTATGCCGTTCTTCCTCTCACACTTGGCGAAGCGCAATGTTGAAAGGACAGCTGGTGATTGGTATCGGGCATTCGCGCTTCAAGCTGCGTGTGTTGGACCGTGAACGCCTTTCCGTTTTTGCGGAGGTCGGGAGTGCAAGTCATCAGACAGTCCAATATCCTCGTGTTCCGCGATAGGCCACCTGTTGATACGCTGGTTATCGCCCGTATGTTCCGCCTCGGAGCACGAAGATAACAGAGCCGGTCAAACGGTAGTCACGGACGTCAGCCTGACCGGCATGGCCGGCACAAGATGACATACTTGTCTTACGAACTAGACAGGCTCACCAATGCCCGATATATCGGTGTACATGACGAATTATTGACTCTCCTATCACGCCCGTCTAGTGGCGCTCGAGTCTTCCTTCCATGGCTCCACAATCTGTGACTCATCATATTTGGTTTCTCGCGACTGGCCGGACTTTGCCTCGAGAGCGAAGAGGTCTTCCTTTCAATGTGACAAACGTCATCACCCACCAATGCAGAGAGGGGACTTGTACCCTTTCAGTCGTCTTCCTGGACCTCCCGAGGCTCCCATCGATTTCCTCTATAAGGGGCAGTAATAATGAAGAGCAGTCTCTCCCCAGAATCACTATCCTGGCTGCATCAACAGTCATATCGACACTTTCATACGATGCTCTTCCTCACTACCACCTACCTTACTTCACACACTTGCCCCGCCGCTACTTTCATCCTCCGTCAAGCAATGGCTCGTAGCCGACAAGTCTTCCATGGGCAGCTTCGCTGACCGTAGAGACTTGCCAGGCTCTTGCCATCAATCAACATACAACTTCCTCAACCTGGAGCCTGAAGAGCACACGGGTACATAGTCCCATGCCTGACAACCATGGGTCAGTACTTCCTCTTCTCCATCTCGTCTTTAGTAGAAGATGCCTCCCGGGCGATCTCACTCCTATAGACTTTCGAGATTCCTCCTCACTACCATCATCGACGTATTACTCCCTTACCCCATATCCCCATCATGCCGCCGAATGTTTGTTCGGCTCCACTTTCTTTCATCTGAGGGTGGACAGCGTGGGGTCCAGGGTCATATCTGCGTGATAAAGACACATCTGTCGTTGTAGCAAACGGCTGGGGTGAGAATGTCTTGTCATTGTTTACACACGAGCACATCTGTCGTTAGCAACGACTATGGTGAGATGCTCGGTCGGAGGTATGCCCTGGACCCGACGCTGTCGATCGTCAAAGCTTCTACTGCGTAGTATCAGTATCTTATGCAACACCTGCCATGTCGCACAAGCTGCCACACAAGTGTCCGTTCAGTGTTTGGAAATCTTTTATACATGTGCTCGGAATGGAAAAAAGAAGAAAACTAAGTCAATTACTGCAAGGAGAAGAGAGAACGATGGAGGTTTCAAAGACAGGGGGCTGAGAGGGAAATGATGAAGAGTCGTTTCTAGGATGGAATGCTCGTCGTTTAGTCTTTGTATAATGTTCTTTGATTTATGACAACACTGCGCTCTGAATCAGCAACGACCACTTTTCCAATGTAGAAGAAGGGCTTACCCATCGGTTCCGAACCATCCCCCGTTGTTCTCTCCGAAGCCTTGGTCGCGAAATACCTCACATCCGCATCCGGGTCATCCTGCAGCTTTCTCAACGCCGGCGCCACCTTTCTGTGGATCAACTCTTGTCCTTCCGGTGTCTGCGCCAATACAGCGGCCAAGGTCTCGAGACACTTGGCGACGTTGAAACGGATGTTGGGGATGGCGTCGTTGGCGAGGTTGAGGGCGGCGTCGAGGACGGTGTCGCGGATGATGGGGGTGTCGAGGGAGGGGGCCATGGTCTGTAGAGGGTCAGCAAGATTACCATAAGAGGGAACGGTACGCACGGTGATGGCAAAGATGGTGGTCATCCTGAACAAGTAGTTCTGGTGGTTGCCCATCTCCAAGACCTTTGGTATGATCGTGTTCTTTGCCCACTCGACACCAAAGACATCTGTCAACTTTTTCAAATTGATGGTAGCAGCCTCTCGGATAGAGAAGACAGTGTCGCCCAACCAAGACATGCAGAGAGCGCCGAGCTTGTCGTCAAAGAATTCGACACCGAGCTGCTGGGCGAGGAGGGGAATGTACTCGATGATGGCTTGTCGGACTCGCCATTGCTTATCCTCGGCAAGCTTCATGATGGCGGGCAAAAGAGCCTGGGAGAGTCGGTCGATGCCAATCACTACATATGGTCAGCGCATGTCTACATCGAAAGTCACCACTCACCCTCGTTGACAGTGTCAAGCTTGCCGATCAAGTTCAATCGCACATCGCTAAACTCGTCCTGGAGCAATTGCAAGAACAACGGGAGGAGGTTTTCGATAGTAGAGTCCTTCCCGAGCAGAGGAGCAAGACCAGAAATCTGCTCAGCAAGCGAAGCGCGGACGTGTTGAGAGCTGTCGGTAGCCAAGTCCCGTACACAGGGCAAGATACGAGCAAGGATGACTTCCCTGTCGACAAGCTTGGCAAACCCGGGAATCTGGCTAGCAGCAGCCGTCCTGACTTCGGCCTCATTGTCCTTTAACAACCCCACAAACGCGCCCACAAGCTCCTCCCTAATGATGCTCTCCCCAGCACTCTCCGCAAGGCCGACAAACTCGTTGGCGACCATGTACCTGACTCGCCAGGACTTGTCGGTGATGCTGTCGCGCATGGATTGGAGGAGGTGGGTCTTGGTCTCTTCGGCAGTAAGGGTGGAGGCGAGGGCGATGAGGTCGGGGATGGTGAGGAGTCGGACAGAGTCTTGGTCGTCGCTGGAGAGTTTGCGGTATACGGGGACCAAGTCGGAGACGAGGAGAGCGTGCTGGTCGGTGACGGTACCAGCGGCCTTTGTGAATGGCTGCAAGAGAGTGAGCTCGATAAGAGTCAAACTAGGAGACACATACCCCGAGAGCCTTGGCGGCAGCTCGCCTGACCATGGGAGTGTCGTCGGAACAGAGTCCAGCAAAGAGCTGCTTCATCTTTTGTTGCGTTGAGGGAGTGGCATTGGGGTAGGGGGCGGCAAAGAGGGCACAGGCAGAAGTTCGGCTGGTGAACCACTCGCCAGTTGAGAGCCGCTCGATGATGGGAAGGAAGTGCTTGTCGAGGTCCTGGGCAGTGAGCAAGACTGAAACCTTGGAGATGCTGTCGGCAGCCTGCATACTGTGTCAGCACGCTCCTTGTCCCACCCATGCATACACACCTTCTCTCGCACAAGAGTCTCCTCCACCGCGGTCAAGTTCTCCAGAGGCCCAAGGAGTATATACGCATACTCCTTGCCGCCGACGTATTCCACAAAGTTGCCGAGCTCCTCTGCAAGCACGAGCAGCACCTCGTCTTCGTCGTCGAGCTGGTACTGGATGAAAGGAATGAGCTCGTCTCTGGTGCGCGAGGGGCCGAGGGCGAGGGCGATGGTGGACAGGCGCCTGATGGAGGAGAGGCGGAGGACGACATCCTCGGACTTGAGCTCGTCCATGAGGAGGTGGATGGGGTACAGCTCGGAGGACGGGTCGGACATGGCGGCGGTGGTGGTGGGGGTGTTGTTGTCGAGAGTCAAGCTGGGATCGCGACTGGCGGTGACGAGCGACGCGCACCAGAGCCGGAGTTATAGCGAGTGTGGCACTTAGAGCCCTCGTCAAAACGTCCCTCTCGATGGTCCCCATGCATGCCTCGGCAAGGTAGAACAACACAGGATACATGTGACAACAATGCTTGGAAAAACGCTACAAGTGACTTTGTCTCTGGACACAAGATGCTCTCCAATTTCCCCGATTTTACGCTTGGATGTTATATCGCGTTTCCCACATTGCCCACCGCTCTTGTACGTTTCGCCGACTCGGGTCTCTCGATGATCTCCTCGGTTCGTCTCTTGGGACCGTCGCTGGCATAATCGATCGCGAGCTGAGAAAAGAGATCGTACTGAGGCGTGTCAGGAGATGTCAAAGGCTGGTCTCTTACTCACGCTGATAGCTGGAAGAGGAGTCCTATACGCTTCCTCTCGCCCGTACATTGCCCTTGCAGCTTCTTGATCCTGTCCAACATGAGCTGTGCAATTACAACTCAAGACCACTTACAAGCTCATTCGAAGCCTTCGGCTCGTCTCCACCCACAATCTCCATCCCATACCCCGCCCCAGGCCCCCACCTACCCCGAGGACGTTCCACACCTTCCTCATCATCCCACGACCACATCTCAAACCTGAATCGGCTCTTACACTTTTCTCCGCCCTTCATCGACACCGTCGGGATCCGCTTCAACGGTGCGAGAGGGACTTTGACTTTGATCGACACGTAGAGCGGAGGATGAGCGGGTGAAGACGTGTTGACGAGGTGTTGGAGGCTTGCGGCGTGGATATGGCGGGGGACTGTGGGGACCGGGGCGTTGGTGGGGAGAGGTCCGGGAGTGCTGGCAAAGTCGTAAGAGTTGACAACGATGGGCGCCAAGGGGATGGAGAGGGAGGTGTCCGTGGGTAAGGGGGTGGATCTGGCGGGACGGCGGCCAGTCTTGTTGCGCTGCATGGCTGTGCTCACCATGTTGGGTGAGAGAAGGGGCGGTCCGGGCAGGTGGAAGAGGAGTCGGGGTGAGAGTGGGCCAGGGGATGTTGGGCGAGCAGCGAGTCAGAGGGTTGGAAGTGCGAGTCTTGGTGAGGTGTGGTGTATCGTATCCAGGTGTCAGTGTGGCAAGAGAGAAGGCGAAGATGTGAATGAGAGATGCAGATGAAAAATGAGATTGTGAGTGAGATCGTGATGATGGCTGTTGTGGCTGTGTGATATGCCTTTGGGTGCTTGTGCGCCATACTTTCGGCTGTTGCGGGAATCTGGCCATGGCTACCTCTTACTCGGGCACTCAGCACACCGTCAGCGGCTACGAGTGAGCGGAAGGTAAACAAGAATACGACTGAAAGAATCGGGTATGGCGAAGAGAAGGTCCGTGCGCGCGGGTGTGGCATCTCCTGTTTAAATCGTTGAACATTTGCATTAATATTTTGACCGTGGTGTCTCTGTGAATGCTTTTTTGTGCCACATGAAAAGGTACGCTACGTGAGTGTTCTCGAGCATGACGTGCAAACAATGACCATACATATATACATGTTGAGTTACAATTCTAATGGCCAAGCTACAACTGTTCTTCTTCCTCTCGTACACTTGACATGTCACACGGGACCTCAGCTCTCCGCCGAGACCTGGCCATCTATCGGTTGGGTTACTATCGCTGCAGTCAGTATTCAGTTCCCGCTAATGGTAGGGAAAGCTTACTCGTGATCTGATGACAAACAATCGTTTCTAGTAATCCGGCAAATCAATATGTTTCGACCTCGGCGCCCCGGGACAAGTCATCTCCTCATCCTTCTCACACTGCTGCTCCCCAGAGCCCTTATGCTCAAAGCCGGAGGGGACAATGACGATGGGTCCCCGCTCCGACGTGGGCGAGGGAGTGAGGAGCAAAGAGACCGGTGATGTTGGTGAATCTGAGTAAGACAGGAGGGACGGGGACGATTGAGAGGAGGAGATGTGCATGGGCGTGGAGAGGGAGGGAGGGGAGGGGAGCTGGAAGCTCTCGATGAGCTTTGATAAGATGGCTCTGCGGAGAGGCATTATGGTTGGGATAAACAGGACAGTTGGGGGTTGTTTGTCAACAATGTGACAGTTGTAGGATAGACCGGGTCGTGTTTAAAGTGGTCTGCGAGCTGGGGGTGGTTACTCTGCTATCATGAAGCAACGCTGGGATGGAGATGTAGATGACAAAAGCGGATGAGTGCACACAAGGACTTGATACTTCAGGCTGACCAAGTTGCAAGGGGCACGAGCCCTTTCAGGCCTAGCGGAGCGCGGATAGAAGGTTAGAACCGCGCAAGAGAGTCGCAAGTCGCACGTACGTACAAAACACGGAGTGCGCTATCATAGATCTCAGGTCCCAGATCTCTTTCTCAGCAGTGGGGGGAGCGAGAAGCAAGGAGCGGGGCGTGGCTCTGCATGGCATTTGGTAAGAGCGGAGCCACGGGCCGCGCGCTTGTAAAGCTTGTAGGGAAGAAGGAGGCCAAGGAGGGTTTTCTTTTGATTACCAGATCACCAGAGTACGAAGAGTACACCGATATCTCTCAATATTCTCAGGACAATACACTTTCCGGGGTAGTGGGGCCCGTTTCAGCCCGACGGGCGCCTCTGGTCTTGCTACCCCAGCTCGATACTCTTGTCGCCAAAGACAAAGGTGCTTCCTCATATGACGTCTTTCCATCTCTTCCACAAGCATAACATATCAAAGAAGAGAACACCAATTCCGAACGATTGAACACCTGCGCACCCGTGGCCGGGGAAGAAGCTGGAAAAAGAAGCTTGCACGTTTGGTCCGCCGGACGGATCCGCTTCGCGCTTTCTGACTCATCAGCCATACTCTTGATGGCTTCTTTTTCGGCTTTCTTTGGCTTTAAGCATCTCCGTACATCGTCTGTCAGGTCAACAATCTATGCATATTGCGCGTATCAGAGAATCTTGAGGCCTGAGAGAGGAGGCGGAGAGGCGGCGGCGACGGGACCGCGAAGCTCGGAGGGTGGCGGCGGGCGGTACATGCCAGCAGTGCCGTGCCCGTGCTGCTTGGCGTCTTGCGCGCTTGAAGACATTCATACCAAAGTCCTCAACTTGGTCAGACCAGTACATATCATACGTCTGTGCGGTACATTATATTCTTACACGTCCATACACGGTCAATACTACGACATGAAAACCCTTTTTCTTGGGAGGAATGCGTCCATGTCAAAGAGAAGAGCTCAGGGACGTATACATACTCTACAGCTCGCGTATAGGCGTACTCTACCGCTATCGATCAATGCACATTGGCCACATTACGTGTGATGGCCCGCGGAAGCCTTGTTCCGCCGTCCGCGTCCGCCCGTGGCCGCCATGGATGCGACTATTCTTCTTTCCACCACCAGTACATACGTTTACTCTGCGTACCCTCTTCCGTTCACTGTATGACGACTGCCAGATCTCATTTCCCTCAGAGTCGTTAGCCCATGAGGAACGAAGGTGATGATGACATGAGTCATGATGAGGTGCAGGTTGCACGACATGGCATACGCAGGGCAGTTGCGTGTCATGTCCTCATGCATCGCTTGCCTGAAGCCTGAAGCATCGTGCGGCTTGTGGCGCTTTTTCTAAAGCTAAATGGCGGGGTCGTCCCGCAGAACGGATGTGTCGGGAAGGTTCATCGGCGGAAGAGAAGTTTGTTGAATAAGCTGTGAACCCTGCCCGTCTTGCAACTCTCAGAAGAACGGCACAATCATGCCATGTATCTAATCAAGGAATACAGCATTTACAGTATTACTTTGGGTTACACAGTGCATGATTGTTCTTGCATGTACAGTACAAAGCCACCATACATCGCCACGCATCGGCCATCACTCAACCTTTGATCAGCATCTGGGTCTTGTCACCGCGGGTAGCAAAGTCGCGCTCGTCCAATACCGACATAGTCCTCTGCAGCCCAGTCTTCGCCCTGATCGCGTAATTGTAAGCGGCCGGTACACGCAGTACGAGTACCGTTTGCTTGTTCTTCCCAATCGATATGGCGATATCCTGCCTCCCGTCGATCTGCTGTGAACGACTGAAAGACTTGAGATGCCCAAAGTCGCAATAAAAGATCGGGGTTTGTACGATAACACACAGCCCAGTCAACTGTGGGCATTCTCAGATCAGTTTGGAAGAGAGATGACTATCCGGAGGCCGCGGGTGTGACTGTCGTCGCTAAAATATCAGGACTACTCGTAGGCGTGATCGTACCAGCTCTCGGCGAACGAAAGGTCAACTGTTCTGTTTGTATTGTAGATGCATTGTGACAATTCTGTCTTACGGGGGCACCCTGTCGAGCGCAGATGTACGACCAAAGGGCCGACAGCGGTAGACTCGCAAGTGTATCGCGGGATGCCTCATCGCAAAGTGCTTTGCGCATGACAAGCGAAAAGGTGTTACTCACTGAAATCCAATCAGCCCTCGAAGCCCAATCCTCTTTTCAAACATACGCTCAACCCGCATCCAGCTAAATCTCAGTCCTTCTTGAAGATCCCCAGCTCCCCAGCCGCATCGCCTCGCCCAGCAACGACCACTCCCTCTGTATTCCTCCATACCCATATATCATCTTCCTCCCTCTCAAAGTGAAAGGCAAACGTCTTTCTAGCACCCTCGTCGGAAGAGAGAGAGCTCAAGAGGCGCCGCGACATGCCCAGAGGTGTGAGCGTAAAACTCGTCTCGGGCGGAGGATAGACCGACTCCCCAGCTTCCGTCTTTTCGTCCGATGAGAGCCAGGTGCCTTCGGGCCATGATATGGTGGACAAGTATTCGGTCTTGCCGCATATCAGACCGCCAGATTTGTCGCGGAGGACGGAGAGTTCGTCGGGTTCGACTTTGAGATGAGGGGCGAAGGTGCGGGTTGCGGAGGAGTCGGTGGTGAGCGAGCGGAGGAGGCGGGGGGAGATGACTAGGGGGGCGAGGGTGTAGGCGGTGGAGGGAGGAGGCGGGGAGGACATGGTGGGTGGAGTTGCAGATATGACAGTCGTAGTTGTAACGAACGAACGAGTTGTAATCGAACAAGTAGCAAATAGTGACATCACGAGTTACGAGGCCATCTGGAAATATCAGCCGAGAACTTGATGCACATCGACTCTCAAACAAGACCGCGATCATAAAACAGACATGTGCATAAACTAGACTACACATGAAAAGAATGTCAAACACGGATTTGAACCCCTCATCACCTTTTACAGTCAAGCGGTCCACCCAAATCCCTTTTGATTTCGCTCTCTTCTACGATATGACGGCCTCGTTCTCCACTAGTAGGGATGCGGCCCTCGAAAGGGGATCCACAGGAGGAGAGGAGGTGCTTTTTTTGTAGATTTGTTTTTGCGTTTGTTGAAGAAGAAGAGAGAATTGGGATGGCGCGCGAAATTTGGGGACGCATGGCGGCAGAAAGTGGGGGAAGAAATAAAGTGCCACTCAATGCTATCGGCGTTTCGCTCCAACGAAATTTCCGCGGCGAGCATCAATTGGAGGTTTTCGTAGGAAGCTGCTCTTTATCCATCAAGCAGTGGTTCAGTGAGTGGCTGCGAATAGCGGGTCGATAGAGGGCTCATATCAGCACAGTCAAAATGGTCAAGCACAACAACCAACTCCAAAAGAACCACTTCCACAAGGACTGGCAGAGGCGTGTCAAGACCTGGGTTAGTCGATATTTCAGATTCAAGATGGAGCGCACGGATGGCTGGATACTGGGAATCAGAGAGAGTGAGAGGGATGGCGAGTGCATGTGGATGGGACTGGATGGATTGAGGGAATGCTGGGATGGCAAGACCACCGCTGACATGGGATATACAGTTCGACCAGCCCGGCAAGAAGAAGTCTAGACGTGTCGCAAGGAGCAAGAAGGCCCTTGCTTCCGGTGCCGCTCCTCTCCAGCGTCTCCGACCCGCCGTCCGATGCCCCACCCAGAGGTACAACATCCGTATCAGGGGTACGTCGACATTTCGATATTTTCAAGAATTTCGCTGATTGTTTGTGCAGAGGGCCGAGGCTTCACCGTCTCTGAGCTCAAGCTCGCCGGTATCAGGAGGAAGGAGGCTCTTTCCCTCGGTATCTCTGTCGACCCCCGACGAAGGTCCAAGTCCGAGGAGGGCCAGGCTCTCAACGTCGAGAGGCTCCAGGAGTACAAGAACAGGCTCGTTGTCTTCCCCAAGAAGGCCGGCAAGCCCAAGTCTGGTGACGCCACTGTAAGCTTGCTCTTCTTTTCGTCCGCGACATGTCTGACAAAATCGCAGGGTGACGACCTTACCGCCCACATCACCCGTGAGGCTCTCCCCCTCCCCGCTTCTTACACCCCCGAGGCTCCCCGAGCCATCACCGGTGAGGAGAAGGAGGGATCCGCTTTCACCACTCTCCGACTCGCCCGAGCTGCCCAGAGGAACGAGGGTGCTAGGTTGAAGAGGGTTGCCGAGAAGGAGGCTGCCGAGAAGGCCAAGTAAACGGTTCTTCTTTGTAGTAGTTGGAGGAGGAGTCGGGCTTGTACTTTCTCCTGGGGATGCACATATGACCACGCATTGATTCTGGGTTACTCTGCATTCGTTTGGTGCATGCTACGACAAGATTGCGGAAGTGCCGAAGCTGTAGCGACTTGTTGCAAAATTGACCTCTAATCGATTAATGATTGGCGCACGGGAGCAAATAACCCGTGGGGAGCCCCGTCAGGGATGGGACGAGGGAGTCCACCTGCTGCCAACTTATCCCCATACGTTTCGCCCATTCGCATCTCATTCCTCATCCGCATCTCTTCCTTCTTTCCCTCCTCCCTATACCCATATACCCATCCCACAATGGCCCCCATGGAGAAAGGCTTCAGCTGGTCCAACATTGCTGTTGGTGAGTACGCTCTTCGGCTCTCCCGACGTGTCGCTTCCTCGCAGCGCCGTGCAATGATTTGTGGGCTCGGGGAGGTCTCTCGAGAGGCTCCTTGAGCACCATGAGACCTGCGTGTCGTCGCTCGTCCTCTCACAGTGCGCGGTGCACTAGCCTCCACTAGTATCACCCCAACCCACCTTAGCATCCTTTCCCCACCACCTTACATCACCATGCTACGCGTTCGCTAACGTTACCACTATTTAGGTGCCACCATGAACATGTTCGAGGTCACTACGCTCGGCCAGCCTTTGGAGGTCCTCAAGACCCAGATGGCTGCTAACCGAAAGCAGACCATGGCCGAGGCCTTCAAGACTGTCTACAGCCGTGGAGGCTGGAAGGGTTTCTACCAGGGCTTGATTCCATGGGTGCGTGTATACATCTCCCCCACCTCCTCATGTGGTGATAGGTAGTGTCCTGTCGCGTGGAGGACGCACCCATCTTGCATCAAAAGCTGACTTTCACCGGTTAATCTGTTCCGACTGTCTCCATTCCCGAATCTCCAACCTCCCGAAATCTCCCCTCTTCCTTGATCAACCCCCCTGATTTGTGGATCTAGGCCTGGATCGAAGCTTCCACCAAGGGCGCCGTCCTTATCTTTACCAGCGCCGAGATTGAAAAATACTCGACCAAGGCCTTTGGCCTCAACCCTGCGGCTGCCGGTATGCTGGGTGGTGTCGGAGGTGGTATCGCTCAGGCTTATGCCACCATGGGTATGTCTTTCTCGTGCCTCCGGAATACCATGCTTATACCACGCAGGTTTCTGTACATGTATGAAGACTGTCGAGATCACCCGACACAAGCAAGCCTCCGCCGGTGCCCCCGTCGAATCCACCTTCAAAGTCTTCCTCGACATTTACAAGCGAGAAGGTCTCGCCGGTATCAACAAGGGTGTCAACGCTGTTGCTGTGAGGCAGGCTACCAACTGGGGATCCAGGTTTGGTTTCGCGAGGCTGGCCGAGGATGGGTTGAGGAAGGTGCGGGGTATCAATGATGGCGAAAAGCTTGGTGCGATGGACAAGATTGTGGCGAGTACTTTTGGTGGTGCTTTGGCTACTTGGAACCAGCCTATCGAGGTTGTCCGAGTCGAGGTAAGTTGCGCGTCTTGTAGTTGAAGGCGGAGACTGACTTGATTTTAGATGCAATCCGCCATCAAGTCTCAAGATCCTTCCCGCCCGGCCAAGAAGACTGTCCTTAACACCTTGTCGTACATCTACAAGACGAACGGTATCACCGGTCTTTACCGTGGTGTCGCTCCTCGAATCGGTCTCGGTACGTACCATCATTTCCTGACCAGGGATTACAGCTGATGATATTATAGGTGCTTGGCAGACTATCTGCATGGTCAGCTTTGCCGACTATGTCAAGGCTTTGTGAGTTGCTGTAGGCTCTCTGATGATATCCTTACTGACTGAGGAATAGCATCAACCCCGTCGCCGCCACCCCTGCCTCCCCCGCCAAATAAGCGACGATAAACCCCTCCCCTTGACCGCACACCGTATACCCCCCCGCCTGCACAAGATTTATGACCCCTTTCCCGAGAGAACAAAAGTACCAAATGAGTATAGGAAGAAGCAAGAAGTTATCGTCACGAAAAGTTGTCTATTAAAGCGACGAATTGGAGAGTTTTCTTTTAATAGATGGAGAGGAGTTTTTAGACGTTTTCTCATTTTGGGTAAAACATGCCTAGATGCATTGTTAGATATGGACACTCTTTGACATGGCTTGAGTTCAGCAGTGCGTTCGCGGGGTACATTATCATCCTGTGGGAATGGCGAACGATCCCAGTCTCGAATGAAGAGAGCCGTGGCGATCACCCAACGGCACTGACATATATGCTGCCGCTGCTCCCCGCCGGTGTTGCGCCAATGCAAGAGTGATGCCCCCCTGACTGTGGAAAGGGGATATGGCTGATTGCTCTTCACTACGTGGTGTCGAGTCACGCACATTCCCGCACGTTTCGCGGATGGGAAGAAAGACACACGAGTCATCGGGCTGGGCAAAGCTCTGGAGTCATCAGACTTGTATCATCACCCCCAGTTCGTGGGTTACAATTAAAGCGAGGATGATAAGCATGGATCAGAAGTAACAGGACAGACAGAGCAATTAAGGAAGGAAGAAATTCATCGTACACTATTACAAAATGTGACCAGAAGATGAAGAGGATGACGATCACGCAGATCTTTTATGGATCACACATATGGTAAGACTACGGGACCAGCGACGTCCTCACGAGTGTCCTTGTAGCAGCTCACTATCTGTCCGTTCATCAATCTGTAGACACATCTTCCAAGACATGATGAGAGGTTGAATTTGAATTGATGGCGGGCGAGTGCGACGGGAGGAGAAGTGAACCTCTTGTCGCTACTTTGCCACCGTTGTTCGATTCATCACCTTGGCCGATGTTGAAGGCGATCAGGTGATGTACTCTCGAGTCCAACTCGGTCATAGGCGGCATCATGCATCCCAAAGCACGGTTCGATGTCTCTCGTCCCTCCAAAGTTGAGTGATTTTCTCACGGCGCTAAGACGAAACAGGTGCAGCTTTCTTTTTGCCAAGGATTCGTTACGGGTTGATGATACTCCATGAATCGGACCCCAGGCTGCTATGTTTCCCCACACGACAGTGCGACGCAGCACATCATCCCACAATCCACAGCTGGCCGCCACAGTCGAGACTGTGCTTTGATTCGAACTCAACGCGTCGTCCTTCCCTGCCAAGTCTTTTCCCCCGCGATTTATTTCGGCTTTCCACGGTTTCATTCAAATAGACACCGATATCGGTCAACGGATTCGAAATACATCTTATCTCACCCATGTGGCACCGTCCTTCCAGGCATTCGCGAAAAGGAGAGGTCATGCTGATACAGAAGAGTGTGAAAGTGTCTCGAGTATGAGAGTCCGGCTTGGCAGGAGTGGCGCAGCTACAGTAAATCATCCGGCGATGTCTTTGAGGGCGATAGAACCTAGTCCCCGTGGCTTTTGTGATTGTTACGCCTCTCATTTTCTTTTCTTCTTCCAGCGCTATCCATCTTGACCTTACTCGTCTACATATAGATATGCATCTCCTGTGCTGACGTGAAGCTAGACTGGGAGATCTGGCGCTGTTGGCGTGGGTGGCCGGTAGCACCACAGATCAATCAACCAGTATCATTTGCAGTCCTTTCCGCATATGACGGCGTTGCGCGATAAGAAACCAGAAGGGGTATCTTGGGCAGTCTGGTGACGTTGAAACAAACAAAAGCTTGGCGAAGAATACGGTCGGCTTTATAGGGGTATGGGTCAGAGACCAGAGACCAGAGGCCAGAGGTCAGGTGGATACCCCATGATACAGCATCAGATCGGAATTCTGCCAGTTAGTAGTGAAACTTCATGAATTTCCCGATGTGGCATTGACGCGTATGGGATCGACGTCGCTCATGTGCAGGGAGTGGGATTGCTGGAGTCAAAGACAGGAAGCAGAAAGAAAGAGAACAGACAGCACGAGAAAAGCAACGGACGGCGAAGGCAGTATTTGGTTCGGGATGCCCCACATGGGGAGGATGCCCGACAGTTCGGGGGCCTCTGGGGTGTTTCCTCTTCGAGGGTTTTGTCCAGGGCCTTCAGGGAGATACATCGGTGTGCAGGGTGGATGTCACCATGCATGGTCAGTTGACCCAGTAAAAGATGCCGCATTTGCTATTCGCAGCCCTCAAGCCAGGCACAACCCAGGGTGCTTCCGAAAATAGTCGGCCCGAGCCGCCGGATTGTCTTTCAACTTTCCCTTTCCTCTCACCTTTCGCCTCTTTGTCCTCCCGCCGCCACTCACAATGCCGCTGTTTTGAATGCCGCAATCGGAATCGGCCACCGTTATCTCTGCACCGGGGACAGCGCAGTCCAGTTATTCGATATCGATTTCTGCACTAGCTGCCATTGGCCTGCATTTATCCCAATCACTCGGGATCCCTCGTCGACGCTCTGCCGCTACGGAGCCCTGTGGGGGTGTGGGGGTGTGGGGGAAGATACTGAATGCGTTCGGAGTTGATTGGCTCACGGCAGGGTGGATGTGGGGTCAGGGGCGTCGCACTCTGTCGCAAAGGTCCACCTCCCCGGATTCGACATCACAAGGGTGAACGGATGATCAGTGTTCGAAAAAGAAACCTTGAATCGTGACCGATTGACTCATCATCATTCCGGCTTGTCGTACCGGGTTCGAAAAAAAGGGAAAGAGGAATCATATATATAGAGCGCATGAGATGGATATGGGGTTGTTCACCTCTTTTGCGTTACCCGCTCTCGACCATCACGGAACTCGTCCCAGTATAGAACACTGGCGTGCTAAAATCAACCAGCCCTACTCTTACTTATACTCGACGCTTCCCTTCAGCCCCTCACTATCCCCACAAGTCGCCAGTGATCCATCATGGTTCGCCACGCCTCCTTCCAGCCCGACCCCGTTCAGGCCGAGAACGAGAAATCCTTCAGTGCTCACCTCGACCCAAAGCCCGAGGATGAGCAAATCGAATCTCCCTTGCATGCAGTTGG
Source organism: Cryptococcus floricola (assembly GCA_006352305.1). Classification (NCBI taxonomy): domain Eukaryota; kingdom Fungi; phylum Basidiomycota; class Tremellomycetes; order Tremellales; family Cryptococcaceae; genus Cryptococcus; species Cryptococcus floricola. The sequence continues at coordinate 94,396 of RRZH01000008.1, read as the reverse complement.
CACGCGCACCACCGAAGCTACCGATACTGAAAAGGGCAGTACCAGGTATGCCGAAAGCGCGACCGGCTTGACCCACAAGCAGGAGTCGAAGAAGGCGATCAGAAAGTTGCTTCTCAAGATGGGTGAGTAGACATCTTTACTCTCGTGTTCAGTGGCTGACAACTGGTGTAGACTTGGGTATCCTTCCCTTTGCGGTTCTGTTGTACTTGTCTGCGTACCTCGACAGAGGTAACTTGTAAGTGATCAATCAACGTGTCTCTATCGATACTAACGGTGCACAGGGCCAACGCAAAGCTCCAGGGTTTGGAAGCCGATCTCTTGGACAGCAAGGACACCAACTACTCTATCGCCCTCTGCTGTTTCTTCGTCACCGTACGTCGTGCGCATATTGTTGTGGATTATGCTAACGTTACATCAGTACATTGTGTTCTCCGTACGCTTCGCCACATCTGCCTGCCGGCGTCCCCACTGACATTCTTCTAGGTTCCCGGTACACTTCTGGCCAAGCAATTCCTTCCTTCCCGGACCATTGCCTGTGGTGCCATGATCTGGTCCGTCGCCGCCACATGTCAAGCCGCCGCTCAAAACAGGGCCGGTCTTTACGTCTGCCGTCTGTTTGTCGGTGTCGGCGAAGCCATGTTTGGTCAAGCTATGGCCCTTCACCTCTCCTTCTGGTACACCAAGTCAGACCTCGCCAAGCGAGTTGGTCTCTTCATCAGTGCTGGTGCCGTCTCGGGTGCTTTTGGTGGTCTCATCTCTTACGGTGTATCCAGCATTAACAACTCCCCCATCGAGCTCTGGCGTATCCTTTTCTTGATCGAAGGCTGTCCCTCCGTGATTTTGGCCATCTGTGTCTTCCTCTTCATGCCCAGTAAGCCCGAAAAGTCCAGATACCTCAACGAGGACGAGAGGACCATCTGCTTGACAAGGTTGAACGAGGAGCACAACGTGGAGTCTGAGCAGGGTATCAACTGGGGCGGTGTGAAGCGATGCTTGACCGACTGGAAGACTTACGCCATCAGTGTCGCGTAAGCTTCTTCCCTCACCCATCTTACCCTTCGTGCTGACAATATACAGCTACTCTTGCATGAACCTCACTCTCGGCTCCGTCAGCGGTTTCCTCCCCACCATCGTCAAGGGCTTCGGCTACACCGACGCCAAGGCCCAACTCATGACCGTGCCCCCCTACGCCGTCGCCCTCGTCTTTATGCTCTTCCTTACCTCCTTCTCCGACTGGAAACAGTCCCGAGGTCTCCCCGCTGCTAGTGTGTTCTGCATTGGTATCGTCGGGTGGGCGATTCTGTTGTCCTTGGACGCGGACAGCAACTATTCGGCGAGGTACTTTGCGGTGATCTGTATCGTGACTGCTGGGTATACCAATATCCCTATCATCATGTCGTGGCAGAGTGGCTGTACCGGTAACCAGAGTCAGAGGGCTGCTTCGCTTGGTATGCTCAACACCCTCGGACAATGTCTCTCTTTGGCTGCTGCTTTCTTGTAAGTCGACCCTCTCAAAGCCACGCGGACACCGTCTGACGATGACATAGGTTCCCCAAGGTTGAAGGGCCTCAGTACACCAAGGGCGCTACCGTCAACATTGCTATGCAGAGTCTCGGTGAGTGTCCATCCCCTCGTCACTGTAGTACAATCTGACATACTCGAAGGTCTCGTCATCGTCCTGTGCATGACGACCTACTACCGATGGGAGAATGCCCGCAGAGACAAGGTTGAGGGCGGCAGGCCTGTTAAGGGTTCCCCCGTCAATGTCCGAGACGACTATGACCTTGCTGTTGGTGAGTTTTTACTGCTTTTGAGTCTGAAAGAGAGTGACCTGACTTTGGATGATAGGTTTCCGATATGTGCCTTAGACGACGAGAAACATCTGGTTATGGATTATGGGGTTTCTATCTTTTCCGGTTGTATAGCTGGGTTAGTTCGGAAGGTTTTACGAGTGTTGTTCAAGTCAAGAAGAAGACAAGATATACTTTTTTGGAATCGTTGTGTATCTAAGCCGGACAGTGAGGCTAGCGTTATCATCACCTCCTTTGTATAGACATATTATGCAGTTAGATCAGAAGTCTGGGTCATAATCCTCATACCCTGTCTCACTGCCTCTATTCAAGACTCGGCCGATTCAGCACTTGAACCTTTACTGACTCAGAAGTATCTGGCGATAAGATAGTGTCAACTTTGACGGGTACCGATCACCACCGCTGTCGTGTCCATGACAAGAGCTATCACTATTGTTACGATGCATTAGATATTATAACTCAAACTATATACAGATGACCAAAATTTACTACGCTACTCGAAAGAAGAGACAAACCCCATTCCAAAAACCTTTGCTTTCGCATCCCGCAATTCACACTAGCTGATCCAAGACCAGACAAGGTCTTCGTTGTACGCTACACCATTGATCTCAGCTCCCAAGAGACCGATGTCGTAGTCACTGTTCGTGAGCGCTGCAAAGGCGCCTCGGGAGAGATCGAGCTGACGCTCCTTGCAACTGGGACAGCTGTCGGCAACGGTCGCAGTAATCGTAGTACCTTCCCCTGTAAAATTCTCGTCAGCAGAGCTCGCATGAAAGACTAGGAAAAGTAAACTTACAAGTCAAGCTGACCTGGTGCCCGCAAATAGGGTTGTTGTTGGGGTTCAAGCCAGTGTAGTTGGGCCAGTTGTCAAACAAGGTCTGAGAGACGGCGACGACATAGTCGGTATCCGCGTGCACGGTCCCACAAGCGCCGGCTACTCCATTCTGATAGAACCAGGTGCCCCACCCCGAGTAGGGACCGTCGCCGGAGGGATCGGCGGAGATGGAGGTGGTTGTGGAGGCGGCGGCGGAGGATGTAGTGGACGTAGCGACCGTGGATGTACCGACTGAGGATGTAGCGCTGGATGAGGAGGTGGAAGAAGATTGGGCAGATGTAGAAGAGGACTTCACAGAACTGGAAGTAGAAGTGGGGGCGGTAGACGAAGACACCGAGCTACTGCCAGCGAGAGACGTCGAGGAAATAACAGCCGAGGAAGAGGCTGACCCAACGCTAGCACTGGAAGTGACTGTCGCCGACGACGCAGCAGTACTGGAGCTCACGGCATATTGCGCAGCCTTAGTTGTGCTCACAGCAGCGGTCGAAGAGGAAGTTTTGGACTTGGTTGTCTTTGTCTTGGATTTGGTCTTTTTGGAGGTAGAGACGGATGGGGAGGCGGAAGAGCTACCGGAGCCCGATAATGAAGAGGAGAGTGGGGCGCTACTGGAGGCAGACGCAGACGGGTAGGAAGAGATCGTAGAGCTGCCAGAGCTCGAGATGAGGGTTGAGGATGACGCGGTGCTCGAAGCAACCCCAGACGCCGAGCCAGAGCGGACAGAGCCTGTGGCGGAGACCGCAAGCGACTCTGCGCTCACATTCTGCGAGGCTGACGCCGTCACGGATGCACTGAGGGAAGTGTCCGTGGCAGAAGAGGTGATGGCGCTGGAAAAGTAGTCTGAAGTTGTCGCACTTGAGCTCTCGATGGTCGAGTTGACGTAAGCCAGTACGCCGGACGCAGAGCCGGTCGCCAAAGTGTCGGATGCCGTCAGAGTGCCACTGCTGCCCATGGCACTTGAAGTAAAGGCAGACGAAGTCGGCGTAGACCCCGGGGTGACAGTAGTGACAGAAGTCACCAGCTCAGTGTAGGTAGCCACCGAACAAGTGCTAGCGGCTCGCTTTACCACCTTTGTCACCACGCCTCGCTTCACAGGGTCCACCTTGGAGCCGTCACGCTTTCGAAAGTACTCGGGGTTGTTCTGCTGAGCTTCCGCGCGAGAGCCGAGCCCACGCTTGACGACTGGGATGTGATTAGACCCAGAGTGAGGCTTGTGGTGGAAGAGAGGGTTGTAGGAGGCTGGCTCGGCGGCGGGAGCAGGGGCGGCAAGGAGAAGAGGGAGGATAGAGAGAAGGGCGAGGAGCTTCATCGTGGAGATTGTTGTGGTCGCGCCGGGCGATATGTGTCGTCGATAGTGACAATGAGTGGCTGGCCTGCAGCTGAGAGGTCCTCGAGAAGGAAGGTGAGGTTGTAGGGAATGTGGACGCTGCCGGAGCGTTTGGTAATTATAGGTGGTGAGTGAAGCAACGAAGACGGTTGAGAAGAAGAAGCTGAAAAGAAATTTGTTGACAACGCTGGGACATGCAAAGCCACACGCGACCAATTGGCGCGCGAGACATGAGAAAGAACATTACCTGGCATATAGCCTTTCCGAGTGGAGTGTCCATAGAGACATTTCAACTTTCAAGCCCGGCGGCCCTGAAAACATTGATCTCGCATTTACGTAACGTTTTCCCGGCTCACGTGACTTGAAATCTTCGTCCACTTATTCACTTGACAGAAATCTCCTGAATTCCGCGCAGAAGACCAAACCACTGCATAGCCAGCTATAAACCAGGACAGGTATAGCACAGCTCTCCAAGACCTCTATACCAGGACTTAGCGTCAATCGCAATTAAAATGTCGTCCAACGCGGGGCCATCCAACGCCCTTCTCGAGTGAGTCTCCGCGACGACATTCGAGCAGCAGATGCTGACGACACTCGCAGTCAAGAATTCTCCTTCTCCGAGCCTCCTTTCTCTACTCTCATCGACTCAAGAATCCTTGTCGCTCTTGCCGACCAAAAGTTCGCCAGCCCGACTCTTGTTCAAGCCAAAGCTATCCCTCTCTTGCTCGAAGGCAAGGATGTGCTTGCCCGTGCTAGAACAGGTAGCGGAAAGACTGCTGCCTATGTCGTCCCTGCTATCCAAAAGATATTAGAAGCCAAGGCTGTGAGTAGTGTCGCTATAATTCAGGGCTACCGGCTCATGTTGTCAAAGGACCTGTCACCTGCTTCCGCCGAGTATCAAGCGACCCGAGCTGTCATCCTTGTCCCCACTAAGGAGTTGGCCCTCCAAGTCGCTACTTTCATCAGAAACGTGACCAAGTACTGTGAAGGTCTCGTCCAGTGTGTCAATGTCGCGACCGGTGGTGCCAGTGTTCAACGGTGAGCTACATAGAAATACCATGCCCACGCATTCTAACATTTCGCAGAGTTCTTCTCAATGACAAGCCCGACGTTGTCATTTCCACCCCTACCAAGCTCCTTACGTTGCTCCAATCCGAGACCATCTCCCTCTCTCAGCTCTCTTTCCTCGCCATCGATGAAGCGGATCTCTTGCTGTCTTATGGTTTCAAGGATGATCTGACGAGGATCATGGACCCCACTGCTGGATGGATTCCCAAGCTTGGTGTGCAAGGATGCCTGATGAGTGCTACTTTGAGTGAAGATGTGGAAGGTGTCAAGGGTCTCGTCTTGCGTAACCCCGTAAGTCAATACATCTGTTCGACGTCCCGAGCTGACCCGCGGTAGGCCATCCTTACTCTCACCGAGCCCGCCTCTGCCTCTTCCCTCCTCACTCAACACTACACTTCTACCACCGAACGTGACAAGTTCCTTCTCATCTACGTCCTCCTCAAACTCAAGCTCATCCGGGGCAAATCCATCATTTTCGTCAACGACATAGAGCGCGGTTACAGAGTCAAGCTCTTCCTGGAACAATTCGGCGTCAAGTGCTGTGTTGTGAATAGCGAATTGCCTCTGGCGAGTCGATACCATGTGGTTGAGGAGTTCAACAGGGGTGTCTATGATGTGGTAGTGGCTACGGATGAGGGAGCTGGTGCGGACGCCGAGGAAGACGAGGACGTGAAGGAGGAGAGCGAGTCAGAAGAAGAAGAAGGTGCCGATGAGGAAGAGGGAGACGATGAAGAGGAAAAGGAAGAGGCCGCGCAACCGGTTGCGGGCCCTTCCAAGAGAAAGGCTTCCTCCCCCGCCCCCAAACCCCAATCAAAGCGCTCAAAACGTGCTGCCGACCCCAGCTCTTCTCTCGCTCGAGGTATCGATTTCACCTCCGCCTCCTCTGTCATCAACTTTGACCTCCCCCTCACTTCCACCTCCTACATGCACCGAGTCGGGCGTACCGCCCGTGCGGGCCACTCTGGTCTTGCCCTTTCTTTCGTCGTGCCCAGAAAGGACTGGGGCAAGGATAGAGTCGTGTCGATCAAGTCGGCCGAGAAGGATGAGAAGGTGTTTGAAAATATTAAGGAGCGGGTGAAGAAGGATGGTGGGGCTGATATCAAGGAATGGGACTGGGGAGGAAGGAAAGGCGAGATTGAGGGTTTCCGTTACCGAATGGAGGACGCTTTGAAGGCTGTTACTGGCAAGCGAGTGCAAGAAGCCAGGAGGGAAGAAGTCAGGCGAGAGCTTCTGAATAGCGAAAAGCTCAAATCCCATTTTGCTGCCAACCCTCTCGATCTGTCGTATCTGCGCCATGACGCCCCTCTTCATCCTGCGAGACAACAAAAACATCTCAAGCATGTGCCGGGCTACCTCATGCCCAAGATTGCGGCTTTGCCTACTGGCGGGGGAGATGTGGGTGACCATGCGGGTGTTGGATTTGCCAAGAGAGGAAGGGGAGGTTTCAGAGGTCGTGGTGGAAGGGGTGGGAAGAGTGCGCGAGGGGGCAAGAAGGTCGACCCGTTGAAGTTCAAGTAGAGAACGCAGCATTTTAGATCACGATGTACCACATACTGTACGATCTTTTGAATCGACAAATTGGGACAGGTATACGAATGGCCAGTGTGAGATTGACTGTGATGCTCCTGCCCCATGAGCGCCCTACACGTATAGAGCGAACCAAACATGCGAGGAGTAACGCAGTTACGTAAATCGTTTCGCCCAATGTCTGCAACAACAAACGCTGCGAAAGACTGCTGAAAGGAGTAACATACCTTTGCGATCCTGACCCCTATTATGTCGAGCCAATACATGCAGGTAAGACTTCACTCAAACGCTAACAGCTGCAGCCGTGAAAATGTACGCCCCACCCGGCGTAGACTCGGATAGCAGCGGGGAAGACACCACGCCACCTCCAACGCCTCCTCCTCCCAAAGCCCCTCGCCCTCACTTCAAATTCAGCTCCCTATTCACTCCTACCAGAAAGCTGGATCCCCCTCCATCTCCTGCCTCAACGGCATCGCACGGCAAAACGACAGAGAAACGGGAGGAGCCGGCGAAAGACGATGCGAAGAAGGAAGAAATCAAGCCTACCAAGAAGAGCGTCAGGATCTTTGCTGGAGAGCTGCTGGGGCAGAAAGGGAGCCGGGCGGAAGGCTTAACGACCACGAAGGGAGACAGGGTTGAACCTGAGCCTCCGTCACCGCCTGTAGAAGATGCGTCTTTTGGAGCGCCACATCCGGAGATGATTGACGTGCAACAGGACCATGCTGATACCTCCCCGGCCACAGGCGTCGCAAATGAGGTGTTGGTTTTGCTTCGTCAGCTGGTAGCTGATACCCACACTAAAGGTAAAGACAAGGACTCCCATGGCGCTGGCGACGCTGTGGGGAGGCCACCTCAACTGAAAGTCGACAAGGCACAGCCACCCGCCACCCCTTCAGCGCCCTTCTCGGCACCTCCAATCCCCACTTTCCAGGCCTTTCCTCCGCATATCTGCTATGGACCTGGACCTTGGATGGGGTATGCTCCTCCTGGGTGGGATGGGCTACAGGGTACTTATCCTGGGTTCGTGGGAGGACAGCCCGTGAGTGCACCTTTGGGGACGGCATCCCAAGTCGGAGCGGATGTCTCCTCACCGACGCCTCCAATATCATCCTCCCCGAAGTTCGCCGGGAGAGGCGTGCCGAAAGAAGGGAAAGAAAAGAAGACCGCGGGTGGTGATGAGGGCGAGTCGAGCAAGAAGATTCAAGGACAGTCGGCAAAGGATGGGCTCGGCGAAAGGAAGACTGAACTTGTTCGTGCTCCGTCCTGACGAAAATCCCTTATGACATAATGCTGACACCTCTTTTAAATCATAGCCTCCGACGCAGGGCTCACAGCTCGTAAAGACATCAACTCGGGACCCTACCACTCCCGACACACCAAAGTCCTCCGCCGACTACTCAATCTTGAAGAAATCTCTTGATCAATACAAGACCATGTATCGAATCGCTGTCAAACGTTATGAGGCGGGAGGGGAACCCGAAGATATCATGAAGGATCTGAAGGCAGAAGTCAAGATGCTCGAAGTGAAGATCAAAGAGATCAAGGTGAAGTTGGAAAAGTATGAGCGGGCTACAGTGAGCTGAGCGTGATCAGTCCGGGGTCAGAAGCTGATACCCGATATAGACATCTGAGAAGACTTCGGCCTCCCAGGCTACAGGAGTTAATGACGGGACTACCGATAGCCCTGCATCCAACGCCGCTAAACCATCCAATGCGGCCCCTCCAGATTCTCCATCGAATCTCGAAGCCGACGTCGCGCGGTACAAAAGCGAGTACGCGAAAGTATCGAAAAAGTATAAAGACGGCGAGGGTGGTGACGACATGAAAAGCCAACTCAAGGACCAGCTGAACAAGCTGGAGAGCAAAATCAAAAAAGCCACCGACGCTCTGGGACAGTCAAAGAAGTCTCGGGATGCCAACACTACCTCTGAAATCAGTAAGAACGTGCAAAAGTCCAAATCGGATGAGCCTTCAGGATCTACCAGCGCCGCCCGGGACATCTCAGAAGGATTACCATCCGAGGAAACCAAGCAACGGCAGGAGAGCTCGCCCGGTATACCTCCCGCCCCCAAACTCGAAGACGATATCAAACAATGCAAACACGAATACAGCAAGACTATGAAAGCGTATCAAAATGATGGGATTAAGAGCGAGGAAAAGAAGGCCCTGAAAGTCCGGCTGAAGAAGCTAGAGGAGAAGATCGGAAAGTTGTCGGGTACGGGTGAAGCGAAAAGTACTCAAGACAAGCCCATGCCTGCTGAGTATTCTCAAGACACGTCTGGGGATCACAAAGGTACAAGCCAAGATGGGGCCAAAGAGGAAACTGTGAGATTTGATTGCTTGGAGATTGTAGCGCTAGCAGCTAACACGCCTGATAGCCATCTTCTAGCTCAACTAGAGAGCCCGCGACTGATGGATCTGTTCCCGCAAAGCCTCTCAAGACCGACAAATCACCCTCCGACCCTCCTCCCTCGGGTATTTCGCGGTCAAAGCTTGCGTCTGATGTGAGCCGGTACAAGAATGAATACCAAACAGCGCTCGACATGTACAAAAAAGGCAATATCAGCGACAAAGAGGAAGAGAAGCGCATGAAAGAGCAGGTCAGAGATCTGGAAAGCAAGTTCAAAAAGGCTTCGGCTATGCTGGAACAGGCAAACAAAGAACCAGAGGCGACTAGTGATGTGGTCGACCTGGGGTCTAAGGAAAAGTTGGAACCTTCTCAATCGCCTGCTCCCAAGGTCTCTTCTCGTGATACTACGACTCAGTCGCCGCTGAGAGAGCCTCTCCCTGCAGAGTCTGTATCTTCGACTGCTTCATCCGGCTCCCCGTCCTCCATGCAGCTTCAGTCTGATATCAAGCGGTACAAGACCGAGTATGAGAAAGTCCTGAAATCATATCAAAAGGCTGATCTAGTCGAGAATGAGAAGAAACGTTTGAAGCACGAGTTGAAGAGGCTCGAAGGCAAAATCAATGAGGCGTCAAAACTTCTGGGGAAAGCGAATGATACGGACGACAGGGAAGTAACACTCAAAGAAGGAACAGCCGGGGCGAAAACGAACCAAACTCCGAACCCTCCAAGGGAACCAGCCGCTAATTCTACCACCCTTTCCCCCAGAGCGGCAAGCAAGCAGCCTGACCGTTCTGACCCCTCAGCATCAACTAACGACATATCTTCCGAGCAGCTGAAGGAAAAGGCAGCCAAATACGAAACCCACTATCGCCATATCGTAAAAGCGTATAAACAGGACTCGCTCCCGGAAGGTGAGAAAAGTCGGCTCGAGGGCGAGATGAAGAAGTTCAAATTGAAGCTGAAGGACATCAATGGGAGACTCGAAGCTGGGCTAGCTACGAAGATGCCCAAAGACCTTAAGCAGAGTGTCGAAGAGAAGGCCAGGGAGAAGGGCGAAAAGAAGGCTGAGGAGAAGACCGACGAGTATGCTCAAGTCGAACTGGAGAAGAAGACGGACAAGAGGGCAGACGAGAGGGTGGAAGAGACCGTCCAATGTAAGAGTAATCCCGAATGCTGTTCTTGTTTCTGATAACTTTCAGCTGTAGACACATCAAAACGAATTACACCTGCGGTCTCCGGTCTTGATACAGGCAAGTCCCATGCACCAGAATCCGATATACCTCCGAATGCTACCGCACAAGGTGCTACGAACTCGGCATCATCATCTCCAAACCTGCAAGAATATGTAAAAAAGTACAAGACGGTGTATGCCCTTGCTGTCAAAGCTTACAAACAAGACGGCTTGTCGGACGAGGAGAGGCGAAAGAGGAAAGAGCAGGTCAGGAGGGCGGACGAGAAGTTGAAAGAGGCTACTCAGGCGCTCGAGACGAGTACCTCGGATGGAGAGACCAAACAGCGTCCTCCAGAGAAGACAAAGCAGCTGGCGGGAGGGGGCGCATCGACTTCCGAACCCAGCAAAGCACCTTCCAAGTCATCTTCACCTGTGCCGCCCACTGCATCCGATGCCGAGCGTTACGTGGTTCAATACAAGGCCGCTTATCAACAGGCTATGAAAGAGTACAAGGCCTCTGGGCTCTCTGATGGTGAGAGGAAAGATCGGAAGGAGAAGGTGCGGCGCGCCGAGGCAAAGTTGAAGGAGGCCATGCAAGCCGTTGTAGAAGAGCCCAAGAAGATTCAAGAAGGCGGCGTTGACGAGAAGGTACCGCCACACTCGGGCACTAAAATCGAGGTCAAAGAGGAGGCTTTGCGCATGGATGTGAAGATCAAAGCAGACCCGACAAATGTCAAATCTCAAGCTGGCGACCAAGCGTCGGAGGCATCTGAAAATTGCGCCACTTCTTCTGTGAGCCCCAAAGCGCTGTCCTCCAGACAGCCACCTACTTCCCCGCCTGCTCCCCAAGACCCAGCCGGGATGGACAAGCGTCTCAAGCACTACAAAGGCAAATATACTACCCTCGTCAACGCCATGAAGGAGCAATCTCTCAGTGCCGAAAAGAAAGAAGCAATGTCGAGAGAAGCGGAGGGGCTGAAAGCGAGGGTGAAGGCTATGGAAGTGGAAGAGAGAAAGGGAGAGCACCCGAGAGAGGTCAAGGCTGATCGAACCGGCGTCAAGGCTGACCTCTCTGAGTCTGAAGGCAAATCTGAAGGCAAGGCTGATCGCAATGACTCAGGCGCATTGCCGGTTTCTCCCAAACCAGTACGCGCCGACAAGACGACCATTCTTGCGCATCACAAAGCAGAATATGCTCGTCTCGTCAAGTCGATCAAAGACGACTTGACGGCTCATGACAGGGCAGAAAAGATCAAAGAGGCTGACAAGCTGAAATCGAAGATCAAATCACTCATGGCCGACCTCCCAGACTCGACAGGGGACGAAAAACAGGAGACCTTGGCAAGCAAAGAAAAGGCTATTGGCAAAGCCGGAACCGACCCTACTGCTCCAGAGCTGACCCGAGCCCTCGCGCAAGTAGTATCCGATGAGAGACGAGACAAACAGAAGGGACCTCAAGAGGAAACATGGGCACCCCTGAATATAACAAAGAGTCAATCACCGGCGGACAAGCAGCTGGCCAAGTCTGCCTCGCAAGTCTCTCCCAAACAGTCTCGGCCTCGAGAGATCTTGCCTACATCCCAATCAACCTGGTCCAGCACACTTGTATCTCTCGCCAAATGCATAGGTATCCCTTTTTCCTTGCTCGCCTATACTGATTGAGAGGCTAACCGGGATGATAGACCTCGCCAACACCATCCTCAACACCCTCCACGAAACAACTCCAGAAGGCTCTAGCATCCTCAGCACCCTCGTTTCGAGAGTCATGACCAGCCTTCTCATGCAGCAGGACATCATCCAGTCTATGCGCAAGCTCTTGGGAGATGAGAACGCAGAGGCATCTGAGGAGTTTGTGCGCCACTTGAATGTGGTCAAGAACTTTCTCGAAGGGCTCTATTTGGGGCATGGGACTGGAAGAACGAAAGAGGTGAGGGAAGAGAGTGAGCAGATGATTGAGAAAGGTCAACAGAGCAAGTCGCCTCCAAGCAACATGAATAGCGCTGACAGACTTTGCAGATCTGGAAGCCGTATCGATCCAGAGCATAATTGAGTATCTATTGGGATTGACAGACTACCTGACGCCGGGGATGATTGCTGTGGCCAGAAGTACATTTGACGCATGGCGAACGGATGGCTTTACTCTGCAAAGGTACGTCCCCCTCATCAGTTGAGGGTTGCTCAAACGGCTGACGGTCTCATAGTTTTGTTCAAGCCATCATGGGGGTCAGGAAGGAGGTGCGAGCCGTACATGATCTGAAAGCCCGCGAAAGAGAAGAAGATGGCGCACAAAAGGCGAAAGGGCTGATGAGTGTGCTGGACATGGTAAGCCAAAAGCCATCACCTGCTCTACTGTAAGCCCGACTAACTGCCGATAGCTCTTGGCGTTCATCTCCCCCGAGACTTATCAACACGATGAAAGGGAGCGAGAAGAACTGATCGCAGTCTCGCAAACAAGGGAAGTCCATCGGTCTTCAAAACGCCTGACGTATATCAAGGGTGTGTCACCAGACACAGACTCCTCGAAAGCACTTGGATCGAGCGAAACCGAGCACCACCATACTGTCTCTGATATTTTTCACTTCCCTTTCCTCCACCGAGATTCCTCTACCTCATCTACCGCACCCTCTGCCACGCGAAGTGGGCCGAAGCCAATCGTGATGACGGCCGAAAAGCATGTTCACCAAACTTCCAAGGGGGATATATCCCACTCGCCCCTGAAACTTCCTCAGAAGACTCAGGACTTTTTGAATGGAAGTGGTGAGCCACCTCAGACTCTAGGACAAGACACAAAGTCGCCGCAAAATCTAACGTTCAATGATGATGAACGGCATAGAAGGCTGCATAGGGAAGGGTCGACCGATACTGACATCTCACCTTCGCGAGTGATCACTTTCAACTCTTCATCTCTCAATTCTCCTAGATCTCCGGTTCCGAACGCTCCTGAAGACGACACATGGTCCGCTATCTCCAGATACTCCCAATCATCTGCAAGTAGTTCATTGACGGCCACTACTGACGGCACTGTCAAGTCTGACCGAGATGCTGCTCGTCTCTTGGCGCAAGCTGACAGCGGGCCGCTACCTGTCAGACATGATGAGAGAGATGAGGTAGATGATATGCCGGACGAGGAACAGCTTGAGCCGAGTGCTGAGGAAGTGAAGAGGGCGGAGGATGTGTTGTACAACAAGGTGTTGTCACCTGGAGCTCCTGTCAGGCCAGCCAGGCGGGCGGCGGATAGGTTATAGGAGGTCACTATGGGTGGCTAGAGGATGCATACATACTCTACAGGCTCGACCCAGTCATGCCCTGCGGCCATCTTGCATGGAAATTTCGCGCCCAAGGCCCAAGGTTGACGCTTCCGGTAATCCAGGAACAATGACGTCGGAGAAAGATCTTCGCCCCGGGCACCGGCGCACCGGCTCAACAAGAAGCTTAATCGTGCCCTGGTCCGGTCTTTGGTCTTCATCTAATCTACAATCTCTGGTTACGTTGCGTGGTTGTACCGCAGCCCCGTCCTGTGCTGGTGCAGATGCACAGATGGCAGCAAGCGCTTGAACTGACATGCCAACAAGCGCCCAGCAGGTGCAGAAGGCGGAAGGACAAGGGGCAGTCACTTTAGGTCGTATCTCAGTTCCCATCTTTGTTTGGTTACATACCACCGCGCTCAACCCGGCAGCAAAGCCTTCTCTTTCCGGCGTTATCTATGATCTATAAGGGGCTTCTATCGCTCGATACAGCACATCTCAGTTGAAAATAGTACCAGACATGATGGCCATTAGTCGCTAGCTCAGCTCTGCAAAAGCCGGCGGGTTCGGCCGCCGAGAGCACCCTCCAAAAATGTAGAGATCAACGTCATGAGTTACATAACTTGGAGACAACTAATCTCTTTCATCCTCAATTTTTTCCTCGGCTCTCCTTGCTCCATGCACTCCATGTCTATCATGCCTCCACTTCTGAGCCAAAGAAAGCCAAGGGTCATCATCCGCGGGTACGTTTTGCATTTGGAGCCGTAGCCCGTAAAAATGTGATCGCCAGCCTGTGCATCATGGAGGGCGTGATATACATAGACACCGACTCAGTAGCCGCTAGGGACTGGGGGCATGCTATGCACGTATGAAGAGGAAATCCTTCCTAGCATGTTGTAGGGGCATGGCGGCCGAAAGCACGCAGCAGGATCTTGACTGTATGTACTTGTCGTACTCATGGAGCCGGAGTCGTACGCAGATGTCCAGGCGAAATCCGTCCACGATGGGAGGCATGGGAGGATGTCCGGGCTCGCTCTTTCCGGCCACCAAATAGGCTATCACTGAGATGAGTCGTAATTTGGTGATTGCTTAGCCGTTCGAAGCCCATATGACACATGAATTATGCTACCTGCACCAAAATCTCCCGGTCCCATGACGTCTTGATCCTTCTTCCCAAGAGAAAATAGCACGAAACGGCTCTATCAGGCTCTCAACCCTCTCCCCGTTGGCTGATCTGACCCTTGCTGATCATGACGATGATCTCACCGAACTTGGTGAAGACGTCTGCTTTGGAAAACGTCATATCTCTGACTCTCTCGTGACCCACTATATAGCTTGATCATTTCTTCTCTTTTTCCCATCCTCTTCTCACAAAGAACTACATTCGCTAATCGCCCCACCACATTTATCAAATCAGTAACCAAGAACCAAAGACCATGTCTGCTGCTACCACCAACTCCACCGCCCCCACCACTACCGCCAACGGGGCTACCACCGGTACCGGCTCTACTTCCATCACCCAGGGTGTCAAGGACTTCTTCAAGGGTTCTCACAAGGCCGACAGCACTGAGGTAAGTCTTCAGCATTGACACTTGATTTGCGTGGCTGACAAGATACCAGGTTTGCACCGAGCACGCTCCTGAAATTGTCCAGGAGCACGTTCGTCCCCAAGAGCACACCCAGACCGCTGAGGCCATCGACCGTGAAAGGCATATCCACCACCACCAGGTAAGCCTTCGTCTTCTTCTTTCTAGACCAGCTCTAACGCATTTCATAGCACCGAATCCAGCCCATCGAGCACAAGGTCGCCCTTGACCCCAAGCATGTTCACGTCACCGGTGCCGCTGTTGTCCGTGAGCACAAGGAAGACATGCTCCCCGAGCACCAGGAGACTCTCCACGCCCAGAGGACTTTGCACAGCAACCAGCAGACTGCCGGTGACGTCGAGAAGTCTCATGCCCACATCGGTACTCACATCAACACTCACGAGCACCACCACATTCACGAGACTAGTAAGCTATTGTCCTTACTTTGATTTCGAGCTTCGAGCTGACACCTTCTGCAGTCCAGCCGGTGATCCAGAGGGAGACTGTTCAGCCCACCGTCGTCCACCACACCGCCGCCATCCACGAGAAGGTCCACGAAGCGCCCATCGTTCACGAGGTCACCACTCTCCCCGCTATCGGCCACGACCAGTTCTTGAAGCTCAAGGAAGGTCTCTCCGGTGCTACCCACTCCGACAAGTCTCACTCTCACCAACATTGTAAGTGTATCTTTCCTTGGCAACAGCACAATACCTGACTTTCTTCCAGACGAGGGTGCTCCTCGAGTCGGCGGCCACACCTCTCAAACTGGTACCACTTCCTCTGCCGCCCCTTCGACCACTCAGGGCGCCACCACCACCATCTAAACTACATAGTCAATTAATAATCTTCATTGTACGGGGTTCTAGGGGGCTTGCGTAGGGGTAGAGCAAGCGATCTCAAGTCTGAAGTTTTCATCTGTAGCCAATAGCATCTTAATTCGTTATAACAGTAAATACACGTTTCGTTATCATGTTTATGCAAAGACATACATGATAGACCTGTCACTGTGCTCAGAAATCGTTCCGGGGCTCAGGCGGCATCGGAATGTGAGACATAATTGTGAAGATACATATGTCATCGATAAGGTCGTTTCAGATATTTGGCCCTTTTCACAAGTTCGCGGCCATGATGACGTTGATGCAGGGGCGATAACGAATGCACTCGGGCAAGCCTTCACTTGCAATCTCGTCGTGACAGCATCTCCGGCCATCTATTCGCGATGTGATATATTCGTATCATGGTGAAAGATCGGACTCGCTGGACGAGTCTGAGTCTGAACCGGCCGTCAGTGTGCGTCGCGTTGGTTGGCTCTCCTTGACACCTTTACAACCATAAGGAAGATGAGTACTGACCGTAGTCCACAAGGTATCGCTCAAATCCAGGACCTCCAATCTCCATACCGATTTGCGTCATCTCTTCTACATGTGCCATGCGCTGCTCTCGTCGCCTCCATCTTTCTTCCAGCTGATCCAAGGCATACTGGCCACTCTCTATCGCCGGCGTCCAATTCAAATCTCTTCCAAACTCCCACCCTTCCCTGCAGCGCCATACACCAGTACCTCCCATAGGTCTTACAGATAGTCTGGGTGCTCGAAGTGTCGGAGACAGGTCGACAGTGGCGACAGTGGAATCCGAGTCGTATTCAGAGCCAGAGGATGAATCAGAGTAGAGTGACGAGGAAGAACCCGAGTCTGAGATCTCTTCATTAGCGGCCAAGGGCTTGAGGGGAGGCAAAAGTGACGTTGGGGGACAGCACTCGCTCTTAGCCAAAGATGGGGTCGATGAAGCACATGAAGCTGTGTGTGTTCCGGGAGGAGTGGTGGCTGAGGACGCGGTAGTAGTCGGCGAGGTGGTGTGGAATCCAGAGCTCTCCCCGAGCGATGAGGAGGTGGTACCGGGCTGAAGAAGAGCACGCAGGGGGTTGCGTGGCGGAGGAGTTGGCGGTTGAGCAGGTAGTGTCCGAGTTGTCGTCTCGGAAGGAGCCTCGTCGTCCACAGTCACGATGCTTGCCTTCTCCCATATCTCTTTCAATCTGAATGCTGTTCCTTGAGCTTCATCACATATACCATCCTCCATTCGGTGGTGATAAGTCCTCGAACTAGTACGCTCTGACTCCTGAACAGAAATCTGATACTCGTCTCTGAGATGAGGATGTTTTGCGAAGTATTCGGCGTACTTTGGTGAGGGTTTAGGCGAGGGATGAGCTGGGATGGGCGGGACGGCAATGGGAAGAGACTGGAGACTATACGCAGACAGAGGAAGGGTGCTCGGCATTCCGCAGGACATCGCGTAGTACTCATGTTCCATGGCACGCCCGTGACTGACCGTATTGGCTGACCTAGCGCTTTCGGATCCCTCCTGTGCTGTGTACACTTGGGGGCTCATTTGCTGCCACCCATGGTCATAGAAAGTTGATGGACGATAGTAGCCTCTATGGACAAGGGCCGAGGCCAGAGGTGAGCGCGTGTGATCAGGGAAAGTGGGTTGAGCGGGGTTGTACGGCGAAGGGTAGAGAGGAGGGCTGCGATACACATGAGGGTATGTTCTCCCCCACCATCCGGGAGGTGGAATGAATTCCGGCTGACATGACTCTTGCGCGGAGACGGGCCGCGATCCTGGCCTTGAAGCGGTCAGAGAAGGTTGATGGGGGCGGGCGAGGGAGGCGTAGGGGATGGGCTGGGGAGGCGAGACTGCCATCGAGGTGCAAGTGATAGAAGATGATGATGTGATATGCTGAAATGTATCGAGAATCAAGATGGTGGGCGTTGGGTCATGGTGGTTGAGTCAACCGGGTGGAAAAGCGGAATGGAGCACTGGCGGCCCGAGCGCAACATCTTGCAACACGTCGTGCGAGCCATATCCGGAAACATGACTGGCGATGAAATGGTATTCGATACAGTAGCAACCGAGGCCAACTATGCATGGGTCATAACAGAAATTAAGCTGAAATAAGGAAATCTTCCGCTTCTAACACTTCTTTCGCACTCTCTATTCTAGAACACACCATCTAGTCGACGTCCATCTCCTCGACAGTAGCTTCGGGCTGCTCCTCAGCCTTGGGCTCCTGTTGGGGCTCAGGGGCGGGGGTCTCAACCTTAGCCTTGGGCTTGGGCTTGTTGAGGATAGCATTGCTGCTGTAGACAACGTCCTCTCGCTTGGTGTTGATCTCGGCGGAGGTGATGATGGGGTTGACGTTCTTGGGCTTCTCAGATTGACGGAAGAGCTGGTTTTCGAGCCAGTGTTGAGTGTTGGCACACTTCTCGATCTGCGACCGTGTCAGTGTCGCTCAAAACAATTGACAGATGGTCTACTCACAACCTTGTTCTTCTCGGCCTCCTCGATGTGGGCGTACTTTTCGTCGTCACCCTGGGCAGCAGTCAAATAGGTGTTCAAAGCCTCCTTAAGCGCAGCAGCGGCCTTGGGCCTCTCCTCGGTCTCCTTCCACCTCAGGTAGATGGGGTCACCCATGACCTTGAGGGCATCGAGCTTGGCGACGTAAGCAGACTTGTTGGCGTCCTCACCCTCCTCAGAGTAGAGCCAGTCCTCGGCCTCCTGGAGACCCTTGAAGAGAGCCTCCTTCTCCTGGGGCTGAACGTAGACGGCGTATCGGTCGTCGAGCTTGCCTCGGGTGTCGTAGACGTACTCTTCAAGAGCGTTCTTACGGTCCTATAGAACGAGTCAGCAAAGTCACAGCTGAAAAAAGAAGGGGCTCACCTCAGTCTCGAGCACCAACTTGTCGTCGGCGTGCATCTTACCCTCAGACTCGGTCAAGTCGTTGACCTTGTCCTGACCCAAACCAGTGTACTGACCGACAGTGGGGCAGTCACCCTTCCTCACAACCTTCTTGACCAACTTCTTCTCGACAGTAGCCTCCTCGCCCTCACCAACGGTGACCTCCTCCTCCTTCTCGACCTCCTCAACGACGTAGGCGTTCTCAAAGTTCAAGATACCGTGCAAATTGAGACGGGCCTTCACCTTGACAATAGCAAGCTCGCCAGAGGCAGGAACCTCGACGTTCTTGACGGTGAGCTTGCCGATCCAGGGGTTGATACCCTTAGGGAGGGTGGCAGGCTCGGCGTAAGAAGCCTCGAGGGTGAAGGGACCCTTTCGGTAGAAGGTAAGGACCTTGGTGGAGGGGATGGGGTTACCAGTACCAAAGACGGTAAGCTCGGTGTCCTCGTCGGGGTTTCCGGCCTCCTTCTCCCATGAGACCTTGATAGGGTAGGCGGTGATGTCGTGAACGGCAAACTCCCTGACTCGGAAGACGGGGGAGAGGGTGGCACAGGCAAAGGTGGCACCTCGGGCGATGGCCTCGTCCTGGTTGGTGGTGAAAGAGAGGGTCTTGCCGCCGAAGAACTTGGAGATTCGCTCCTTGATGGCGGGGACACGGGTAGAACCACCGACACACTCGACAGCGTCGACCTGCTCGATGGTCAAACCAGCCTTCTCGAGGGCCTCAGCAAGGGGGTTGCTGACTCGGTCGAGGAGGTGAGCGGTGAGCTCCTCAAAGACCTCTCGTTTCAGGGTAGAGTTGGCGTCAATGTCGTTCATCAAAGACTCGACGTTGAGAGGAGCCTCGCCGTTGGCGGAGAGAACCTTCTTGAGACGCTCACAACCGGTGGTAAGACGGAACACAGCCTTGGGGGAGGAGAGGACATCGATCTTGTACTTGGTCTTGAACTCCTCGGCAAAGTGCTGGACAAGGGCAAAGTCAAAGTCTCGGCCACCGAAGTGCCTGTCGTAGGCGGTGGACTTGACGGTCAGTTGACCCTTGGAGAAGGCGACAACGGCGACAGAGTAGTCAGAGTGACCGACGTCAACAAAGACAATGTTTCTGGGGGTCTCGGGGTCCTCGGGGAGGTCGGCCTTGGTGATACCGTAGCCGAGGGCGACAGCGGTAGTGTCGTTAATGAGTCGGAGGGCGTTGAGACCGGCAATGTTGGCGGCGTCAAGCAAAGCTCGTCGCTGGACGTCGGTGAACCATCCGGGAACGGCAATGACGACGTCAGAGACGGCCTGCTTGAGCTCGAAGGAGGCAGTGTCCTTGAGCTTGCCGAGGTAGGCAGCGGTGAGCTGGGTGAAGGAGAAGTCGGTGGGCTCGCCAAGGTAGTCGACCTGGGATCATTAGCTACGTAAAAAGACATTTCTGGATCAACTCACCTTGATACCGACTTCACCAGCAACGTCAACAAGCTGAGCGTTGATGAACTTCTTCTCAATCTCAGACACTTCGGGGTCGTTTGCTGTTCTACCGATCAACCTCTTCAAGGATCCGATGGTGTTCTTAAAGTTGGAAGTCTCGGCAGTCTTGGCAGATTCACCGATGAATCGCTGACGGGGTGTGAAAGAGACGAGAGAGCTGTGACGAAGCGTTAGCTCTTGGACGTTATCTCTGTGCTCTCCTGATCATCTAGGTCCTTCCACGGCGTTCCTTTAACGTTCATTCGCCACTTTCACCTGGGACACACACTTCCCCAGCTGTTCTCTCTTGAAAGTCATGGCCTGTCCCCTAGACATGGTGGCAGCGTATCAACAGGTCGCGAGCCACGTGGATACGTCGTGGCGGACTTTTCGCCATCCGACTGTTCGCAAGTGCCCTCCGCCTTAGTCGCTTCAATCTCGTGGAAAAGACCTAGGGTATCAAGAGCACTTGTGGATATCAACTCACGGAGTAGCACGGTTGGAAACCTCGTTGACGATGATGTCAATACCCCTGTGTCGGGCGACACCAATCTTGGAGGAAAGGTTTCCGAGATCAATACCAACAACACTCTGTCACAAAGTCAGCGCTGCGCCTGGTCGGGTGAGCAGGAGAGTTGAGCTTACGGCCATTTTGTCTGATATGTATAGTTTTGGGTGGTGTTACAGAAAAGGGAGGTAGAAGTGAGAACACGTCGCAGAGGTGCAAAAAGAGACGAGATCACGCAACGGAACCAAAAATTCGACATTCGCATCGAGTGCTCCAGAATTCGCTCGAAGGTTTTCGGCGGCGGCGGGCGCGGGGGGCGGACATGACCGCCCACGCACACAGGGTTGAATGATGAGGTGAGCCATATCGAAGTCGGTTTGGTGTGTATACGGCGGACGTTGCGGCGCATTTCCACCACATAGAGGCTAGTCGCATACGGCCAGTGGGTAAAAAGAGAGAAAAGTTGGTCTGCAGTGTTCCAAGATCATCTCGGCCGCGGGCGCGTACTTCTTTTGACATTGGTCTGTCTCTGACAAAGAGGTTGGGCAATAACATGTCTGTAGTCTGCAGTCTCTTCAAGCATGCAAGGATTAGTGCTATGTATGTTCCTCGCCGTATTCCCCTTTCGAAGAGCCACCGTACGATTCCCTAATCTTCTTGAGTTGAGTCCTTGACAGAGAGTTGCACTTTTACGTAAGCAATGACGTCCATCTTCTAGAGAGTTCTGCATCTTCGTAGCAACACCTCGCATTCCCATCTGCGCGACTTATAACCCACCCGTACTTGCACGCGAGCGTCTTCTTTGCCTCAAACTGCAAATTGGAAAACATTACCACAATGGTCAACAACACTGAATATTACAAGGTGAGCATCACCACGCGACCACCGCACCACTGGGCTATTGCTGACGGTCTTTCTTCAGATCTTGGGCGTTGGCAAGGACGCCAACGAGACTGAACTCAAGAAGGTTAGCTCTCACTATGCATGCCTGTGAACCGTGTACTCACTCGTCTATAGGCCTACCGCAAAGAGTCCTTGAAATGGCACCCGGACAAGAACCCAGGCGACAAGCGCGCCGCGGCCGAGGAAAAGTTCAAGAAGATTGGAGAAGCTTACGAGGTCCTCTCTGACACTGTGCGTATACACATCACCATCCGTTGTCAATGTGAAACTGACTGTGATGACAGAACAAGAGAGAGATCTACGACCAGCTTGGTGAAGAGGGGTTGAAGAATGGAGGCGGCGGCGGCGGAGGTGGTGGGTTCGGAGGGTTCCCGGGAGGCGGAGGTGGACACTACAGTGCTGCCGACCCCAACGACATCTTCAAGTGAGTTCACAAGACCTTCAGGCTCTTTCTGCCTAGTCCGACAGTAGCTGATACCTTTGTTCTAGCACCTTCTTCTCCAGCATGGGCGGCGGTGGAGGCGGACATGACGACATCTTCTCCTCCTTTGGCGGTGGCTCTTCGTTCGGGGGTGGTGGTATGGGAGGTGGCCGTGGTCCCCGGGCACGAACGCGGGCAAGCGGAACGGGCGGCGGTATGCCTGGCGGTTTCGGTGGTGGCTCTGCCGACCCTCCTCCTCCTGTGGGCGAAATCATCAAACCTCTCGCTCTTACGCTCGAGGAGCTGTACAAGGGCGGCACCAAGAGGCTCAAGATTACAAGACACTTGCAAAGCGGAGGACAGGCGGAGAAGATTCTGGAGGTGGCGTACAAGGCGGGCTGGAAGAAGGGCACAAAGATCAAGTTTGCGGGTGCTGGTAACGAGGACGAATACGGACAAGCTCAGTAAGTTATTTCCAACTGAGACTAAAATGCCAAGCTGACGAGAAATTAGAACGGTTGCGTTTGTGGTGGAAGAACGACCTCATAACCGATTCGAACGTGTTGACGACGACCTCGTCACCAAACTCAACATCTCGCTGTCTCAAGCCCTTCTCGGCCCCGACGGTGGAGGCGCCATCACCAAGGAAGTGGAGCAGCTGGATGGTAGGAGAATCCAGGTTACTTTGCCTGAAGGAGTGAGTACTCTCCTTGATATCTGCGCAAGAGGACGGAAGCTGATGAACCCTAGCAAATCGTCCAACCGGGACAAGAGACGCGAATTCAAGGAGAAGGCATGCCCGTCTCCAAAGCCAGTTCGGCCAAGAGGGCCGGAGATCTTGTGGTCAAGTGGAACGTCGTCTTCCCCACCAGAATCTCCCCAGAGCAGAGGAAAGAGTTGCGCAAGGTGCTTGGTTAAGCGCTGGAGGTGTCAATAGAGGAGTCTGAAGAATAGAATTTTGGGAAGAAGGGATCATTCAGTAGTCCCCCATAAAAGACAATATTAACACTTGACGATTAATGCATATTTGTATCGCTTTCGCAATGCGCGTCTATCCCAAGAGGTGAATACAAACAAATAAGACTCGCTACACTAGGCGAGGTTGATATCATTCAGGGCACAACAGACTGCCGCTCTGTGTATTGTCAGTTACGAACGGCAAGCGATGAACGGTCCATACCTGTGATGTCCATCGTACTGCCGCACAGTCTCTCCCAAGCTCAAATCCCACAACCTCGCAGCATGATCGCTCGACGCTACCTCCCATCAGCTCACATATCTATACCAGGAGACCAACTCACCAGTGACCAAATAAGCACTATCCGCACTAAAAGCAGCATCCCAAACCCATCTCTGATGCCCCACCAACGTCTTTTCCAATGTATAATCGATCCCCGCGGTGGACCAAACTTTGACGGTATGGTCGGCGGAGCAGGTGGCGAGATATTTGGTGTCGGGGGATAAGATGCAGCGGGTAATGTACTTGGTGTGGGCGCGGAACGAGGTTACGGGGATGAGGTTGGCGTTGGCATTGGGGACGGGAATGATGCGCCAGACGTAAACCATGCCCTGAGAGATGGTTAGCTGATGAAACTAGAGTGAGGAGAGAGACTTGCATTGTCGTTGGCGGCTACCAGGGTATTCCCATCCGATGATATACAGACTGTTCTTATAGGAACATCCTCGTCCGGAACCTATCGCCATCAGCCTTGCTTTTTTTGAAATGAGATATACTCACAAGCTCGTGTGTACAGCTGTTCTCTGCCAAATCCCAGATCTTGACACTTCCCGACTGATCACAACTTATAAGTTCTCCCTGGTTCGGGTGTATCACAACGTCGTTCACTGGGCAGTCGTGTGTGTACATTCTTTGCGTTTGCGCCGTCCTACCTCTCTTGTCAGTCACAAGCATTACTATACAGGGGAGAGGTAGTTTACCGGGTATCCCATACTTTGACACATCCGTCTTCACCGCCAGTCACAATCCATTTCCCTAGAGCGCTATAGGCGAGCGCAACGACGTTACCGCTGTGTCCTTCCAAGCTGGCTATCTGCATATCACATTAGTCACTTGGTCTTATGTTGCTCGGGCATACATACAGGAGTGTTTGACATGGATGAGATATCCCAAATGCTTCGCAAATATCAGCTTGGTACTTGATCAATATTCAAGGTAGCGACGTACCGAACCGTGTTGTTTCCTGCAGCAGCAACGAACGCCTTGTTGGGGCTGATAGCCAGCCTATTGACTTGTTTCTGTACGCCTCCTGTCAGCAATCAAACAACAGTGATTCTGAGGAGTTGAGACTTGCCCAGCCTGGTTGAAGTGTGATCTGGCGACAGCAGATACCACTCCATGCTTCCCAAAATCGTATCGTATGGTCGTCTATGGATATATCATCAGCTGAAGGTCATCTCCAGTGCAACCTCTTCTCGCCTCATATCAAAGAGGCGCGTAGAGGATAGGAGTGATGACTTACACCCGGCGGTACACAGAATCACGCTCATCTCTGCTGGTTGGCCCTGGGCTGAGTCGGAATTGTACTCTTGGGAGGACGCCGGTGGGGGGGTTGCTGTGGACGCCATTTTGTAGAAAATGGAAAAGAAGGTGGGCGAGAGAGAGCCAGTGGTGGAGGGGTAGTCAAGATAGGGAGAGCACAAGCAGGCTCTGCGGGGGTTAGAGGTTATAGATCTCGTGACATCACGATATTTGTCATGCGGCCTGTTGTCGGTGGAAGCTGAGGTTGAGCTGAGTGCACGGGAGGGCATGCAGCAATCCTTCGTCTTGTAACGTATACATATATCCACAATGGTCGGCTCCTTATCCTCCGCCATGAAGCGTAGAGATCTTCACCCCTCGGAAAGCTACAGGAATTCGCGAAACGGTTCAGCGAACGTTCCCGTCAGCACCCTCTCTGACCGACGCACCGGCAGACACCTTTCCCGTCACAGAACACCCATAAGACCCTGTTCAGCGTATAAAGGAGCTGAGTGTTTTTCCCAAATACATGAATACTGAGAAAGGAATCGTTATCTCGTGGTGTAAAGCGGCTCGCAGAGAGGATGCACGGTGAAGCTCTGAAGGTCAATTGGGCTTTCCACTCTATGAAGGAACATGAGACGAGCCTCAGCGAGCACAGACCTCACCGCTCGAGCAACTTGGCGCCTCACGAGGTAGTGGAATACCCCGAGATACCACACACCATGCAGTTCTGCGCGATACGGAAGCAGGCTCGACAAGTGCGCAGAAAGGAGTCGGACGTTTCGCTGGTTGCGTGGTTCACGCTGGTTGCGTGGTTCATAATAAGCTCTTGCTAATTTTTCCATCGGGTGCAGGACTGCTGACAGCCCTTTTGGATACTCTTCCTATTATTACTTGTTGTGGCCTCTTCCGTCTCAGCGCTTCATCCAAACATCCAGTATGCCATTCCAAAGCGCCCTCCCTTGCAAACAGCTTCACTGTAGCCATAGAGCAGTCACCGTCGGTGCACTGCGGCTGCGAACGAGAAGATAGCTGACGGAACACGTGAGTGGATGGAGCATTGCCCATTCTGTCAACAAGGAATATCAGGAACACACCAAAAGGATGACGGCGAATGACGCACAGACGCGATGACGTAGGAAGCAACCCGAATGGCGCTATGTATATAACCCATCTCCCGCTTTATCCCCTGCCACTTCCAACTTACATTCAACTTACATCCCCATCCATCCACACACACAAACACACACAATGGTCGACCTCGGAGCCCCCATCGGAACTCACAACGCTAGCGAATACCTCCAGCAGGAGAAGGCTGGCTTCAACCACGGCGTCGGCGGCGCGCACGCTTCTGGCGGTATGTCTCCCATCCGCTTTGTAATGTTCTTTCTTACACATCCATAGGTATCCCCACTGGCACTCCCATTGCCGACAAGTTTGGCAACAACACCACAGGTACCACCGGAGCGTCTACCACCGATAAACTCGAAAACGCTCTCGACAGTTATGGTTCCCATGGAACCTCGGGTACTCGAGGTGCGGGTGTAGGCAGTGGAAATG
Source organism: Cryptococcus floricola (assembly GCA_006352305.1). Taxonomy (NCBI): domain Eukaryota; kingdom Fungi; phylum Basidiomycota; class Tremellomycetes; order Tremellales; family Cryptococcaceae; genus Cryptococcus; species Cryptococcus floricola. Next base: position 68,424 of record RRZH01000008.1, on the reverse strand, counting down.
CTGTCGGTGGCCAGTATGCTGGCAGCGGTACTAATGATGGCCTTACCGGACAAAGTGAGTTGTGAAAACACATGCGCAGTTGAAGGATGGCAGGCTGACGTGATGAAGGCGGCGCGCACACCACTGGCGCGGGCTACTCTTCGTCCACTTCTGCCGGCGTCCCCGGAGGTTACCCCAGCGGCCAGACCACTTCTGGCTCTCACGGTGCCCGAGATGCTGCTCTTGCCGGAACTGCTGGTGGAGCTGCGGGTGGGGCCGGCGTTCTTGCAGGCGACAAGTACGGTTCTTCCAAGTCGGGACCCACTTCTGGTGCCGCCTATGGCTCCGACCCTACCTCCCAGTCTGGTGCTTACGGCTCTGGCGCGGGTGTCGGTCCCAACAGCGGATCCACCGGACAATACGCTTCTACCACTGGCTCTAAAGCTGGCGGCGTCCCCGGTTCCACCACTTCTGGCTCTCACTCTGGGCTTGGAAAGGGCGCTGCCCTTGGTGCTGGAGCCGGTGCTGCTGGAGGAGCCGGTGCGGGTGCGCTTGCAGGCCACCACGGCTCTTCCGCCCAAGACCCGTCTTTGACTTCTGGCGCTCAAACTTCTTCTTTGGCTTCCGGCGCTCAGGACCCATCTTTGACTGGAACTCGAGGAGCTGGCGTTGGCGCTACTGGTGCTGGTGTTGGAACTGGCGCTGGTGTTGGCGCCGGAGCTGGAGCTGGAGCCGCTTCCCTCACTGGATCTTCAGGAAGCGGAGCTGGCAAGTACGGCCGAGGCACCCACAACCCCAACATTGGTCGTAAGCCCCTCTCTCTCCTCCCCATCATCATACTGATCCCACCGTAGAGCCCATCTCCGACCCCAAATCTCTCGACACTGGCGGTCCCCACTCTCTCGTGTGGGACGCTGCTACCGGTAAGTATGTGCACCGACGTGAACTCACCGGTGGTGTCGGGAGCACTGGCGAGGATGTTGTGAAGGGCGCTGCCAAGAGGGCCCTCTAAGAGAACGGAAAAGGGACTAGAAGTACAAGCAGCTTAATAATATTTGTAGCGAGATATATGAATCGTGTAGCCTATTGCCGCGTAGCCGTCTAGCCGTGGTACAGCATATCGTCCGTCCATTAGTCCATTGTTGCAATAACACCTCTATCATGTGGCAGATCTCTGAATGATATATCGTTCAACAGATCCAACGCTTTGAAACCAATTGGAGCCCCGAGAGAGCGATAAATCACCTACGTGAGATCACCTCGCATCGTAGCCGCAAGCGCACCCGCAATCGTTATCTGCGGCAGGGAATGATAACGTTGGAACGACGCGTCGCGTGCCTCATCTGAGCTCTCTTTGAAGGCCTGTACAGTTGTCCCGAACCACACTCTGCAAGTATACACGTATAGGTACCCCCCATGCATGCCCAGCCACCCCCTAGGCGAGCCTACAGCCACAAGCGGGCCTCTCCACCGTGCCTTAATCTATTATCACTCCCACGTGGCATGGTTTTTTCTTCGCTTGACCGACCGAAATTGAGTCGCATCTTGACTTTCTCTACCACTTTGCTATCAATCCTCTCGCGGGCATCCCCAGCCCTTCCCACCACAGCCATGCTCCGAACCCTCCCCCGTGCCCGTGCTGCCCTCCGCCCCCGAGCCTTCGCCCCTCTCCCCCGCGCATCCCTTATCAGGAACTATGCCGTCGCTGCCCCAGCAGTCGGCTCTTACTCCCAGGTAGACGGCGAGCCCACCCTCAACTCTCCCTCCGAGCTCGCCAGGAAGATCTCTGCCCAGGTTCTGCCAAAGCTCGAGAAGCCTGATGTGAAGAAGGTCTTGGTTGTTGGCAGTGGTGGTCTCTCCATCGGCCAGGCTGGAGAATTTGACTACTCTGGTGAGTCCTTTCAACGAGCAATTGAGCTTGGCTGACGTTATGATCAGGATCCCAGGCTATCAAGGCTCTCCGAGAGTCAAATATCGAGACTATCCTCATCAACCCCAACATTGCTACCATCCAAACATCACACCACCTTGCCTCTGAAATCTATTTCCTCCCCGTCACGCCCGACTATGTCGCGTACGTGCTCGAAAAGGAGCGCCCAGACGGTATCCTCCTGACCTTTGGTGGTCAGTCCGCCTTGAACGTCGGTGTGCAGCTCGAAAAGATGGGTGTCCTTGAGCGATTGGGCGTTAAGGTGCTCGGTACGCCTATCAGGACTTTGGAGGTCTCTGAAGACCGAGACTTGTTTGTCCAGGCCTTGAACGAGATTGATATCCCCGCTGCTCAATCGACCGCCGTGTCGACTGTCCAGGCCGCATTGGATGCGGCTGCCGAGATTGGCTACCCCATCATCCTCCGATCGGCGTTCTCGCTTGGTGGTTTGGGATCCGGTTTCGCGCACAATGCTGAAGAGCTGGAAAACTTGGCGTCCAAGTCGCTTTCGCTCTCACCGCAAGTGTTGATTGAAAAGTCCTTGAAGGGCTGGAAGGAGGTCGAGTACGAGGTTGTCCGTGATGCTGCCGACGTGAGTTTTCCTCCTGACCTTTTAGACATTGCTGACGCGCGCAGAACACCATCATTTGCTGCAACATGGAAAACTTTGACCCCCTCGGTACGCACACTGGTGACTCTATCGTCGTTGCCCCCTCCCAAACTCTCTCCGACGACGAGTACCACATGCTCCGATCTGCCGCCATCAAGATCGTCCGACACGTCGGTGTCGTCGGTGAATGCAACGTCCAGTACGCCTTGGACCCCAACAGCAAAGACTACAGGGTTATCGAGATGAACGCCCGTCTCTCTCGATCCTCTGCCCTTGCTTCCAAGGCTACCGGTTACCCCCTTGCCTACACTGCCGCCAAGATTGCCCTTGGCCACACCCTCCCTGAACTTCCCAACGCCGTCACAAAGTCCACCACCGCGTGCTTTGAGCCTTCCCTCGACTACATTGTCACCAAGATCCCCAAGTGGGACTTGGCCAAGTTCCAGCACGTCGAGAGGAACGTCGGCTCTGCGATGAAGTCGGTCGGTGAAGTCATGGCTATCGGTAGGACCTTTGAAGAGTCGCTCCAAAAGGCTATCAGGCAGGTCGACCCCAACTTCTGTGGGTTCGACGCCTACTGGAAGCCCGACGACATGACTACTGCCTTGACCGAGAACAATGACCGACGACTATTTGCCATTGCTCACGCGATGCTCAACCTCGACTACTCTGTCGACAAGCTTCACGACCTCACCAAGATTGACAAGTGGTACCTGTACAAGCTTGAAAACATTAGCAACGTCTACAAGACTCTCCAAAACACTCCCTTTGAGAAGATCGATAAGGAGCTTTTCACCACTGCCAAGAAGACTGGTTTCAGTGACTTGCACATCTCCCAGTTGGTGAATGTCAAGGAGGACGAGGTGCGAGCTGCCCGAAAGGCCGCTGGCGTGACTCCCTTTGTCAAGCGAATCGACACTCTTGCTGCCGAGTTCCCCGCCTACACCAACTACCTCTACACCACCTACAATGCCTCTACCCACGACCTCGAGTTTGAGGAGAATGGCACTATGGTTCTCGGTTCCGGTGTCTACCGAATCGGTTCTTCCGTCGAGTTTGACTGGTGTGCCGTCACCTGCTCTCGAGCTATCCGATCTCAGGGCAAGAAGACCATCATGATCAACTACAACCCCGAGACTGTGTCTACCGACTTTGACGAGGCCGACAGGCTCTACTTTGAAGAGCTCGGATGGGAGCGAGTCATGGACATTTACGAGCTTGAGGGCGCCGACGGTGTCGTCGTCTCTGTCGGTGGTCAGCTTCCCCAGAACATTGCCCTCCGACTCAAAAAGTCTGGCGTCAACGTTCTCGGTACCGACCCCGAGCAGATTGACAATGCGGAGGACCGACACAAGTTCTCTTCCATCCTCGACTCTATTGGTGTCGACCAGCCCGCTTGGACTGAGGCTACCTCCCTCCAGGCCGCCAAGGACTTTGCCGCCCAAGTCAACTACCCCGTCCTTATCCGACCCTCCTACGTCCTGTCTGGTGCTGCCATGAACGTCGTCTGGGACGAGGGAGAGCTCGAGGCCAAGCTTACTGCCGCCGCCGACGTTTCTCCTCTCCACCCTGTCGTCATCTCCCAGTTCATCGACAATGCCCAGGAAATCGACATTGACGCTGTTGCCCACCAGGGCAAGCTCCTCGTCCACGCCGTTTCCGAGCACGTCGAGAACGCTGGTGTCCACTCTGGTGATGCCACCCTCGTCCTTCCTCCCTTCTCCCTCAAGGAGAGGGACATGGAGAGGCTTAAGGAGATTGCCGAAAAGGTCGCCAAGGCTTTCGACATTTCCGGTCCTTACAACATGCAGATCATCAGGAAGCCCGAGGAGAATGGTCAGGAGGCCGAGTTGAAGGTTATCGAGTGTAACCTCCGAGCGAGTAGGAGTTTCCCCTTCGTCTCTAAGGTTCTCGGTAAGAACTTTATCGATGTTGCCGCTGCTGCCATCACGTAAGTCGCTTTTATCGATGATGAGATCGTGCTAATGAGAACAGCGGCACCAACGTCCCCGAGCCCATCGACTTGATGAAGGAGCAGCGAGACTATGTCGCCATCAAGGTGCCCCAGTTCTCCTGGACCCGATTGCCCGGTGCCGACCCCTTCCTTGGTGTCGAGATGGCCTCTACTGGTGAGGTCGCCTCCTTCGGTAAGGACGTACACGAAGCCTACTGGGCCGCGCTCCTCTCCGTCAACGGCTTCAAACTCCCCAAACCCAATTCCGGTATTCTGCTCGGTGGTGACATCACCCGTGCCGAGCTTCCTTCCATTGCCAACAACTTGATCAGCTTGGGCTTCAAGCTGTACACTTACGACCCCAGGGTCGAGGAGTTTATCAACCAACAACCGTACTTGGCGATCAAGAAGATCTTTGTCCCTGTCAAGGACAAGAGAAAGTTGAGGGAGGTGTTGGAGGAAAACGAGATCTCTTGTGTGATCAACGTTTCCAGGTCTAGGGCTGCTACCACCGCCGACGAGGACTACGCCTCCAGGAGGGCCGCTGTCGACTTTGGCATTCCCGTAAGTCTCTTGATGTCTTGTTTGGTCACTGCTAACACCTTATCTAGCTTATCAACAACGCCAAGCTCGCCGTGCTCTTCACCGAGACTCTCAAACAAAAGTTCCACCAATCACCCTTGCCTTACGTTGAGGGTACCAATCCCCCAGAAGTCAGGTCTTGGAGGGAGTTTGTTGGTGAGGAGAGGGCCTACTAAGGCGTCTGTCTAGAAGGCGGGGAGTATAGGCATAGTTTCATTTCCATTCTCATATTATATCATAAGGAGCAGCAGTTGTACTTAGATACGGGGACTTTACAAAGCAATAGATACGGGCCATGCATTCTGCTATGTATGTGGACGTGGGACACTCTTCCAAACGGATTGTTTTGACTTTTGAGAGCACACGTCCATGTCCGGACAGACAGTACCCGAGCGCCGATGTCCGCAGAGAGTCGACTTCACGTCAAGGTGACATCTCGTCTCTCTGCTTCACGTCAACCAACCTTCTTGCAAGATGGGCGACAACGCTCAACGCTCCCAGCCCCTCCCCCTCCCCCCCGGCGCTGCTCAGCCTCCCCCCCGCATCCCGAGTCCAGCCCCGAGCCAGCTCTCAGAGTTCGCATCGGTCAACGGCACAGCAAACGGCCTCTACGGCTCGACCTCGAGACGCCCTCTACCCCAACCTTCGCCTTCAAAGTCAAGCCTGATCCCCAACCGCTATCCAAATCGTCACCAAGGCGACACCGAGGCGCCGCGAAGTGTGTCGGGGCGGAGAGCTTTGCCTACCCCTCCCGCGGTTTCCAACGGCGTAGGGTCGAGAAGCGATGAAGCGCCGCGAAGTCGTGCGCTGCCTACACCACCGAGCGGACCACCACCACCTCCTCCCCCACGACCTCCCTCAGATCATACGTACATGGTTACTCGGGCCAAGCCTCCTTTGCCTGTTCAGCCTGACAGAGCTGCGGCATTGCGATCCGGGGGCTCCTCGTCGTCCATGTCGACTGGTCAGAGCTACCGTCCGGAATCCGAGCGCAGCTCTATCTATACGTCCGAGTATGCTCCCTCGGACTATAGTCGCGATGCTGGAACCCTGCCGTCTTCCGTCTCCAGCCATACTGCAGGCAAGCCACCTCTGCCAAAGGTCTCGATAGACAATGCCGACAAAGAGTGGCTTCCTATACTAGAGAGGTTCGATATATCAAACGGAGAAGGGACTCTACAAGCGCCTTCAGTTGCTAAAGATCCCAATAGCGGCCCTGGGACGCCTACCCAGCGCGATTGGGAGTCCGACTACTTTCAGCAACCTTCTGGTGGGCGAGATAGAGCTGCCAGTGCTGTCACAATGAAGGCGGGTGATGACAGTATATATGGTCCCTTGACACCAAGGAATGACAATGCGAGCTCTGTGGCAACCCCGGGCAACGCCAGCCAGGCCATGAATGAGCTCTGGCAACAAGATAGCTTGAAGCACGTCGAGACGCCCGACTCGGGACCTTCCTCGAGGACCCCCTCGGTCCGTCATGTTCCAGACCCTCCCCATCGCCAATCCTCTTCTACATCCTCCCTCCACCCTTCTATCACTTCTGCCCGATCTCAACAATCCCAATTCGCCCTTTCTCCCTCATGGACCCAGCAAACACAGCCTCCCTCACATTGGGTCGAGCGCAAGCTGCAGATCCACGCATCTCATCGGAATTCGGGTCATTCATTTGACGATGGACTTGAGGAAGGTCCCAGTGGCGGCTGGGAAGAGGACGCGTGGGAAGAGGGGGAAGAGGAGGGAGAAGAAGATGTGGACGAGGGGCGGTTCTTCCAGCCTGCTTTCCTGAGCGAGATGGCTTTGCAGCTGAGGGATCGGGTCGAGCGACGGAGACATATCAAGTCGGGCATTGCCTGGGTTGGTAGTTTTACAGGCAAAGATATCGTCACTGCGATCCAAAGCATGCTCCCCTCACATACCAGGGAAGGACCCAACGACAGGCGATTCGCCCTCACTCTTGCCCAGAGTCTCCAAAATCAGCTCTGGTTTGTCGAGGTCGACTGGGACATCAAACCTTTGCGAGACTCTCCCGATGATGTCTTTAGATTCATGGGCGAGATGGAAGGGATGGGATCTGGAGGTGATGCGCTCACCACAGAGTTGCCGAAGGGGTTGATGACGATGGCGACGAGATGCTATGCCCCGTCATGTTCTGGAGACGGGCGCTGTTATGCTCCCCGCTGTCCGTACAGGTCTGGACCCAACGCGTTCCTTCCTCGCAAAGACACGACACCTCTCCCAACACCTGCCAGTAGCATACGGGGAGTGGATTGGAAAGAGGATCTAGATCCCATCACACTGCATGGGCTGAGCCCACAAGAGATCACTCGGCAGGATGTAATTCGCCAAGCTCTTGCTTCCGAGGTAGCCTATCAGGCGGATTTGGCGGCTATGGAGACCCTGTACGTTAATCACCTGCGTACGGCAGAGCCTCCGATCATCAAAGATTCCCTGGACCGGGAGGACTTTATACAAGATGTCTTTCACAATGCTGGTCAGCTGAGAGAGGCTAGTGCGGCGTTGATCGAAGAGTTTACGATTAGGGTGCGGGAACAGCCTGTGATTCGGTTTGTGGGAGACTTGTTTTTGCAAGCGGCGACCGAGTTTAGAAATATATACCCAGAGTATACGGGCAAGCTGCCGCAGGCGGAAGCTGCACTGAGTAAAGAGTTGGAGGAAAATCCGGAGCTTCGGTTGTACATTGATGTAAGCATTCTATGATAGGCAGGGGTTCTACTGACAGACTTGTAGCAAGTTGTCCGAGAGAATGACCGTAGACGCGACCTCAAACACCTTCTCACTCGCCCTTCCTCACAACTACAACGCTACCCCGCCCTCCTCGAAGGTATCCTCAATGTCACAAACCCCGAGGATGCCGATTATGACTTTCTCTCCCAGGCCCTGCAGTCTATCCAATCCATCATGTCCCTCTCTCAGCTCAAGCTGTTCCACGCCAGTAAAGGACGTGGACCTGCGGCCAAAATTATGTGGTTCGATCTGGTCGGAGAAGAGGCGCGAGCGGAAATACCAAAGAAAGAGCAGAAGAGGCAGATGCATATATGGGAGTTGGTGCAGGGTGAGATGGAGTACGTTGCCGATTTGGAAGCCATTGAAACGGTGAGTATCGGCTACTGAGAAGTACGCGTTGACTGATCATGTTCTAGCTCTTTATTGATGGCTTGAGAACAGCGGAGCCGGCGGTCATTGACCGAAACAGGTTGGATGTCTTCCTTGACGAGGCATTCCACAACTACCGATCATTGCTTGAAGTGCACTCTCGTCTGCTGCACAACCTGCAACAGCGACAATTGGAGCAGCACCCAAAAGTGGGGATGATTTCGGATTTGGTCTTTGACGCCGCTCTGAACTGGCAGGAGGCATACATGGAGTATGTCACGCACTACCCTATTGCCAAAGCCAAGGTTCAGGAAGAAGAACACAATAATCCAAAGTTTGCTGCTTTCCTCAAAGTACGTCATTCCTCAATGAGAGTTACAAGAGCTGACATTTTTTAGGCATGTCTCAAGGACCCAGCTTCAAATAGACAGGATGTCTATCATTTTATCAACCGTCCTATTCCCCGTCTTCTCCGATACAACCTCCTATTGGCCGACATTCTCAAATGCCTCAAAGAGACCAAACCTGCAGATGACTCGGACATTGACCAGATCCCGCAAGTAATGGAAGTCATCGCCGATCTCGGTAAAGCCACTCAGAAAGGTGTAGCTGTCAACGAAGCAAAAGTCGAGCTATGGGGCTTCCAGAAGACTCTTGATGGGGGCAGGTTCGGGCGCAAGATGGTCGATGATTTGGATCTTGTCAATCCCATGAGGGAGCTGATACACAAGGGGAAGGTGTATAGGCAGCCAGAAGGCAGTATCACCAGTGGATGGACAGAGCTGAGTGTGCTTCTGTTTGATCATTACCGTGAGTTTCTCGGGACTCCAGTGATCGTGACTAAAATTGTTGTAGTGGTAATCACCAAAGAGGAGAGACAATCGAGAGCGTCTAGGTCATCCAAGAAAGACCAGCGCCAGGTCAGGTCTATTGTCAACCGTCGCGTAAGCTCGTCTCTGGCTCACTCCTGCCGAAGCTGATGGGTTTATAGCCAATTCCTCTTGAATTGCTTTCGCTTGGATCATTCGGTGACCCACCCCGCACACAACGTATGGCTGGCCGGCTATTCGGTGTCGGCGGTGCCTCTCATAACGACGCCTCTGCCGATGGATCTGGGACAGACACTTCCAAGCTTTACCCGTTCAGCATCTCGTTTATTGGCGGACAAGAACGGCTCGGCGGATCTTACACCCTCTGGACAGACTCTTACGCTGCTCGTCAAGAGTGGCAAGAAAAGCTGCAACATGCCAAGGTATTGAGGAATGAGGTGGACGATGCTGGCAAGGTATGTCTGACGCGGAGCGGCGTGGGAGGATACTCACGTCCTACCAGGTCTTCGAAATGAACCCTTTGAGTGTGGACACCTTCTATATGCCCCCGAGCTATGCCCTGCATAAAGACAAGGAGAAAGAGTTCACCGGACGAGTGACCTGCAGTTGTCCTTTCAGTAGGTCCCAATGCTCTCAAGTCAGATCCTCAGCTCATGCTCCACTCAGCTACCCAAGATGGCCGTCGACTCACAGCAGTCGGATGCCAGGATGGCGTGTGGATCGGACTCCGTGGCGATGCTCGATCTCTCCGAAAAGTGTTGCACGTCAAAGCCGTCACCAACATTGCGGTCCTCGAAGACTTCCATGTCTTCCTGGTCTTGTCCGACAAGGCAGTCGTAGCCTACCAGCTAGAGGCCTTGGTACCCAGCGCCGGCCAAAAACCTGTCAAGTCCACTACGGAACGGATCTCTGGGCCCAAAGAGGAGATTTCTTCCTTCGTGGTCGGCAAGATGGCGGACGAGTCTACCAACACCACGAGGATGTTGGTTGTCATGATGAAGATTGAAGCTACTCAGACAGTGTTCAAGGTCATGGAGCCGGTAGCCAAGGAAACTGTCGAAGACGCGGCGAGGCAAAGACGGCCTTTCGGGTTCTCATTGTCGGCCAAGTCGGATTGGTTCAGGTCATACAAGATGTTCTACCTTCCGGCCGAGACATATGGGGTGCATTTCCTCAAAAAACAGCTTGCCATTGTCTGTTCAAAGGGCTTTGAGATTATGGATCTCGGAAAGTGAGTCGAGTGCACATGCAGGGTGTGCGTTGCTGACAACTTTATCTAGTCTCAAAGGAGGACCTATCCCGATGTTTGACGCCGCCAAAGTTAAGGAGAAGCCAGCTTTGGCCGAGCTGGAAAGCAGATGCTCAAAGGGAAGGCCGATGGGAATGTTTAGGTCTACCGAGACAGAATTTCTGCTATGCTACGACACTTTCGGCGTCTTCATCTACCGGTGAGTCTTGTGTCATTTACCTGTACATATATTGACAAGCATTTCAGATATGGCGAGCCGAACCGAGACTACCGAGCTATCGAATGGGAGGGCAAACACGACAGTGTCGCCTTCCACCCTCCATACATCTTGCTCATTTCGGCGCCATTCATCGAGGTCAGACATGTCAATACTGGCAAGCTGTTACAGATCTATACCGGCAGTGATATGAGATTGACGTGGGAGTGCGTACCGCCGATAATCCAGGTCTCGACAAAGCTGACATGAGAATAGCGGTTCTGGAGGCCAGAGGAATGCGCCAATGTTGAAGCCGGATAAATAGTGGGTATCACAGTCTCGATTCTACATGCGCTGACGTTCTTGTAGCGGTTATGGGGACGAAACAAAGATTCAAGAGCCTCAAATACATATCGCTTGTCGGGCTTCCGACCAAAAGTCGGGCAAGGGTGGTCAGCCCATCGGACAGGTTGTGTAAGTGGTTCGGCTATCGATATATATCATACTGACCTCTCAGCTACGAACTGAGCCCGACATTGCTGCTCAACAATCCCCTCATGAACCCTTTCAATACGCACGACTCCAACTACCTCCCACCGCCACCTCTCACATCACATGTCACTCCACAAATCAGGGTTCGTTCCTTCTATCTGCTATGTGGTTTATATTGACCCAACGCAGCAAGCCCGTCCTCCCTCTGTTCGGACTACCCACTCGGTGGACCAAGCGCACAACGCCCATGGGATGTACCAGAACGCCAACCCTTCAGGCTTTATTGGATTCCCCAACGCGGCATCATACGCTGGCCACCCCCCGCTTCAACAACGCCCCTCATCCCTCGTTCATCGTGAGAGCCATCACTCGCGGGATAGCATGTCGTACCCCGAGTCTGGGTCATATGGACATGGCGCGTCACCTCAAGAAAGTGCGGGACAGTTCCACCACAGCCAACAAAGCTTAGGGGTATACAACTCCGAACGGAATCATGGGAGAGGGTACGGAGGTCATGGACAACAGTACATTCAAGAGTATGACCAGCATGGGCAGCAGTATACTCAACAACCGGCCTACCCTGGCAGGCAGGCTTCTCTTGGGCCAGGGGTTCCGCCCCCACAAGCTCCGCAAGCCCCGCAAGGGTATGACGGAGGGTATAACGACAGTGCTATCAGGGCATGGGCCCAGGGAGGAGATTACAGGGGGAGCAATGGCGGATACGAAAGGGGCTATTGATTGATCAGTCAACGCAAGTTGACTATCATGTTTGATTTTCTTTTGTTCTCATAAGGGGCATACGTGGGTACTGTAATTATTGTATATCAGATGCTGTTGCGTTGGCATGATGCATCAGTTGCATCCCGGGTCACCCTCGTGTTCCCGAGGCTTCGCGTCAGCCAGCCCAGCGACCAGGTCGTCGCCGCGCCTCAGGTCCGAAATCGAGGTTCAGCCGTCGTGTATGCTCGACAACGTCCAGAGATGCCTCTCTTTGCATGCCTCGGCTTGTCATGAACACCTGGCTTCACCTGCTTACCATGCATGCATGCATTGAGGCGAAACCCCCCGTCCAGATCCCCGCTCGGGTAAAGTGCCACACCTGTGTAATGCCGTCGGAGTTTGGTAGTGACTCAGAGTCATCGATTTCCGGCAGGTCATAAGAACGTACTTCGTGCATAAACCCCCCCCTATTTCAAGGTGAGTACTGTGCGGCAAGCAGAAGGGTGTGCTGGTGTAAGGCGATGGAGGGGGTGCAGAAGAGAAATTGGAGAATTGGGGGAAAATTGGGCATGCCCGCTGACTTTTGCGTAGCTCCAAAGAAAACCGCCAGTAGGCAGGAGTTTTAACAACCAGCAAAAATGGCTTTCGTGTCGAAGAACATCTTCGACCTCCTTGGGGGTGAGTGTTGGTCATTATGGATGAAGGGAGGGAGAGAATTAGGGGAAACGGAGGGATGAAGGAGACTTGTGGAACTTGGGACTGACTTTTTCGATTTCAAGACAACGACGCCCCTGCCGCTGCCCAGGCTCCCAAGCCTGCCGCCAAGAAGGCCGACGCCCCCGCTCCCGCTGCCGCCCGAGCTGTCCCCGGCGCTGCCCCTCGAGGTGGTGCCCGAGGTGGCCGACCCTCCGGCAACCGCCCTTCCCACACCACCACCCGTGACAACCGAACTGCCGACAACGAGGGTGCCGAGACCGCTAGCGGATTCGACGGCGAGCGAGCCCCCGCCAACAAGAAGGCCAACCACGTCCGTGACGCCCACACCAAGGGCCCCCGAGGTGGCAGGCAGAACAAGACCTCCGGTGGACACACTTCCTCCGGCGGTGCCGGCCACTACAAGGGCGGCAAGGTCGTTGCCCAGGCTGGCGAGAGGAGGCAGTTCGACAGGAAGAACGCTTCCGGTACCACCGACTCTGTCAAGAAGACCGAGCACGGATGGGGTGCTACCACTGGCGCTGCCGAGTTGAAGGGTGAGCTGGATTTTTGGGTCACACGAGCAGGTTGCTGATATTGGTCGTAGACGAGGTTGCCGGTGAGAATGACGCCCAGGCTGAGGAGACCGCTCCCCAGACTCCCGCCGAGGAGACCCCTGCCGAGTCTGGCTGGGGTAACGACGAGCCTGCCGCTGAGTTCCAGGCTGAGGCTGAGGAGGAGCCCGAGGAGGTCACCAAGTCTTACGAGGAGTACCTCGCCGAGAAGGCCGAGGAGAACGCCCGTAACGCTGCCCTCGGTAAGAAGCAGGGTAGGGAGGTCTCTGGCGATGTTGAGGGTACCGCTTTCGTTAGGGAAGGTTTGAACGACTTCTTCTCTGGCAAGGTGAGTCTGTCATTTTACGTCAAAAGCTCTGGTTGACACATTTCTAGGCCAAGACCGCCGAGACCAAGACTAAGGCCAAGAAGGAGAAGGTCCACATTGCCATTGACGGCCAATTCGCCCAGCCTTCCCGACCCCCCCGTGGAGACGACCGAGAGAACAGGGGTGAGCGACGAGAGCGATCCGACCGACCTGCCCGAGGACGAGGTGCCCCCCGTGGTGCTTTCGCCGGCCAGCGTGGCCAGACCCGAGGTGCTCCCCGAGGTGGTCGAGGTGGCCGAGCTGCTGCCCCCGCCATCAACGCCAACGACACCAGCGCGTTCCCCGCTTTGGGCGCTTAAGCGCATCACACGCGCAATCAATGACTATCAAGGTCTAAACCGGAGAGATGAGGTTGAAAAACGGAAAACAGTGGATCACTGGATAAGCTGTGGATGGGGGTGCAAAATGGAAGGGAGAAGGAAAGGCTGTTTAGCTTAGGGATTTCTCTTGCAACTGTAATGACTTCAGCTTTCACTTTCACTTTCACTGTGCCGCCTTCTGCGTATTCAAAGCCTGCTGGATTCCGATTTTCTATTTCGTCTACTTTGGATAGTGTGAACAAGCATTTCTTTCTCTTTCTGGCCTACTCTTGCACGCGAATAATACAATCTTGCACATACATCTGCATTGCATCTTTACATGGTACGACGACGTCGACGACGGAAAGATGCATACGTAAGCATATCCCGCCTGCATCTGATTCCGCAGCGTCGCAGGGTGTGCGGGTGTCCAGTGACGAGGCTCTCCATGCAACTCTTACTTTCTTCTTGTTCTCCTCTATACCTGCTATTCCCCCCTGCAGCACCCCCTTGCCCCCCGGCCACCCCTGCAACACCGCTCCACCCGAACTACTGCGCCGTCTCCCGCGCCAGCTCAGCGAGGAACCACTCCATTATCCTCGCCTTTCAGCAAAGACGCTTCTTTCGCATACGCCCTTGAACTCAACTACTCAAATACCCATCATGTCTGAAGAAGCCCCAGTAAAGGCCGTCCAGGTCAAGCTTGTGTTGCTCGGTGAGTAGCCGTTCCAGCTCTAACATGGCGCGGCCGATAGGCGTCATGTGGCGAGGGAAAGACGGGAGAGCCTATGCTGCGAATATCACAGTCGGTACTTCCCAGTGGTCAGGGGACAATCGGATTGGAGGGACGGGCTCAGATATAATATGGTCAAGATACGGCGCTGACAGCTGCATGCTTTGTTTTCACTTCTCGCCACCCATTCACGCTCCCATTCCACGCCATGTCTACGTATCATCTGTATGTTTCAATCTCGTCGGCATAACGAAACATACTCTTGCATCAACCACTGGGTCATCAAAAATGATACCGGCGGGACATATACGCAGGCGAAGCTGCTGTCGGAAAGTCGTCGCTTGTCCTCCGATTCTGCTCGGGCGACTTTGACGAAAACACCTCTCCCACCATCGGCGCTGCTTTCTTGACTCAAAGTGAGTAATCCTGCCCCTCGGAAGAGGCAAAATTGACTTTATGGCAGAATGCCGATTGGAAAACAGAGTGGTCAAATTTGAGATCTGGTGAGTGAACTCGTTCTCTTGGAGGGCGTGCGCTGATGCCTGCCTACAGGGATACAGCCGGTCAAGGTTAGCCAGCTGCTTGTATGAGAGATTCAAAGCTGACCCGACAACAGAACGTTTCCACTCTCTCGCACCCATGTACTACCGTAACGCCCAGGCCGCCGTCGTGGTGTACGACATTACAAAGGCTGTACGCCACATTATCACTTCCCATGGTCTCTACTAACGATCCCACAGAGTTCGCTTGAAAAGGCCAAAGCTTGGGTCAAGGAGCTTCAAAGGCAAGCAAACGCCAATATCGTCATTGCACTCGTCGGCAACAAGTCCGATCTCGTTTCCGCTTCGACATCTCCCGCATCCCCTGCGGAAGGCGAGGACGGAGAGGAATCTGAAGAGGCTGCCGAGGCCTCGGCGAGTGGAGAGGAAGATGCTCGACAAGTATCCACTGCCGAGGCTGAACAGTATGCGAAGGAGAGCGGCTTGTTGTTCTTTGAGGCTAGTGCAAAGACAGGAAAGAATGTCAACGAGGTCTTCACCGAAATTGGTACGTCTGTGATCCACTTTTGTGGATTAGCTCTGACTATCGGCATAGCCCAAACAATCCCCTTCGACTCTGCCCCCAAGCCCGTTGCCGGTGCCCAGCAAAATGCCAGGCGAGACGGTGCCAATGCCCAGGAAGGAGGGAGAGTGAACCTGGGAGAGGGTCAGCAGGCCAAGAAGGGCGGATGCTGTTAGACATGCTTTGTTGACGTGTTTGTGCTGAGGGGGTAGAAAATCCAGAGGGAGGAAATCACGAGGTCGTTGATGATTGTGTGTGGTTTTATCATTTAGGCTTTTCCGTTTTGTCTCGCCATCAGTTAGTTTTATTCCTGTGTATGTTCTTTTTTGATATATGGTTCGTTGATACGTATGTTATGGACTTGACGCATACACGCCAAGAGATTGGTCACTGTCAAGCTGACTTCTGTATCTCACTTTCATGATAAGTCTGGACTCGTGCTCGACTACTGACCATTCCTCTGTCTTATGTACTGACGGGACAGATATCGCAGTAGGAGCCCGAACATAGGTCTCCCCCGATCCGAAAACTTGTCTCTCTTGCCTCGCGAGGGCGGAGCTCAGAAGTGCACGAAATCCAAGCACGTTTATGATTTTCGACCATCAATATCGGCCACCCGACGAGCCGAGTCTTCTCAAACCATGCCCAATCTCCTCATCTGACGATACGGGGTGGGCTAGGACTGCCTTGATATCCGAGAACGTATAAAGGTCTCGGCGATGAGATGGGTCCATCTGTTTCCTCACTGTGATCAACAACTGCAATGACGGCAATGTCCATATCTACTCTTTCGGCTGCCTCGTCTATATGAGTGCTGGGGCAAACGCATTGACACACCATCCACCTGGTACGTTACTGAGGTCTCAAGGCTGTTCAGGAAGAGCTGACCCCATACATTGACAGCCAACACATCAAATACCATCTTGGGCGAGGTTTTGAACGGTACCTCTGCTCCTGGAATCTATACTAACTCTCACACGCCTGATGACAAGTATGGAGAATACGATTGTGGGTCTGAATACCCTGGAGTACGCGCTGATTTGTTGTCCAATGTGTACTGTAAGGTCGTGGGTATTTGGCTGAATTGATTTGCTCACATCATCATGAAGATGCCTCATGTCAGAGAGCAGGAATACAAGGTTCCCTCTGAAGATTACGAGCTCAGTGGTTACTCTAATGAGGGTCCTTATCACTACGTCATAATCGCAACGGCCTTCAAACTGCACCTGTAAATTGGCAAGCCCAGGCACGCTGTTCATCTTCGGCGTACTTCAACAGACGTTAACGCCTGCCATCAGACCGGCACCCAGAACCCCTTCGAATACACTGCTCGGCCCAGGATTTCCCAACTCAACTTGTGAATTTCCGTCCATCACTTTCCAAGGCCTCGACGACGCCTATGAACATGGCAAAGACCTTCGTTCTGTCTGTCACGACAAGCTCAACTTCTTGCCTTCCAAAGAGGAGAAGGACAAGTATAGATTCAGGGTGACAAACAATTTTATTACGAGCCAGACTCTGAGTGGGTTGGCTAGGGGGCTGTTCCCCGGGGGTGATGGGTCGAAGGCAGAAGAGGAGGCTTGGATCCAGAACGATGCTTGGGACAGCTTAGAACCCGCATTCGGTGAGCCGATATCTGAGAATGAGATAGAAAGCATGCGACCTTAGAGACGCCGTAGCCTCAGCAATCACTTATAGCACCACTGAATGGGGTGGGCACCTTAGCAACACCCAAGAGCTTCGACAGAGATTCTATAACGTATCTGGCATTGAGTAGGGAGACGACGCTGGCTGGGATCAGTGCGTCTGTTGACAGACCTTGAAGCGAGACCTGAGTTGATTCAATTACTCAGCCCATATGACAACTTATCTGCCAAACTATGTCATGGCCTCAATCTTCCTTGCTCACTGAACAACACGGCCCTCTGTACTTTGCAAGAGGACGCCAATGATGTTTACAGGCTTGGAAATTTCGAGTATGCCTTCAAGTGAGCGGCAATCACTATATTTACACGACTACTGACAGTAAGAAAGGTGGCGCATGCACGAGAACTCGACCCTCTCCTCGGCTTTAACGATGGGCCCATGGTCTATCGAACTTCAACATCACATCAAGGGAAAGATTGAGGGCTCCAACGCCGTCAGGTACTTTCACAAGTATGGGCCGTTTATTTGTACCATTGCGCAGATGCTGAAGAGGCTGTGGCTTTGCACACGATGGCTCTATAGCTCCTGTCCTCGGGCTACTTCAGATCGACGAGGTACCATGATTGTCGGGAAGACCCAAAGCTATCACTTACTACTTGTAGCCCTTCTGGCCCGGCATGGGCAGTAAAGTCGTTTTCGAACTCTTTTGCCACAGCAAGTCACATGCTTACTACATCCGGGTCCTTGTCAGCGGACAGCCTCTGAAGGCTTCGGCCCCGTTGGTGTCGCACGTAGCAAATACCTGAAGTGGCACTGGCGCTGAGTTGTGTGGATGGTTGAAGGACGCGCGGTGTACTCTTTCCATGCGATAATACCAAAAAGGTCTTTTCCCCTCTATCAAACCCTTGTCCCGTCCCCCCTCCCTGCTGCGTCCCAGCTAGGTCGTGACAACATTATCGCATATAGAACCGCCATGGTGCCCTCCTTCCCCCTGACCCCGGGGAAGACCCTCGAACGCTCTACATTCGCCCCGCCCGTCCCCCCTCGCCCCTTCAAAGTCGAAACCGCCTCCTTCACCCTCCCGCATATCTAGGAGGTGGCAGGGGCGGGCGCAGCCTGCGGGGCAGGCGCAGGGTCAGCCGCGGGAGGAGAGGCGGGAAGCCCTACGGCTATGGCGTGGACGTGACGGGGTGGGAAGCGTCATGATTGATAGGGGGGTCGAAGTGGAAAGAGGAGATCGAGGGAAGAGTGGGTTTTGCGTTGGCGGAACGCGGCAACGGAAGGATCGTGGGAACAGGGTTGGACGAGCGCGGGAGAGGTGTGGGTGTGTTATGGGTGAGGTTGGAGATGTGCGGGAGGGTGAAGGAGGCGTTTTCAAATTTGAGAGGCCTAGGGGGGACGGGCGGGGCGGGTGAGGATTGTTCGAGGGTCTTCCCCGGGGTCAGGGGGAAGGAGGGCGCCATAGGCGGTTCTAGTATGCGATAATCTTGTCACGGCCTAGCTGGGACGCAGCAGGGAGGGGACTGGAAAAGGGTTTGAAGAAGGGGAAAAGACCTTTTCGGTATTATCGCATGGAAAGAGTACACCGCGCGTCCTTCAACCATCCACACAACTCAGCGCCAGTGCCACTTCAGGGATTTCTACGTGTGACAGGTTCATCCGGCTCGAATACGACATCGAAGCCTTCGACCTCTCACATTACCGCAACGACACCCAGAAGAATGCTTGGTGCAAGAGTTGGGAAGATGACATGTAAAATCACGTCGAGCCGGGTGAACCCCGCCCACCATGTCTCGTGAGGGCGTCCGCCTTGGCTGCCGTTTCCTTTTTTGCTAGGCACACACTGCTCGCCTCTTCCACAGAGTACACCCCGTCTGCCGAAGGTGACTGCCCCCAACGCGGTCCACTTGGTACAATCACATTGAGAAGTGCTAAAAATGGTCCAGATACTATCGGGACTCGGGAGAGACCGAGAGATGGAGTAATTAAAATATTAATAACATATATATATCTATCTCCTCTATCAATGACCGAGTCTCGGTTTGTGTCTCTCTCTCTCTTTCCTCTATCCCTCCATATCCTCACTCGCCAGGATGAACTTTACCTCCGGCGCCGATGCCTCCCAGCTCCTCTCCTTGGACCATATCCGGAGCCAGCTCATCCGTCTCGAAGACACCATCATCTTCTGCACGTCCCCTCTCCCTCCCCCATCTCACTGCCCGTGCTGACTTTTCCTACTACAGTGCTCATAGAGAGAGCGCAGTTTGCATACAATAAGCGCATCTATGAGCCTGGAGGATTCAAGAATGAGATCAACTTTGAGGGTAGTTGGCTTGACTGGTTCTTGTTTGAGATAGAGTCTTTCCATGGTACGCTCTGATCCTGCCCCGTGTCCCACCATGCGCTGATAGCGTTTACTTTAGCCAAAGCGCGCAGATACACCAGGTGAGAACTCAAGATGACTGTATGTAGGGTAAGACTGACGGTACATGCCAAGCCCGGACGAACACGCCTTCACCCCGCTCGACAAACTCCCCAAACCCATCCTCAAACCCCAAGAGTTCCCCTCCCTGCTCTACCTCCCCGCAGCCGAGCATCCCTCGGTCAATGTCAACAACCGCATTCTCGACTTCTACATTAAACATATTGTGCCCGGCGTGACAGTGGGCAAAGGCGGGCCGGAAGATGATGGGAATTATGGAAGCTCGGCTACGAGGGATGTGGAGGTGTTGCAGGCGCTGAGCAGGAGGATTCATTTTGGTGCGTCGTATATGTTTTCATGCGGAGGCATGAGCTGAACGAGTACAGGCATGTTTGTCTCTGAGAGCAAGTTCCTTTCTGCCCCGCACGACTTTATCCCCCACATCCTCTCTTCTCCTCCCAACAAGGAAGCCCTCGCCGGCCTGATCACCAAGCCCGCCGTGGAAGCCAAGCTCCTTGTACGACTTGCCAACAAGGCCCGGGTGTATGGCGGTGAGATGGATGCGGATGGAAAGGTGATTGAGGTGCCGGATGAAGAGTTTGCGTTGAGGGGCAAGATTGATTTGGGGTCTGTTGTGGGGATGTACAGGGATTGGGTCATCCCTCTGACCAAGGATGTCGAGGTGAGTGTCGATTGTGAAGAGAACAATCCGGGTGCTGACTTTACGCAGGTGGACTATCTCATCCATCGCTTGGACAATGTGCCGCAATCCCAGATTGATGAATGGTCGGCGAAGGGCAAGAGTCAATAGAATAGAACAACTTAAATGGTCATCATGCATGTGTAGTCTTTACAGGACTTTCTATGGGCCGTTACTTGTCAGGATACTCCAGCCCATCGGGGGCATGGATATACTTGACATACTCTTCCCAGCCGTCCTTGCCTTCCCACATAGCTTTCAACTGTACACCGCTAGTTAGCCATCTATCAATAATTCCAGCTTTACACTCACCTTTTGCTCGTCAATAAACTGATGCTGGTCCGGGTTCCACCCCGGCACAACAACTTCACTGATCAAGCACCCCACCCTCTCCTTCACATCCCCATCTTCTGCGCCTTTGCTTTCCAGCAGCTTGAGGTCTTCCTCTGGGATCTCGCTGGCTTTCCACCAGCCGCCGGGGACAAAGAGCTGCTTGACCTCACCGCGCCAGACGTTGGGGCCGACCACGACTTTCTTGACGAGGGGCCCGGCGCCGGGCTCGGACGAAGAAGGGGGTCGGATGAGGGTGTAGAGCGCTCGGCCAGCGTTGTGGATGTGGAACGTCTTTGCACGTGTCAGCATGTCTGCACCGACGTTGGAAGAGAAAAAGAGCTGACAGAGTGAAGGTTCATGTGCATCTTGCCACGGTGAGAGTCGGGTGTGAGCAAGTAGAAGATCTGAGTGGCATCAGTCTTGACATCTTGCCCGTCTTCGGGCCTGGGGGCGGTCTTGCCAGAGATGAGCTCTGCCCCCGGGCCAGAGTCGTACTGTTCCCTGCCCCCCAGAGCAACCGACTTGGGGACGTGCGGGTTGGCGGGGGAGGGGGTGGGAGGGACGGCGGACTCGAGCGCGACGGTCTGGGCAAAGTAGCCGCCCTCAAAGTGCTTGATGAGGGCGTGGGTGGTGATGAGCTCTGTGTTGGTGGTGGGGTACGGGTACGGCGGGAGGGACATGGCGGGGGATGGGGAAGACATGGTGAAGGAGATGGGGTTTTATAGGCGAAGGGGGCCCCTGCGGCCACAACACCCCGGTCATCCGGCAGTCTATCAATGGATACATACATGATACACCCAGTCGACTATACTACTCTAACCCCTGACAATATTCTCCAGCTCCGCCCGCACCTCCTCCCCACTCTTCCCTTCAGCCCACCATTCATCCCCACCCGCGTCTTGCCCATTCGGAAAGACGCCATTCTCTTCCACCTTTCTGCTCTTCTTGGAAGGAACCCAGTCCTCGCCTCGTCTCCGTTTGGTGAGGTATTCAAGGTAGGCGAGGGAGTGTGCTTGTTGTTGTGGGATAGAGATTGCGCCGGGGGCAATGGGGGCGCCAGAGAACCAGAGAACATTGCCACGGACGTCTTGTGGGAACAGTTTCGCTACATGGGCCATTAGCATCGCATCACACACCTAACCTGACTGGATCCAAAGCGACGTACCAACTTCCTGCGGAAGCGTCTCCTTGTGCGCCACCTGATCCACAATCTGCTGCCCGCCCAGCAACCCCGCAAAAGTCTTGACCGGCTGCACCACCGGTTTCGGTGGAGGCGGTGCTTGGACAGGAGGTGCAGGCGCGGGGACATGGCCCTGCTGGCTGACCACCGGCGCACGATACGTCTGCGGCACGGGCGTCCCCCTCGCCGAGCCTGGGACGCCCATCCCGCCACCATAGCTAGTAGCAGCCGGCGTCGCGGGCGGCCTTCCGCGTCCACGTTTCGGCCTTTCTTCTTCATCGTCGTCGTCGTCGTTTGCGATATCGCCGCCAAGGATCTTTTTGGGGTCGCCAAAGAAGCCGGGGCCGCGCACGCCGAGGTTGAAGGGAGATGGGAGCATGCGGAGTTCGATAGGGCGTTCAAAGGGAACGATGGACATGAAGTCTGTTTGGCGTAATTCCTGTCGGGTTGTCAGCAAGACACGGGGTAGAATCAGGGGTGGCGTACTTCGGGAATACAGCTATTCCAGTTCTTGATTCGCACAATGTTGTAATCTCGGTGGTTGAATCGCGAATTGCAGACATCTGTATAACCATCAGCTTGGCTATACGACGTAAAGAGCACACTTGCAAGTAGGCCATCCAGGATAGAATTCTCCTTCTCTAGGACGTCCACGGATATACTTGACATAGAACTGCACCGAGATCCTCTCGAGGATATCTTCCACGGGGTGATCACAGAACTGTCCAGTCTTGAACACTTCACGCTCGTAAAACATGGTATCCGGTTGATGCACGGTCTAACATATCAGCAAAGCCCGACGATTCACAAACTCACCTGTTCTGGGCGATAGTACCAGCAAACAGAAGCATGGTGCGTCTGCTGGCCCTTGGTCGGCACAAACGTCTTGAAAATCTGCCCCACAATCGGTCTCGTCGGATCATCCGGATTGATCAGATGCACATAATCTCCGACCCTATACGGGACACCCTTATGCCTAGCTTCGTCGGTGAAAATTCGGTCCTTGGTGCCGACACGGAAGGTGGTGATGGCGTACCCGACTTGGTCTTCGGAAGCACCGGCACGCATTTCTTGGGTGGCTTCGTGCAGGGAACGGGCGTTGCCTGGTCCGGCGGGGATGGATGCGAATTGGGTGACGGAGGGCGCGGGGACACCGGAAGGAGGGAGGGGGATGGGGTACGGCGCTGTGAGAGCATTGTATAGTCTTTGCAGGACGAGCGTCTGGCCGTACTCTGGCGACCCATCGTGGTACCATCTCCTGGCTTTTTCAAACAGCCGGGCCATGTCCATGTCGAAATCTTTCAAGGTGAGGTACCGGGCAGCATCGGCGGTAGCTGCGATTTTGGCAAAAGAGAGCGGGTATTCGTAGGAGAGGTAGGGGTTGCTGGGCGCTTCGGGGAGGACGTCGAGGATCTCGGCGAGACGTTGGCCGCTGCTTCTGTCAGACGGATTTTTGACAAGCAGGAGAAACTCACCTCGCATCCTTGTAGCCCTCTATGGCGCCCACGACAGCTCGTATTCTAAACGGCCATTGGTCCGGCCCCCCAGTCGTCCTCTCATAATCCGGGGCGTCTTCTCCCCACCATCCACTCCCCGGCACGCCCCCAGGCGCCGGGTTGCCCGAAAGCACTTCTTTAGGCCCCGACCATCTGGGCAGAGTAGCGTCTCGAGCGGCTACGACGGCCTGGTCTGCCGCGTATAGGGCAGCTTTGGCGGGGCCCATGGGGACATCGGGGGTGGCCGTATAGGCTTGCTGCAGCGTTTGCGGTTGGGACATGCTGGAAAGAGCAGGGCGGGGAGATGGTTGGGCAGATTGGGGAGGATTGGGGAGGGATGCAAAAGCAGGCGAGCGGGAGGAGCCAGCTATGGACGGTTCGGGGATGGGGCTGAGGGTCTGGAGAGGGACCGGGGGGATGGAGGGGGCGGGTGTGACGGATTTCGCAGGGGTGACGGATGTGCGTTTGGGTCGCCTGCCGGGTTTGACGGGGCTGCTGTGGTAGGGATCTGTATGGGAGAAGGTGTGGGAGCTGGCAGCAAAGACCCAGTCTTGGTGAATCTGGTTTTCAAGACGGGTTGCGTCGGCGTAGATTTGGGAGCCCTCTTCGTTGTCTGCGGGGGGTGAGTGGTAGAAGAAAGAAAGAGATGGATGTACTGACAGTGTTTTGCGTTGAGAAAGACGAGATGGAGTTGTTTAAAGAAGAGTTCAGGAGTCGCGTACGCCTGCGATTCGAGCTGGGCCTGAAAACACCATTAATTTACATCTCTTCTTTCTCTTCCACCTCTCTCTCATCCCATCGCAACGGGTATCACGCACGGCTATGTTGTCGAGACACTCTGGCTCGGGGATGGCGGCGTAGTAGTCGGGAAAGTCGTCCTTGTCGGGCAGCGACTGGAATATTGTACTGATCTTTCGGCTGCAAGCAATGTCAGCGCGTGTGGTACGGTCGACACAGCTCGTGGCTGGGACATGTGCTGGCAGATACACGGATACACGAGAGGCATTCAGCTACTCACCTGCCTGCTTTCGCCGCGTACACGGCGTCGAGGATGGCAGTACATGCGCGCCACTGGTCGTGTGGCATGGGGGTGGGGTTGCTGGGGAAGGGGTGGGGGGCCATGCTGCGTGGGGGATATGGCTGCCTCTGCTCTGTATACCGTATAGCCTGCTGCCCCTCAAGATACGCGTTGTTGTGTCAAAACATTGGAGAGGGCACCCACATAGTAGATCTAGATGCCGGACATGGCCGCCGCGGCAAGGACATCCGTATCATTTATCTGTATCTTTTTGCCCATCGCACAGAATATCAGCATGCCCGGCAGCGACTCGGACTCGGATCCCTCTCAGCCGCCCCGCAAGACCCTCCATCGCACCCACGGCCAGCTCAAACGCAATGCCGCTTGTCAAGAGTGCCGAAGGCGTCGAGTAAAGTGCGACGCAGCTCGGCCCACCTGCCAGAGCTGCATACGCTCCTATCACTTTCTCTCCAGAACGTATCCTGATGCAGAGAGGGACGCCAAGGGGGTGCAGTGCCATTACGGGGATGAAGACTCCAACCCAGACCGGCCGCAAGAGCCAATCATTCCACCTCGGCCACCGAAGCGGAAGGCCGGGACTGCGAAGGGCGAGGCAGAGCAAAAAATCAAGATGCTCGAGGACAAAGTCGGTGAGTGTCTGGCGACTACCAAGGAGCTCACTAACACCCTATAGCCCAATTACAGAAAGCCCTCGAGCAGTCGTCACTTTCCAAATCTCCGAGCGAGACCACAGCAAAAGAGTCTGCACTATGGTCAGAAGCACAAGGTACCACCCCGTTCCCTGCCAGCGCAAACAGCACCTGGTCCCTCAACACCGCCCCAGCGAATCCATACGACCTCAGCCAGTCCTTTCCGGACCCTCCGCACTTCAGTGTCGATGGACGAGGGTCTGTAAAGCACCGACTGGACCACTTTGAGCAGTCTCTCGATCCACCGGCTGCCGATGCCGAGGCGGGTAGACTGGGGCCTGCTGTACTGGACATGCTCTGGCCTGGATGGCCACCCACGCTACCGACACCTTGTACGTCGTCTCTGCTGATTGTGATCCATGCTAACGTCTGCACAGCCATGGTCGACCATCTGTATGTTGATGCTAGCATGAAAGGCTTGACGCTGACTCTGACGCAGCGCCGAAACATTCTTCAAATTCGTCCCTTCCATCTCCCGAGTGATCAACCGCCAGTCCTTCTTCTCCCGTCTCGCCCTCCCTCCCACCCACTCGGATTTTCCCCAACGTGCCCTCATCCACGCCATCTGCGCGGTCGCAGCCCGCTATACCGCTGCTGTATCTGTACGCTCCGTCGCGGATGGTATGAAGATTGTCACGGAAGAGGCAAAGCGGGCGAACGGGAGAGGGGCAGAGACGGATCTGAGCATGGAGACGTGTTTTGCAGAGAGGAATGCGGGGTATGCGCTGGAGTTTATGAAGTATAACCATATGAGCGCGAGGGGAATCTTTGACATCCTGCAAGCTATGGCAAGTCCAACCTTTCGTCCTCTGCGCGGCGCTCATACTCTTTCAGATCGTGATGGGCCATTGGGGTCAAGCGCACTCGCGATGGATGGAAGGCTGGGTCCTCATGGGAGGCGCTACCAGACTCGTCATCGGCCTCGGTCTCCTCGAACACACACCCCAATCCCAGCACTTTTCCCCCGCCATCAGTCGGTCCATCTTGGGCCCGCCAAAGACGGATGCAGAGAGAGAAGAGAGGCGAGCAGCGGCGTATTACGTGATGATGTATGATACCACGCAGTCGGCTTCTTCTGGTTGGGCTGGAACGCTGCCGACGGTTGAGATGGTGAGTGATGTGCAATGCTTGACCGGGCGTCAACTGATCTGTGGGCAGAGTACAAGGATGCCATCGTCCAAAGCAGACTTTGAGAGAGGCGGCGCCATACCAGAAAACTTTCAATCGTTCCATTCCCGAGATTTGTTCTACAAGTACGGCCCTTCACGCTTTCCTTACATGGAGCTGACACCCGCATAGCCACCCCATAGTAGACTCCTTCGTCCTCTTGGTGAAGGGCCACGTCCTCCTACACCGCACATGCCAGTTCATCCGCCGCTGTCGTACCATGGACCCGGACGAACGAGAGCTGTTGAGAGACGGCCCCGAGTTCAGGCAGTTGGACGGGGATATCGCCATGCTGAGCATGTCGTTCCCTCAAGCGTTGAGGGAACCCGTGCAGTATATGAACGGCTATGCGAAGGGTGTCGACGCTGATCTTATCGTACGTATACCCTCGCTTTATCTGAATGTGGCTGATTGCAGAGTAGAGCGCGCATCTGATACCCCGCATCGCGGCCATATACTTGCACGAGCCGTTTGCACACCTAGATGACCCCAACTCGGTGTCGGCGACTCGTGTTATGACTGAAGCCAGAGCGTGTCTCAATATCGTTTACCTGGTCATCAGCAGTAATGCTGATATCTCGTTCACTGTGACCCCTGTCACGTCTTGTAAGTATCTCTTGACTTTAGGGGACTATGCTGAGATTTGCTGTCAGTGTATCTTTTCACCGCCAGCCGGGCTCTGCTGCTGTTCTACCAGCGTGCTCTGGAGACTGGAGATTCGGCAGAAGCGACCACCATACATGGTGAAATATCCGTCTTCAAGTAAATGCTTACGTCCCCTGAACGATCAACCACTCACACTTTGCAGGATGGCATTCACCTCCCTCTCTAGCCGTTTCGCTATGGGCGTCCGCCATTTGATCCTGCTCGAAAAGATGATGGAACACATCGAGGAAGACGTCCTAGGCCAAGTCGTCACCAACCCCGACTTTTCAGCCCTCTTTTGCCGGCCATCCCGCGCATTCCCGAACGGTATCACCAATGTCGATTCCGCCACAGGTCAGATCCCTGGTGTCCGGGGGCAAGATGAGATACCGGGCTTTGCCTCCCTAGGCGGGGAAGCCGTTTTCCCAGAGACGCATCCGGATGGGATGATTGCGCGCGAGCTCGACAGGTCGGCGGCGCAAGGGAGAAGCAAGGCAGGGCGGAATGTGCTGCAAGCCATGTTGGATCACAAGCGCAACTATGTGGGACCTAGCTCAAGGTCGAATAGTGGGAGTGGGAGTCAACCTGGGTCAGGGGGACCGAGTCCGAATGATGCTTTCAAGTGGATGGACAAGCAGCAGGGGATGGGACAAGTGCCGATGCAAGGGCAGGGGCAGGGGCAGGGGCAGGGGATGGGAGCGGGGTATCACCCGGGGCCAGCACAAGTGTATGTGCAGCAGCCGCATATGAGCACAGCGAGCTCGACGGGGTCGGATATGATGTATGTGCAGAGCCGGTCGAGTATGCAAGGGCAGGGGCGGTTTACGATGTTGAGTCCTGAGCAGGTGGACGGGGGGAGCGGACACTCGTCAAACTCGACGGGTCCACGTTCATAGAGGCAATGTCGTTCAGTTGCTGCTTATATTCTATAATGGATGATTGTCACGTCATGTATATCTATCTGCCTTCAGGATCCTGAAAAATGTGTTCAATTCTTACATGGCTGAGTGGTATCTAGTCTCGATGACCATGTTAATGAAATGCCACATGACGAATGTCAACTTGACGGTTGCGGAGGAACTCGGCAGACTGCGGCAGAGTGAGACTTTGCTGCTGCGCTCTATGGGAGAAGCAGGAATATATTTTGGAAGAGAAAGACATTCGTTAACTCGTTAAGGCTCGTCGGAAAATACTCCAGTCGATAACGATATTTGAAGCGAACGCGGCGTGGAGCGCCAATGGGAGGCGGGGTGGATATCTAGGGCTCAGGGAAATGGCGGGGGGACGCACATGGTACGCTCCTCTAATTCTGTACCCCCGGTGCATCGGTGCTGCTGCCTTCGGTAATGATGCGGAGACGTACGACTCTCTGCTCGCGTGGGCTCTGATAACCTCAAAAGCAGCTGATTGGCTCAGATAACATATGCGAACCCCGATAAGTTTGCACAAACTTTGTCTCTGATTCGCCCGTGGAGTCGCCGACTCATGATCACACAGCGCGGCTATATATACTCCACGATCCTTGGCCCATCTCCTCTCTCTTCTTGACTTTTTTCTTTATTATACTTTCCATCTCTTTTAATCCGCCACCGACATGTCGCTTTCAGAAAAGCAAGGCTACAGCAGCGGAACACAAACGCCGTACGAAACGTCGAAAAAGGATGATGGTGCCGATACCATTGTCACTCATGCTAATGGGGAGCAAGGCGGGTTCGCCGGCGAAGGCAGTAAGTCCCACTTCTACTTTCATTACAACCATATAGCTGACATAGTCTGCTCAGACTTTGTACGCCCCGCCGAGGGGGGTGTTCACCGACAACTGAAACAGCGACATATGGCCATGATTGCACTTGGAGGTTCGTCCCCTGGCTCCAGCCCGAGATCATGTATTGATCGTAATCTCGTCAGGTGCTATCGGTACCGGTCTCTTCGTTGGATCCGGAAGTGCTCTCGCTACAGGCAAGTTGATTCCCGAGACATTGCCGATCCTAGGAACGTTACTGACCGCGAGCAGGTGGTCCGGTTGGTCTTTGGCTGGCATACATCTTGATGTCATCGATGGTGTACGCGATGATGGTGGCGCTGGGAGAAATGGCCGGTGAGTATTTGTTGCCCTTCCCAATGCTTACTGCTTACTGATGAGTCACCAGCTTTATTCCCCGTGTCTGGAGCTTTTACGCATTACGCCGCTAGATTCGTCGACCCGAGTCTCGGCTTTGCCTTGGGTTTCAACTACTGGTACTCGTGAGTCCTCACCATTGTAAAGCAGGCGCATGACTTACGCTGGTCCACAGATACGCTATTACTATCCCTACAGAAATTGTTGCCGCGACTATTGTCATCAGTTATTGGGACGCGGACACAAATGCCGCCGTCTATATCACTGTTTGTCTCGTCATGATTTGGGCTATCAAGTGCGTTCTCGTCGATCGATACTGACACGAACTGACCCTTATCATAGCTTTTTGGGAGCTAAGGCGTATGGCGAGGCTGAATTCTGGTACGTATATCCGCGGACTTGCGATCATCTCTAACTCTCTTATAGGTTCTCCTCTATCAAAGTCATTACTATTGTTGGCTTGATCATTCTCGGTATCGTACTTATGTGCGGCGGTGGTCCCGTAAGTGCAATCGTATCCCGTTTTCCTACTCTACACAAGCTCACGGTACAACAGAGTCACGATGCCATCGGTTTCCGATACTGGCGAAACCCCGGCGCGTTCAACCAGATTTCTGCTGGTGACGGTGTCATTGGGGGCAGATGGGGACAATTCTTGGCTTTCTGGGATGTCTTTGTGCAGGCCGCCTTCTCTTTCATCGGTACTGAGATCATTGCCACCACCCTCGGTGAGGCTGAAAACCCCCGAAAGACTGTGCCCAAGGCTATCAAGCGTGTCTTCTTCCGGTGAGTCCTTAACTCTGCTTTAGCGTGGCAGCTATCTGACCAGATCATTAGATTGTTGTTCTTCTATGTCATGGGCACCTTCATCATTTCCGTTCTCGTCCCCTACACCGAACCCAACCTTCTGAACGGCTCTGGTACCGCGGCCGCCTCTCCTTTCGTCATTGCTATCCAGAATGCTGGTATCAAGGCTCTCCCTTCCATCGTTAACGCCGTCCTCCTCATCTCTGCCTGGTCCGCCGGTAACTCTGATCTTTACGCTTCTTCCCGTACGCTCTATGCTTTGGCGCTCGAGGGTCAGATGCCTAGGATCTTGAGGAGGTGCACCAAGCGAGGTCTGCCCATTTACTGTGTGGCGATCACCGGTATCTTCGGTGTACTTGCCTACATGAACACTGGTGGCGACACTGCCGAGACCGCTTTTAACTGGCTCTATAACCTCTCTGCTATTACTGGTATCATCACCTGGTGGTACGTTGCCCTTGTATTGCCGAGTCTGGGACTGTTACTGACTTTTGTGTAGGGCGATCTTGTTGGCGTACCTCCGATTCTACTATGGCCTCAAGAAGCAGGGCCTCTCCCGAGATGAATTCCCCTACAGGGCGCCTTTCCAACCGTACCTCTCGTGGTACGGTTTCCTCTTCTTCTCCGTCATCATCCTCGTAAGTCCCTCTCGTCCCTCCATAAATACAGAACATGCACTCATACTCGTTCAGTTCAACGGCTTTACCGTCTTCCTCAAAGGCAACTGGGACACTTCCACTTTCATCGCGGCCTACATCACCCTCCCCATTTTCGCCGTCTGCTGGATCGGTTGGAAGGTTGTCAAGAAGACCAAGATGGTGCCTCTGGATCAGATCGATTTCCACACGGGGAGGAGAGAGTTGGATGAGGATGAGGCGGCTGATAATGAGAAGTTCGTGGCGGACACCAAGTTCCAAAAGGTTATGGGAATTTTGTTCTAGAATGCTTGTCATATTGCTATAGGAGTGCAGGATTGTGAGGGGAGTTGCATCATTGTTTGGAGAGGTGATTTCTTATAGTTGTTATTATCCATTAGTCCCTGTAGTCGTTATCATGATAGATATTCACTGGGGTGCATGTATTCTTGGCGCTTGCAAGCACGGATTATTGGGGCATCCAGGTGTTCCAGGTTTGGCTCCAGGACTACTCCGGAGAAGATTGTGAAAGTGAAAGATCTGAAGACCAGAAGGGTCGAAAGTAGGAACCACACAAGAACTGAAGTCCGAAAAGGTACGATGTGTCTCGACTCTCGGGCACACTGGCATCATCAACTTGTGTTTGCACTTTCATTCTTTCATTCTCGAAACAGTCGACTCGTTCGTCGACGACCAATCACCATGCGGGACGTGGCCTGCTGCTCTCCTGCACAGCGGGGATTAAAAGCCCCTCTCCACCCGATCTCTCGTAAAAGTCGTAATTCCTCGCCGCTCCACAAGATCCAAAAAATTGGTCATGGGCTTATCTCTCGCCTCTCCTGCATGGGCTCACTACATAGATAAAGGTCTTTGTATGTTCATCATCTTCCTTTCAGAACACAGTATTTCAACCTGCCACTTTAATTCCGACTCGCTCACCCGACGTCAGCAGATCCAGGGAACTTTCGTCGTATTCATCGGACAGGCGAGGTTCTAAGCGAAGCCTCCCAACAATTTTCTTTCGAGAGGCCATTTTTGCCGTAGCCGCCCGCTGTTACTCTACATCTTATCTCTTAATCTAATACAACAATACGCCAAGGCTACAGGATGGCTGATCTTGAGAAGGACGACAAGCTCGGCGGATCGCAATACCAGGTACCGTACGAGTCGGAGAAGGTCGCTGAGGAAACTTCTCTGGACCCTCATGCTGGAGAGCTGGGTGGATGTGAAGGCAGTGCGTTTCATCCCTCGTCTACTCGAGTATATGGACTGAACATCTCATAGATACCTACCATCCCGGAGAAAATCATGTCAAGAGGCAATTGAAGCAGCGACATATGGCGATGATCGCACTTGGAGGTTCGTCCACTCGGTCAAGCCAAAAAATGCTGTACTGATCATACGCTCAACAGGTGCCATCGGTACTGGTCTTTTTGTTGGATCTGGAAGTGCTTTGTCTTCAGGAGGTCCGGTCGGTCTCTGGCTTGGTTACATCCTGATGGGGACTATGGTCTACGCGATGATGGTGGCACTGGGGGAGATGGCTGGTGAGTTCTGTTGACCTTTACCAAGGTATTTACTCACAAGACATAGCTCTGTTCCCTGTTGCTGGAGGGTTCGTACATTACGCTAGTCGCTTCTGTGACGAGTCGCTTGGGTTTGCCACAGGTATCAACTATTGGTACAGGTACGTTCAATCAGATATATGTTAAAATGCCAGAGCTCACGATCCACAGTTATGCCATCACCATTCCCACCGAGATTATTGCTGCGCAGATCGTCATTACTTATTGGGACAGCAACACGCACGCTGCTGTTTACATCACTGTCTGTCTTGTCTCCATTTGGTTCATCAAGTGCGTAGCCATCTACTCGTGGTGATCTAGCTGACCCTCCATCAGCTTTCTGGGCGCTAGGGCGTATGGCGAGGCTGAATTTTGGTGCGTTCATTCGTGGCAGTACTTGCAATCTTCTCTTATACTACTGCAGGTTCTGTACAATCAAAATCATTGCCATTGTCGGCTTGATCATTCTCGGTATCATACTTATGTGTGGTGGTGGTCCCGTAAGTCACATTTTATTCCCTTGCATCGCAGACTGACAAGAATGCAGAACCATGACGCCATCGGTTTCCGATACTGGCGCAACCCCGGACCTTTCGCCCAGATGACCATCAATGGTGGTGACGATGTCATCGAGGGGGCCTGGGGCCGTTTCCTTGCGTTCTGGAATGTCTTTGTTCAGGCTGCCTTCTCTTTCATCGGTACTGAAATCATTGCCACTACCCTCGGCGAGGCCGAGAACCCTAGGAAGACCGTTCCCAGAGCTATCAAGCGAGTCTTCTTCCGGTGAGTATCATATCGTTCATCCGTAATGGCCAAGCTGACAAGCCGTAGAATCCTCTTCTTTTACGTTGGCGGTATCTTTGTCATCTCTGTCCTCGTCCCCTACACCGAACCCAACCTTCTCAACGGTTCTGGTACCGCCGCTGCTTCTCCTTTCGTTATTGCCATTGAGAACGCAGGTATCAAAGCACTTCCCTCCATCGTCAACGCCGTGCTGCTCATCTCTGCGTGGTCTGCGGGCAACTCGGACATGTATGCTGCCTCGCGTACCTTTTACGCGCTGGCGCTTGATGGACAGCTGCCGCGGATCTTCAGGAGGTGTACGAAGAGCGGTCTGCCCATCTGGTCGTTGGTCATCACCGGTGCTTTCGGTCTCTTGGCGTACATGAATACTGGTGGAGATACCGCAGAGGAGGCTTTCAACTGGCTTTACAACCTTTCTACCATCACTGCCATCGTGACCTGGTGGTAGGTTTTCAAGACCCTTAGTGAAATAAAGGAAGCTCACTATCTTCTAGGACTATATTATTGTCGTACCTTCGGTTCTACTATGGTCTCAAGGTGCAGGGCATCAGCCGTGAAGATTTCCCATACAAGGCTCCCCTGCAGCCATACCTCTCCTGGATTAGCTTTGTCTTCTTCACCGTTGTAATTCTCGTGCGTATCTCCCTCTATCGATGATCAAAGACTTAGATACTGATAAGGTCTTCTGCAGTTCAACGGCTTCACAGTGTTCCTCACCGGTAATTGGGATACCGGAGACTTCATCGCCGCCTACATCACTCTCCCAATCTTTGCTGTATGCTGGGTCGGGTGGAAGTACTGGAAGAAGACCAAGTGGATCCCTCTGGCCGAGATTGACTTCGAAACTGGCAGAAGGGAATTTGACGAGTTGGAGGTCACCGACAGGGAAAAGTACATGGCGCAGAACAAGTTCGAGAAAATTATGGACTTCATCTTCTGAGGGGCTCGTCTTTTGGCGCTCGTCTTTTGGCGACCGTACAGAGGATAGCTATCTGTGGCGACGATCATAATTGTCGAGAGTTGGAGGGCGTAGGGGTTCGGAAGAAGAGTTCGCATGATCCTTCTGATTCTTTCGTGGTTTTGAGCATTGTAGTTCCTAGCTTTGTACCATTTGTAGTCATCACATATCCAGTAGTGTCGGGTTCCATCATCATTCCATGTAATGCCCGTCATCATTCCAATGGTGCCCGATTGCTCTCATTTGACAGCACCATCCCGCAACCGCCGGGGAATCCGCAGGCGCAGGTGAGGTTGAGCGGTCGTTGCTAGAGGTCACATAAGGGTTTGAATCACGCACGCAACAGGTGTAGATACGTACGGGCATAGCAATGTCCCAAAAGTCGAATTCTTGGTTTATAGGATTCTCGTTGTTTCCTCGGTCGAATTTGGGCGGCATCATCGCTCCCGGCCTTTCGCCCGCGATATACTGGAACCAATGATGGGCAAAATGGGTTTGACATGTTTTGACATGTAGGTCAAAACCATGTCAAAACCATGTCAAAACCATGTCAAAACATGTCAAAACTGTAATAACACGATGTCAAAACCCACCCATTTTAGGGGGGGGGGGGGGTGTTTGACATGTGCCACACTCAGCCGGATAACCCGCCCAGATTGACTCAGCACATCAACAATCCACATAATCGTCATGCCTAGCAAAAAAGGAAACGGCAGCCAAGGCGGACGCCCTCACGAGACATGGTGGGCGGGGTTCATCCGGCTCGTCGTGATTTTACATGTCATCTTCCCAACTCTTGCACCAAGCATTCTTCTGGGTGTCGTTGTGGTATTGTGAGAGGTCGAAGGCTTCGATGTCGTATTCGAGCCGGATGAACCCCGCCCACCATGTCTCGTGAGGGCGTCCGCCTTGGCTGCCGTTTCCTTTTTTGCTAGGCATGACGATTATGTGGATTGTTGATGTGCTGAGTCAATCTGGGCGGGTTATCTGGCTGAGTATGGCACGTGTCAACCCCCCCCCCCCCCCCCCCCCCTTTAAAAATGGGTAGGTTTTGACATCGTGTTATTACAATTTTGACATGTTTTGACATGTCAATGTCAAAACTGTAAAATCATTTCATGTCAAAACCTGTAAAATCATTTCATGTCAAAACCTATAAAATCATTTCATGTCAAAACCTGTAAAATCATTTCATGTCAAAACTGTAAAATCATCCTGCCCATCACTGGCCTGGAACGAAGGTGTTGACGGTATGTTGCTTACTAGGTACTCCTTGCTAAAGAGCAAGAATTGCAATGCTCTATCCCCGGCACGACAGAGTCTCACAAGATAACCCATACCTCTTGGTCAAGGCGGCGCGCGACCGATAAGGAGGACTTGAGTTACTGTGAAAGAGAGAGTCGGTGCAGAAAGAGAACTGAGATGGGTGGCTGTTGGCATGATCCCGGCGGCCGGCGGTTATAAAGCTTCCGGGCGACCCAAGTCTGACCAAAGTTATCAGAACTCGAAGTCAACCCGCTGCTTCTGCTCATAACCGTCTACACCCCATGGTCCGCATCGCTCTCGCCCAGACCAACCCCCTCTCCGCCCCCCCAGGCGTCCCCTCCCTCGAAAAGCCCCACTCCACCTCTCCCTTCCCCTCCATCGACTACAATCTCACCGATGCCGTCCAGTGCGTGGAACAGGCCGTCAAGCAAAGCGCAGATGTGGTCGTCTTTCCAGAGTACTTTTTGCAGGGTATTGTGAACGAGAACAGGCAGGTGCGTGGAGGGGTGAATCGAAAGCTATGTGACTGACGCAAAGTAGTACTTGACATTTGCCTCGCAATACCTATTGGCGTTCTTCCAAGAGCTCGCCAGAGAGCACAAAGTTGCTCTCGTTGGCACGATTGTCCACGGATCCCGCTCTAACGCTCCATTCCCTCAAGTAAACCCGTTCTCCCATATTCCCCTCCGTTCAAGCTCCTCCGTATCCGCCGAGCACAGCAAGATCACGTCTGCCCAGCTTGAATGGGCCAAGTATCTCGAGCAGCACCCGCTCAGCACCGAGGAAGGAGTCGAACCAGTGGCAAAGAACACCGCATTCTTCATTGATGATGAAGGCAAGGCTGTGGGAGAATATGTAAAGCAAAACCTGTGGCACCCCGAGAGGTCAGTTCTTTTCACTCTCCCAGTATGAGTAGAGCTGACGGGGTGTGTAGAGAGTACCTAGAGCCCGGAGTTGAGCCCAGGCAGGTCTTTGACACCAAATTGGGCAAGGCAGGTCTTCTCATCTGTACGTCTCGATTCCAGTTCTGCTTGTCATCAGTACTCAGCTTGGATTAGGCTGGGACATGTCCCACCCCGCCGCCGCTCAAGACCTCGCCAACCTGGGAGCAGACATCATCTTCGCTCCCACTTACTGGATGGCCACGGACAGCGAACCGTACGTCTTCTGTCTCATGTCCTCAACTTTGAAGATGCTGACTTTTCCTGAAAGTCTGATCCACAAACATCAACATGAACCCGACTACGAGACCACTGTTGTCTCGGCCCTCTGCCTCACTAGGTCTTTTGAGACAGAGACTGTATTTGTCATGTCTAATGCAGGCGGAGATGCGCGTGAAGGGTTTATGGGCGGAAGTGGAGTTTGGGCGCCATTGAGAGGCAGGGCAGGAGGTTGTGGTGTTGGAAAGGAGGTGAAGATTGTGGATGTTGATGTTGGTGTTTTGAAGGTGAGTAGAACCAGCGGGAGATGGAAACGAATAGCTAATTCGAAATGCAGGATGCGAGAGAGACGTATAAGATCAAGGAGGACTGGAGTCGCAAGAACGCCACTTAGTCCTAGTTCATGATGAAATAAGATGAGAAGCACTACTCGCTATGATTTCTACAAGCTTTGACCATAGCCGGAGGCTGCTATGACTGCTGCTGATAAGGAATCAAAGCTACCAAGTTGCAGCTAGCACTGAAGATGTTGACAGCTTCTCAGCTACATCCTGAGGGTATTTCAAGACGGAGCGTAGTATAACTGCGGACGGCATGGCATTATGCATACTATTAGTACAGCAGCGCAAACAGAAGCCCGCGCTACTTTTACGGGAAAAAAACGGTTCATCTCATTATAAAATTGTGGTGGACGCTTCGATACCACCTCATAACCACAGCGCTCTCTTAAAAGCATAGTCCATTTTTGCCAGGAGAGTAGTGGAGGACTCTGCTTCCGTTAGGCTACCACAAGAGTCAGCAGCTTCAAGTGACACACACAGACATGGTATTTACCTGACAATGTCTTTCTCCACAACCAGCCCGTCCCTCCTACACGCCTTCTCTAGTTGAGAAACAATGTCCTTTACCGTCTCCATACACGTTGCGTCACCAGACTGCCCAGGCAATGCTTTAAAAGCAAAGAACTCTTTGGCGAGCGGATCTATCGACGCATGTTCCACCGACGGGAGTGGGGTGTGTGGAGGATGTTCCGAGCTGGCAGCAGACGGTGGCGGTGCCTTGTTGCGTAGCGAGTAAGTGCTATACCGCGTCGACTCGTCTGCGGGAGAGAATTGTATGATGAGGCCAGCGTTTTCCTTGGGGTCGCGACTGGCTTCTTGGAGGGTGGAGAGGATGTAGGCGCCGCGTTGGATTTGGGTTATGCTAGCGAGGGGGATTCGGGTGAATTCGGTGACCTTCTCGAGGGAATAGTTGAAGGAGGCGACATAGATGGCCTTTTGGGTCTACCGATTTGGGTCAGCTATGCCGGTGTGGCGACGGAAGAGGCCTACCAAGATGAGGATCTTCTCCTCAGTGGCCGAGCTGATTTTGGTACTCTTGGCCTCAGGGGAGAGAAGGATCCAGCCCCCAATCTTGTCTTCACCTTCACTCAACACCCTCGCAGAGCACGTCTCGACTGCAGTTCCATCAGCACCCACCACATGAAAGCAGAGTCAGACTCACTCGCGACGTTCCGCAGCCTGTCCAGCTTAATCACACTAGCCGCATCTTCACTCGTAAGTGTTTCCAAAAACTCGCTGAACACTGCGAGATTGCGGTGGCCAAGGAGGAAGGAGATGACGGCTTGGGCGAAAAAGTCAGAGATGGCGCCGTAGAACATGCGACTGAGCGAGCTGACTCCGTCGTGCAACTAATCGCTGTCAGTAATGACATCGACGGTGATCCGGAAGACTCACCATTCCAGAGAAGTCTCGCTTGCCAGTCCTGACAAAGTCACCCTTAAGAGCAGAAGTATGCGCATAACAGAGACTGATCATGTCTCCGTTGTTGGCCCATATGTCGTTGAAGACGTTTTCGACGACCGGCCCCTCAGCTTGAAGTCCAAGCTGGATAAGCATATGTACAAGAACGCGCCGGGCGATGGCGGATTGGACAACATTGGTTCGGTCAAGACAATCAATGCAGCTATTACACATCAGATCCATTCTATCAAGGAGTTTGCAAGACTTACTTTGTTCTGAAAGTGCCTTGTTGTTCTCGAAGAGCCTCCCCTTGCAATGTCCACAAGTACCCCATCGTCTCGAAATCCAGCGAGTCCACCAGCTCTACAATGTTTTCCCACTTCATCCCGGAACACTTGGCGTGGAAATCAAACTCGGTATATGTAACGTCGTCCCGTTCCAGTTCGGTGGTGAGCTGCTTGTAGCCATTTGTGATCGGAGCTTCTTTACCATGCTGTTCGGATAGGTTGATGATTGTCTGTCGGGAGTCAGTAAGAGTTTATATAAGAACGGGACACTCACAATGTGACCATATCGGGAAACGAGATCATTAAAGTGCAGATTGGCCACTGCATACGTCTTGTCGACAGGCTCGTTCAGGACCGGAGGCGGTTTCATAGAGTAAGGCGATTGAGACCAGCGCAGAGGGATAGACCCTCGGACTTGAGTAAAACTAAACAAGGACATTTTCCCTTCGACCTGCGGCCTGTCAGTTCAGGATAATCGATACACGCTCGACGTACCTTGGCCCGCACAGCCATCTCAGTCTCCACCATGTTTGCGACATGCCCATTGTCGTCTATCCCTCTCCTCTGATACCTCAATCCCGCCCGATCTCTACTTCTTCTAGAGATTACCGCGATATCCACTGGAACTCCGCTTGTCTGCGCAGTGGGGTCAAGAGGGCTGGGCGGGATGGGTATCGTAAAGGTTGACGACTGGACCCATCCCTGCATGACGGGAACGACATAAGAATGAAGTCCTAGATCGATAAAGTCCTTCATGAGATATTCGTTCCAGAAGAAGCGTTTGTCGGCCCTGCGCCATAACGGGACGTAGATGTCGGGCTCGACAAAGTCCTCTCCAGTAGAGTGCCCGGTGGGGGTGTCGTTACTCGATCGGAGGGTGCTAGCAACAGAGGGAGGGAAGAGCGAGTTCTCTTTGGGGATGAGATCGGCCAGCGCAGCACCTGATGCAGCCCGTTGGGAGACGGTGTGCCGCTTCGCCTGCAAGCTGTGCGTGATATCAAAATCATACGAGAAGAAGAAACCATTCTCAAACTCCCTCTTGATCTGCCGCACAATCTTCTCCTCAAGCTCTTGTCTCTTTGGGGGTTCCGCGGAAGATTCAGATCGCTTTCGAAATTTGGGGATGAACTTGGTCCATTGGCGGGCCTTGGTCGGGATGGGTGACTCGTCCGCTTCCGGTGTCAAGGGCTCGTCATCGTCTTCGTCCTCATCCGAGGAGGCGGCAAGATGGTCGCGCTCTTGAGGCAAAGCACCGGCACCTGAGATGGGGATCGCCAAGCTCCATCTTGATGTGGCTTTCGGTTTGGGCTTGCGTGACTCTTGCAGCGCAATAAGACGCTTGATGGAGACAACTGAACCGTCTCGGGTGAGAGGAATGGCATGGATATCTCCCAAGGTGTAGACCTCGTGCGAGGGCTCGTCGTCGTCGTGGGGAGGAAAGAGAGGGGTGCCAGTGCGGGGTAGGAACACAAACAAGTATGCAGCTACGATATAAGCTCGAGTATTGGCGGATCAGACTCACCATCCCATAGTCTTGCAATGCCCAGCACACCTCCTAGGATGAGCTCGCCCTCCTCTGCGCCGTCGAGAGGCTCGATCTTGCCCCTGACGCCCCAATGGATGAGCACGCCCGGGGCACCTCCCGGTGGAGCGAGGATGATGCCGGCGTCATGGGGGAGAAGGTGAATGCGGCGGTGGAGGGTGGGGGGCAGGGGCGGGACAGTGAAGCGCGGGGGGAGGGACGGGGAGGGGGGCATCTCGCGGCGATGTTACGATGGGGACACAACAACAACAAATCAACAATCCTCCACCCATCTTCTGACGTCATCAGCTGCTACCTATACAAAACGACCACAATCTGGACTCCTTCTCTTCATGCACAATGTCTTCAAGGATACACCGCAACTTTGCCATTCTCGCACAGCGAGAGCAGGTCCGGCGGGAAAACTCGGCAGCATACTCTGCCAACCCCAAAGAGGTGCATCCCTTCTACTCGGTCAAGAACTCGCTCGCCCACAGGCATGACAACCGCTACTCCAACATTCTCGCATACGACA
This sequence comes from Cryptococcus floricola, assembly GCA_006352305.1. NCBI lineage: Eukaryota > Fungi > Basidiomycota > Tremellomycetes > Tremellales > Cryptococcaceae > Cryptococcus > Cryptococcus floricola. The sequence continues at coordinate 28,318 of RRZH01000008.1, read as the reverse complement.
GGACAGCTGTAGTCGTGAACGGCAACTATCTCAATGCAAATGTGGTAGACGACGGCAAGGGGGGTTTATGGGTCGCTGCTCAGGTGGGTCTGGAACTACGGTTACTGCGCACAGCTCACCCATGGCACAGGCGCCTCCTCCACGAGCATTCGACTCATTTTTCAGGGCCATATATACGGGGGCTGCCATAGGAAAGCAGCCAAAAGATGCTCTGATTGTACAGCTCACAGGCTGGGAAGAACGAGGAATTACCAAGGCGGATCCGTACCTGTAGGTCCACCGGTATGATACTTAGCCTTTGCTCACTTGCAATAAGGGATCACAAGATGGACGGTATCATACTGCTGAATGCGGGCAGGCGCCGCCTGGAGGGGCTCTCCAGCACACTGTCCGAGATGGTTCTGCAAGGCGAGGACAGAAGCGTCAACTTGCATCATTACCATTTCGATGCTTGGCCAGACCATGGTGTGCCGAAAGGGCCAGGAGTGCAAGCCCTTCGGGCATTGGTGTTGGAGATTGAGGCAAAGAGAAAGGAGCTAGACTGCGAAGTATGGGTGCACTGGTGAGTCAACATAAAGGCGTGGCTTACGAGGTGCTGACCGCATGATAGTTCTGCTGGCGTCGGGCGTACCGGCACGTTCATCGCACTGTCGTCACTTCTCACGCCTGGAGTAGCATTCCATAAGTCCCCTTTAGGCTTGCTTCCTGAGGCGATACATGATGACATGGTGGCGCAGACTGTGGACACGATCAGAGAAAGTCGGGGAATGTTGGTGCAGAACCTAGAGCAGTACAGCTTGATTTATGAGATGCAATGAGCGCTCTCCCAGTCTGTTAGACCCGGCCCTTTGTAATCACAAGATACCTGTAGATAAGACGGACATTCATTAGGACGCCGCCGGGCATTCACGCACCGTGTTGATTTTGGCAGCCTCCGATTCGCGCCGGAATTTGTTCCTGGAAAGTGCAAAAGTCAAGAACCAAGATTGTCTCTTTCATCCACTTTTTCTATACACTCCGGCACCATGCTCGCCCCCGCTCTCACCAGGGCTGTCTGCAGATCGCTAAGAGCAGACGCCCAAGCAGCCCGCTTCCCTCATCGCGCCTTCTCATCGGCCCCCTCAAAGCACTCTTTCGCCCGCCAGACCCCTCGCCCAATAAATCTCCCCTTCTTCACCCCCTCATCACGAACCTCTTTTTTCTTCCCCTCCCACACCTACAAATTTCCCAGATCCCTCTCCACCGCTGCTCCCAAAGCCAAGGCCGACCCGGTATACGATGATATCCCAAGATCGCTGCCGTACTGGCTGTATGGCTGTTCGGCAGTCGTCTTTGGGATCGTAGTCATTGGAGGCCTGACACGGCTGACGGAATCGGGGCTGAGTATTGTGGAGTGGAATCCCATAACGGGTATCCTGCCGCCGATCACCAAAGCGGACTGGGATCTGGAATGGGAAAAGTACAAGGTGTCTCCGGAAGGGATAATGATGAACGCCAACATCAATATCGACGAGTTCAAAAAGATCTTTTACATGGAGTGGGGTCATCGAATTGCCGGGCGTGCTCTCGGTATGGGGTGTGTATACTTTTGGATTATGGAAGCAAAGCTGACTGGTTGCAGATTCGTTCTTCCCACGATCTACTACCTCGCCCGCTACAAGCTTCCCCGTCCCCTTCCCATGAAGCTTCTCCTCATCGGTCTCGGTATTGGATTCCAAGGAGTCCTTGGGTGGTGGATGGTGAAGTCTGGTCTCGATGAGCAAATCATCAAAGACAACACCGTCCCCCGAGTCTCTCAATACCGTCTTGCTGCCCACTACACTGCTGCTGTCGCCCTCTACGTCGGCATGCTCTCTACAGCTATTGGCATACATCGCGACATGAAGCTGGCCAAGAACCCGGCCATCATCCAGGCGCTCAACAACCCCGCTGTGAAAAAGTTCCGTGGATTGGTTCATCTTTCTGGAATGATGGTCTTTTTGACCGCTGTTACTGGTGCTTTCGTGGCGGGATTGGATGCGGGTCTGATATATAACGAGTTCCCGTACATGGGCGAGGGATTCGTACCACCAACGGAGGATCTGTACGACCAGAGGTACGCTAAAAGCGGATCCGACAAGATCTGGAGAAATATGTTGGAGAACCCCGTCACTGCTCAATTTGATCACCGTGTTTTGGTAAGCATCTTTGCAGATGGGGTATAGACAATGCTGACTTTGGTGTAGGCCACAACGACATTTACCATTCTCTGCACTCTGCCATTCGCTGCCCGCCGTCTCCCCTTCAAGAGCTCTCGCCGTCTCGCCGGCCTTGCTACAGCTGCCGCCGTCACCCAGGTCTCGCTCGGTATCAGCACTCTGCTCTACCTTGTACCGATCCCTCTGGCTTCGATGCACCAGGCCGGCAGTGTGCTGCTCCTGACGGCCATCCTTGCGCTCGGAGGTTCGTTGAGAAAGCCGAGCAAGATGATGAAGATGATGCGGGTGGCGAAGAGATAGCGAGACGTATTCAAGCACATATAGTTATACATATTTTGGTTGTTTTTGAGCATTCTGCATATGCATTATCCACCGCTTAGCTACATCTTTCAGCTGAAGAAGTTGGCAAAGTATGGGAGTTTCTGCTATACAATCGCTCCCTGACGCACGCCCAGTAGCATTGGGCAGCTTCTTGGAGGCCGGCCAAACCATACTGGAAGCATACATTGAAACAAGACGTCGTTGAAAGGATTGAACGATAGCAACGACAGCGAATGACCTCCACCGGAAATCTCGATCGGATTTGGAGTTCGTTGTTGTTCGCCGCGCAAAATGTTTTAAACCTCCTCTGTCACCTCCATCTTTCTTCCCCCCCTGTGTCTATCCCCCCGCCACCATGGGCCGCTCCAAGAAACACTCCTCCAAGAAACCCCCTCCCAAGCAACGCCCCCCTCAGCCAGAACAGCCCCAACCATCGAGCTCCAACTCGACCACCCTCCCTCCCCTCCCCGCTTTCCCCCTTCCTCCACCTCATACTCTCCCACCAGTCATGGACCCCACAAACGCCCACTCGCCCCCTGCCAGCTTCCAATCGCACTCACATTCCCACACGCACCACAAGCACAACAACAACCACCCCTCGCACTCGCACTCGCAGCACCAACCCATGACCCCCGCCTCTCTGTCGGCCGCCCTGCACACCTGGTCTGCCAATGCTCTCAAGAGCATGGGCCTGAATATGGGTGGAGAGGGAGAAGGAGGTATGGGGCTGCCGACGTTGACGGAGAGTCAAATCAGGGGCTTGACGGGGGGAGGAGCGCTGGGGGATGGAGGGTTTTTCATGGGGCCTGCCAGGCCGTCCGGGTCAGGCAGTGGAATTGCCAAGAATCGCGACGGCGGGCATAACCATGGGCATCACCACACGCACACATACCCCGATCCTGCTACGGGCTCACCCATAGACCTGCCCTCCTCGCTCGCGGCCTTGTTCGAAGCGAAGCTCACCCTGGATCGCGAAAAAGCCAAGCTGCTCAAGATGCAAGAAGAGCTCGAGGGGCAAAAAGAGATCCAAGGGCTGAGAGAGATGATGGATAGGCCCATGCCGGAGGGGGCGTTCAGTCTGCCGCTGCCGATGCCTATGGGAGGGCCAGGGGGCATGGGCATGGGTATGCCGTTCAGGATCGCAGAGGGCGGTGTGGGCATGGTCGGCATGGGGGTGATGCCGGTCAGGGTTGGAGGCAAGGGGGACGGACAGGTGGTTCTTGAAGAGGGATGTACATGTGGACAGTGAGTTTTTACGTCTTTCCAGTGGACCAAGTCGACTGACAAATGAAAGATGTCAAATGTACATCCCCGAACCAGAGCCGGACGAATGCTTTGATTGCGAAAACGATTGTGGATGCGATTGTCATTCCTATGAGGAATACGATTGCGAACACGAAGACGATTATGTGGATGAGGATGACGAGGATGACTATGACGATGTAGACGATGAAGAGTACGAGTATGAAGACGAGATTGACGATGAGGGGCTCTTTGAGGAGAGGCCGCCTCTACCAGAAGACCCAGAACGCTTGGTGAGTTGATCACAACTTGTTGAATCATGCTGACGACGACTAGGATGAGTATGTCGGCCAATTGTTCAATTGGGTGAAAACGGTGGTATACGCGACAATCGAGCAAAAGAGGTTTTCAGCACATCTCAGACAGCAAGCCAATGCCGCATCTTCATCCTCATCCGCATCAGCATCTATACCAGCATTGCAATGACACTATGTATGAAATGGTACCTATACATGTCTCGTATAAAGATGATGAACTATGCCAGACGTCCAAAGACAACTAAATGCTCCCCTCCTATACATCTAGATCTAAGCAGCAACCTCCTGACCCCTGGGCTTTCCTCGTCCGCCCTTGGCACCTCGCTCTCCCCTCTCTCGTTGCACAGTCTCGCCGCCGACGCTGCTTTGTATGGCGAACTGGACGGCCTGGGATCGGAACGCCAGACCTCGGGTGACGTCGATGAGGGAGGCGGTGGCCGAGGGGTGGGGCCGTGTGATGTGGAGCATGTTCTGAAACGAATTAGACGGGATACGAAAATGTAGACGGAAAACTCACCTCCTTGAGGTCAATCTTGGCCTCGACACCCATCCTGGAATCTCTGATGAGGTTGACAATCCACTTTTCACCGTCCTCTACAGACATGTTCAAAGTCTTGGACAACTGCCTGATGTCGATTCTTCGATGTATACGGCAGTAGACCTCGGAAATCAACAGTCGCGCATTCTCCACAAACTCATCCACAAAGCCCGACAGGAAAAAGTCTTGACGGACGACCTCCTCGGCCACCGTCAATCGCTCCTGCGCCTGATCCAGGTTGAAATCCACAAACAAGTCCTTCAAGAAGGCCGTGATGGGGTCAGAGTACTGGTACTCTTCCATATCGACAATCTTTGTGAGCTCCTTGATGTGGTCTCGGCTGGAACGGGAGGGGGCGGAAGATTTGGTGGATCGGCGGGTGATGATGGCGGCGGCTACGAGATAGCGGAGGAGGTAGGGGCAGGAGGTTTGGATGGTGTTGAGGTAGGCGGGGGAAAGGAACATGTCGAGCAAGCCCTGCTGGCCCTCTTGAAGGTCGAGGTTGAAAAAGACAAAGAGGGACCAATGGAGGAGCCATGTGCGGGCCTGGAGCTGGGCGGTGGGCTTTGAGAGGGAGGTGCCCTGCGAGTTGTCGATGGTGTCTCGGACATCACGCAGTTGGGCGAGGGCAGATTCCCAGTCACCGACGAGAATGTTGGAGGCGAGCTTACCCCACTGGGCGGAAACGTTGAGGTCGTAAGAGGGGGAGAGGATGAGGAATTGGTAGAGGAGGTCGGCGGCGGCACCGTACTCGCCCAAAGAGTATTTGTATTGACCAAAGTGGTAGAGGGCGTTGATTTGGTCATTGTCAATCTGGCCGCAGCGTCAGCCGGCGGCACGCCTCGTGCAAAAGTCTACGCACCTTGTACTCGGTCCTCAACAGGTCAAGATTTCTCTCCTTGTCTCCGCCGCTCCTGAGCTTGGCGACGGCCTCGGGGTTCTCAATGACACTTGTGACGGGCTGGGCCTTCTCCTGGAGCTCGTTGTACTTTGCTGTGGCTTCCGTTTTTAATTTGTCAAAGTCGACGGCTTCGGCGTCGCCGATTTGAGAGTGGAGTTGCTGGACCCAGTCGACCATGTTTGTGCTCTTTGTGAGGTCATATCTGGGAGGGGTAAGCATGTGGTAGGGTGGATATAGGGGGGACTGACTGGGCACGGGCGAGCTGCTCCTGGGGGTAGATGTGGGTGTCTGCGAGGTGTGTGAGGAGGGGGATGGCGAGATGCCTGTCGAGGTTGGGGATGAGTTTCTGGGTGAGATCGTACTGTGCCATGGTGTATTTTGTATGGTGTTCAGCTGCCCTGGCGGTGAAAGAGACAATAGAAATCGTCAAGTGCTAATGCCGCCCCCGGTGATTTCTACTGTGGCACCTAGGCACAATCTTGGTTATCTCCAGTCCATGCATCGCTCTTGTGTCCTATGCCGTATGCTCCCTGCGACACCACTCCCTGCTCCCTCTGTCTTCTTTCCCTGCATCCCCTTCCCATGTTCCCCCCATGCATCGCCCCCCCCCCTCCCCGCAGTGCACCGCTGCGTTTGATCCCGTCGCATTGTCTCGGACATGTCTCGACCCTGTGGATTCCAGATTCCAGTGCGTGCCTGATTGCCCTCTATTGTCTCAAAGTCGCGACCTCCACCCGACATGTCCCCCATCACCATGCATCATACATCTATTTCTCATCTGCATCTCTTCCTTCTCTCGCTCTACTCTCTCACTCTCTACTCTCCCGCTCTACTCTCCCGCTCTACTCTCCCAAGGCACTACAAGCCTCCACCTCCCCCATGACGTCCACTACTGACGGTGGCGCCGCCGTCTCCTCCCTCGTCGCCAACTATGAGAAGACACTTTCACAGGTCTCCGTCAAGGCTGTCGGCTCACAGCTTGCATTGATGACTGGCATATCAATAGCCACCCTCCTAGCATTCAGTTTCTTCAGACCCCGCGAAAAGAAGGTCGGTTGCTGCGAAATCTTCCGCAAGAGTCCCTGGTCGTGGAGCACAATGCTGACACTCGTGCGCAGGTGTATGCTCCCAAAGTGTGTTGACGCCCTGAATGTCACGCTTGGATCGTACTGACCCCCGGCAGATAAAATACCAACTGCCAAGACCCGAAGACCTTTCAGAAGATCCCGATTATGAACCGCCTCCGCCTCCCATATCAAATGGTTTCTTTGCGTGGTTCAGCCCGGTGCTGCACCTCAAGGAGGAAGCCATGGTTGCCAACATTGGTCAGTCGTCTCCCAACCAATCTACTGCATGATCTAAACCTGTGCAGGTCTCGACGCCGCCACCTTTCTGCGCTTCCTGCGAATGCTCCGCAACATTTTTTCATGCGTCTCGGTCCTCGGTGTGGCGCTGCTAATCCTCAACATTGTCTACAATCTCAAAAAGGTGGACAGCAGTAACCGGAATGCGCTCAGTCTTACGACTATCGCAGACGTAGAGGGAGGGTGGATGTGGCCGGCTGTGGGTGCGAGCTATGTGATCAATGCTATCGTCATGTTCTTTAGTACGTCCAGCGACCAAAAATGTGATTAACACTCATGTGACTATAGTCTGGCGCAATTGGCAGCAAATGGTCATGCTCAGAACGCGCTGGTTCCGCTCCCCTGCCTACCAGGCCAAAATCTACTCTCGAACCCTCATGGTCAGCCACGTCCGCAAAGATTTCCGCTCGGATGCCGGCCTCCTTTCCCTCATGGGTCTGCTCAAAGTCGATGGGATCAAGATTGGTCCGCAGATCGAGGCGACTTGTATTGGAAGGAGACTGCAAGACTTTCCAGAGATGGTAGAGAAGCATAATGACGCGGTAAAGGACTTGGAGAAGCATCTTGTCAAATACCTGAAAAATGGTCAAGTTGGCACAAAGCGGCCCACAGTCCGAAAGGGCGGTTTCCTCGGTCTCCTTGGTGGTACCAAGAAGGCAAGTCCTATCAATACATAAGTCGTATTCTAACAGCGCACAGGACGCTATCGACTATCACGCCAAAGAGATCAAACACCTCCGAGACAAGATCGATGCCAAGCGCGCCGCCATCGACTCTCTAATCCGCAAAGAGCGCCATGCTCGTAAAGCTAAAGGCGGTAAAGGTGTCGTGTCTCGTGTGGAAGGCGAAAACTATGGCTTTGTGACCTTCAAGACTATTGCGGAAGCCCATCGGATTGCCAGGGCGCATAGGGGCAAGCAAAAGGAGCTTTTCGGAGCGAGCTTGCAGCTGGCGCCCATGCCGCATGATATTGTATGGGAGAATATCTCCAAGGAACCCGCAGAGCTTGGATCGAGGAGGACTTTTGGGTGGGGCTTGATTGCCATCATCTGTTTCTTCAACACCATTCCTGTGAGTTTATCGTTCTGGAAAGGTACCATTCGTCTAACTCTTCCAGCTCCTTGTCGTGTCTCTACTCGCAAACTTGTCTGCATTGACCGTCTACGTCACCTTTCTCGAGTCCTGGAAAGATGCCGGCAACTGGGGAAACTGGACCTTCTCCCTTGTCTCTGGTATCCTCCCGTCCGCCGTCGCTGCAATCTTTGGCTACCTCCTCCCGCTTGTCATCCGCCGTGTCTCCAAATACCAAGGCGCGCCCACCCGCTCCCGCCTCGACCGAGCCGTCATCGCCCGTTACTTTTTCTTCATGATCATTTCCAACTTGTTTATCTTTTCCTTGTTGGGAGTGGTCTATGCGGCGATAGCGAGGATTGTGGTGCAGGTCGGCAAACATCAAAGCTTTTCGACAATCATGAAAGGGTTTGACGATATCCCGGATCAAATTCAGGGCACGTATGTGCAGCAGTCTACTTGTGAGTCTTTTCTTTGCGCGTGGCGGAGCTAATGGAGAGTAGATTGGTTGACTTGGCTTCCTCTGCGAGGCTTTTTGGTCATATTCGAGCTCATCCAGTTGATCAAGCTCGCTCTCGTGTCTATCAAGAGGTTCATGTTTTCTTATACCCCTCGTGACATTCGCGAGATGACCAAGCCGCCTTTCTTTGAGTATGCCATTGGTCAGTCATCTTTGCAAAAGCTTGGGGATGAGCTGATGGGGAGATAGTCGTCGTCAACTTGCTGTTCATCACCGCTGTCGGTCTGATTTATGCACCGCTCGCGCCGCTGGTCGCTATCGGCGCGACATGTGTCTTTTGGTTCTCTTCCGTGGTGGTACGTCCTCTTTGTTATCAAGCAACATGTGCTGACTCGGCGCAGTACAAGTACCAGCTGCTCTACGTCTACATTTCTCGAGCCGAGAGCGGCGGCAGGATGTGGAACGTCTATGTGAATCGTCTTTTGGCATGCTGCGTTTTGATGCAGCTGCTGATGGTGCTCAGTAAGTATTCGATACATCAGACGAGATATGTGCTGACGCTGAGCAGCTACCGGTCTGATCCGTTCGCGCTGGCTCGACAGTATCGCAGCGGCCCCTCCCGTGCTCATCATTATCGCCTTCAAAGTCTACATTACCCGCACCTCCGAGCACAAGTTCCGCTACTACGAGCCCACTGTGGAAGAGCAAGAGCAAGAAAAGCTCGAGCTCATGTCGGGCGAAAAGAAGCGGACCAAGCACTCGGATATGGAGAAGCGATTCCTGCACCCTGCTTTGCAGCACAACAAGCTGTTTACGGTGATGGTGCACAAGCAGCAGGAATTGGTGGCGAGGGAGGTTCTGAGTGCGTACCCGTGGTTTGCGGGAAAGCACGAGCACGATGGGGTGGAGATCAGGGCTGTGCGGGAGGAAAATCTCGAGTACAATCCGGATCGCGATGGTCCGGCCGACGAGATCCACCAAGCCGACTGGGACGCGCGGTCCGTGGCGTCAACGGATATGCTCAGTACGCTCGGAAGCAGAAGCAACTATCCGTCTCCTGGGTTGGAAGACTACAAGCAGTATCCGTTGCCGCTTGTCGAGTTTTCGCCTTCGCTGCATCCTTCCGTCCCGCTGGATAATCCGTCGACGGATCAGCTTTTGATGGACGGGAGTAGGTCAGAGTTTTATGGAGGGCCGCAGAGGCAGGCCAGCAGGCCTTATCCGGCGCCGGTGCATAACAGGGACGTCTCGGATCTTGACATGGCAGATGCGGCCTCGCCTTTGCTAGGCCAAGATCCGTGGGGCGGACCGAACCAAGGGCAAGGTGTGCCGTACCCGCCTTCCGCTTATACGCAGCCGCCGCTGGGGTATGTGCCTCCTACAATGAGGCGAGCGGCGTCGGGGCAGTCGGAGGAGGATGTGGGGGTGACGAGGTGGGATGGCGGGGAGCGAGAGCACAGGCCTGCTCTTTCGCGCGAGACGTCGTCTGATTCTGTCGGGTATGCTGCGGCCCGCGGGGGCGGGGGTCAGCAGGGGTATGATAGTAGGGGATACCCATCGAGTGGGTATGGTGGGGTACGAAGGGATCAGTATTAGATAGATGGGTTGGTGCTGGACGCCAGAGGGACGGATTTTGACGAAATGTGATGAATATGTAGTAGTAGATGCATCTAGATTACGCCGGTGGGAGGTCTTGCAGCAACATTCTCCAGACGGCCCAGCCAATCCTCCCAAAGCCCTCGCCTCCAGTACCGTCCTTGCCACCTGCTCTCCGCCTGGCCTCTTTCGTAACCTCGTCGTTGAATACACCAGTGGCAGCACGGGCGTTGACGATATGGCCTACGATAGAGGGGGTGAATTCGGGGTGGCCTTGGATGGTGAGCACTTGGGCCAAGGGGTGCTCGGGGGTAGAAGACGGGTGGGGTTTGAGGAAAGAGTGGACAGGGTAGCGAGTAGATTTGGCCAAGAGGCGACAGCCAGGGGGCACAGCCGGGACGTGGTCCTTGTGCTGGGCAACGTCAGCGCAACGTCAACGATGTTGGAGGCGGGAGGTAGACTGACCATCTGCTCGAGATACACCTCGTCCTCGCCGCCTTGTCCCTCGACGTCGCCAGTCCACCAGTACTTGCCCTCTTTGGTCAGCTGGCAGGCATGGACACCGATTTCCCAGCCATTCTGACCAGGCTCGCAGGCACCGCCGAGCGCAATAGACAGAATCTGGTGGCCGAAGCAGACACCGACGAGTTTGACGTGCTGGGTCTCGGGAGAAGAGGCGATCTTGGAGATGAAGGAGACGAGGGGCGGGATGAAGGGGTTGGCAGTGTCGTATGCCGTGTGTTCTGTGCATCGTCAGCGGTGGCAAGAGGCAAAAGCGGAGGACGGACTGGATCCTGTCATGATGACTGCGTGGTAGGCGTCGGGTGCGCCGTGCTGGAGACGGTGCCAGGGGGGATACTCGTGCTTGCTGACGACATCGTACGGGTCCACGACGAGGTCCGTGCTTGCGGACACGGCGGTGTCGGGGTAGGAGGCGAGGGCTGCGGCGAGCCAGTGGGAGTAGATGCGGTGGTCTGCCGTCAGCGGGGTCTGTGCGGGGGAAGCTTACAGTCTCCAGATTCGGCGATCACGTCGTCATTCGGCGTGTCGCACAGGAGCAGCGCGATCCGGAATGCCATAGTGCATGGGCGCACAGACCTTCTTATCGCCTTCTTATACACCAGCGGAGTTTATCCAATTCAGCCTGAACCCGCACGTGACCCGACCCGCCGCTTGCCTTCTCGTTTGTTTTGACTTATCTCTGTATCTTACTTACTCTCGCGATGCCCACGGACCGCCTCCTGGGCGCCGACAGCCACGCGCTCGTCCCCCGCACAGGCCCCGCCCGCCGCCTCCACCGTGCGCCCTCCCGCAGCCTGTTCCGGCAGCACGTGGTGGATGAAGCGACATACACCGCCGCCCTCTCCCACATCATCTCGCGCGACTTCTTCCCCCACCTCCCCCACCTCAGGGCCACCAACGACTACCTCACAGCCCTCCAGGAACACGACCCCGACCTCCTTTCGGCCTCCATCCGCACCCTCGCCACTCTTGCAAACCACAACGATCGCGGCAGGAGGGCCGCAGATGACATCGATGCAGAGAGTATCCGCCGCGATATCACAGGGACACCCTACATCTCCCTCCCGGGGGCGAGGGACATGCGCACCCCGGTGGGGGCCAGAGGATGGGATACCCCGCAGCAGAGCACCCGCCGCAGACGCAACTCGTCAGACTTTGACTCGCTCGAGGGCGGTCCGTCCCTAGCATCGTCGAGCAAACGCCAGCGCCGGGCGCCAGTCCGCGCAGACCTCTCTCTCGACACCTTCCAGCGCAACTTTACGTCCGAAGACAATGCATCGTTTGCCCAGATCGTGCAGGAAGACAATAGGGTCAAGAGAGAGGAGCGGTTTGGGTGGGCATTCGAGGCGGAAAAGGCGGCAGAGACGAGACGGATTGAAGGAGAGACGAAGCGTAAAGCCATCCTCGATGCCGCGACAAGTGGCCAGTGGAGAGTGAATGGAGAGGGGAAGCGGCTCATCGGCGGGTTGGCAGAAGGTGGCAAGGAGAGGGCAGAGGGGGAAGCTTGGAAAGATGTCAAGCGAATTGGCGCTGCCCCCTTGTCTGAAACCGCTTCCTCGAGCCAGGCGCTGGTGCTTTCTGACCGACCCACTCAACTCTCCACTGAAATACCCCTGCCTCCCAAACACCCACTCGCAGAAGCCCTTACAGACGCTGGTCTGCCCACCACTGCGCTGATATCAGCAAAAGATGGACAGATTGTCCCGCACCGCGAAGTCGCCACTGGCAGCGATGCGCGTGCTACCGGACAAGAAGGCCAGGCGTTGGAAAAGAGCGTAATGGGTGAAGGGGACAAGGAGACTGTTTCTCTCGGCGGAAGTGGAGTCGATCTTTGGAAGTACAAGGTGCGTCTTGGTCAACCTCCACTGACCCATGGCTGATGTCATACCAGGCTCGAAACAACCTCATGTACCCAGCAGACGCCGACGCTGACCCGTACGCCAAACCTCCCTCCATCCACACTCTCCCCATCAATGGTCCGCGTCCGAGTATTGCCCATGCAAATACACGTATACCGGAAGAAGACACAGGTGCTATGGGCACAAGAGCCGGGTCGACGAGGGCTAGTAGCCCGTCAAGGAGTGTTGTTAGTGCGGCCGTGCGTGGAGGTCCTCGTAAGCCCTTCCAACACCTGCATCACCACTTGCTGACATGACTCTAGGCGAAGCCATGCCGACGGTCAACAACTACCCGCTCGTAGCAACCGACCCCTCTCCCTCCCCTCAAGATATGCCATCCCTTCTCACCTGGGGCTCTCTTCTCGCCACCCCTCGAGCCCTCGACGCCAACAATGATCCTCTCGACTCGACCCCCAGCTTTAGGCTCCCAGAGACAAAAAGGCGAGACGAGCTCGGCCGCAAATTGGCTGATAAAGCCGGTCGGGATATCAAACAGCGTGCGAGAGGGTTTGCTAGGCCTACTTCTGGAACAGGTGGGGGGGATATGGGGCCGCCGGGGACACCGAGGAGGCAAGCAGGAAACTTGACACCGGCTGCAAAGCGACTGTTGGATAGGACCGTCGGCAGGACGCCAGTCGTTGGCAGTAGGACCTCGTCGAATGACTGGGCCGGAAAGAGCTCTGCAAAAAGTACAGGGTGGACACCGACACCAAAAAAGAGATAGTTGTATACTATTAGCATGCATTGGTTGTATATACTGTAAAACACACAGCGGACTATAGTTTCGTGTTACAGATCACACAAGGCTCACACCCTTCCCTCCCGGATCCTTCGGTGGCTCACACGAGCATCTCCATTCATCACCGACCCATCCGCACCATAACGCGAGTAGGCGTTCGTCCCAAGCCCGCTTGGAGCGCGTGGATACGGCGAATCGAGGTCGGCTTGGACGTGGCCGAAACCATGGGCAGCTGAGGGGTCGTCATGCGGATGCAGAATGCCAGGATGGGTGCAGTCTGTCAGTTGGGGCAACAATACAATGGAAAGAAGACACACCTCCGTCGTAACGCGCACGTGGATTGTTGGACGAGTCGCCCCAAGACGATCCTGCGCCGTAACCAGCTGAAGAGGGCGGTCCGACTGTACTGCCGCCGCGGTGAGATGTTGCTGGACCAGGAGAAGGAGCTGGAGCGATACCGGCGGGTGCATAACCAGGAGGAGGTCCTGCCAACTCTACTCGCGAGAAAAAAGAAAACATCAACAAACGGAAAAAAGAGTAATAGATCTACATCTGGGCTGGGTGCATACCTCGGCCTTCAAGATATCCATAATGACCCAGTCGACCTTGCTTCATTTTGGTAGGGTCGAAAGCTTTGAGATCCCCGCCACCGCCTGCTTGGGTCTGTCCGGAACCCATCACGGAGGGAGAACCCATAGAGCGATTGCCGTCCATCATTGACTGCTGCCCGTACATGCTCTGGCCTCCGGGATACCCATTCTGGCCGTGGCCCATCATGCCGCCTCCCATGCCGCCTCCCATACCACCTCCCCACTGATAGGGATTATACATCATGCTCGATCTGAGCGGCGAACCAACGTGAGGAGCGTGGGCAGAGGGAGAAGGCGGTGTCGGAGTGTGTGGACATTGCGAGCATCGATGACGAGGCGATTTGACGCCGCGAGATGAAGATGGGGGAATGGAAAAGTAGTCGGATGCCGTAGAGTGGTGACGGACGCGTGGTTTGGAATCAGATCGCACGATTGGATGATGTTTCGATGTCATATGTAGAGGTTGGGAGGGGTGCAAAGTCAATGGTCAGCTTATATCCACCAATCCGGGCGATCATAGAGAATCAACATTTCAGAAGGCATTGGCGCCCCTCGCTCGAGTCATGGGGACCCCGCTCCATTGGGCTTGAATTGTACCGGAACAGGTCACAAAGGAGCTCAAAGGAGTAATGTCCCAAGACCCGGACAGCGCAAAACGAGAAGAAAGAAGAAGACCGACTGAGGATTGCCCATGCCCTGCGCAGACATGCCCATATTTCCCATGCCCCCCATACCACCCATACCTCCCATGGCTCCCCAATTTCCTTGCGAAGCCATACTGTTGAAAGGAGAAGCCATCGGTGAACCTTGCTGGTGATGAGATGCGCCCATGGGCCCTACACCGCCAAGTCCAAACCCGATACCGCCGTAGCTTGATTGCTGTGGCTGCTGTGGCATGGGCTGTTGGTAAGACGACATGGGGTATTGCCCACCCATGCCCTGGCCGGGAAGATCCATTGGATCCATTGTCGGTGAAGTTCCCCACATAGCAAACGAAGAAAGGTGAAAAAAGTGAAAAAGAGTAAAAGCTGGAGAGCAGAGGGATGAATGGAGAGAGATGCGCTTTTTGAACCATATCTGAGAATTTGGCACAGCATGAAAGGACCACTGACGACCCAGGCCGGTTCCGTCACAAGACCATGTTGAAAGGCAGGGGCGAAAGGCATCCTTCGCGAGAAGGGACCCGTTGAGAGAGACTCGAAACCAGACATGGACACTTACGGATCATATGCCTGCTGTTCCTCGAGCTCGGAGCTGCCGCTTGCTTGACCGTTGAGACCACCCGAGTAATGGCCGCTAGGTGAGACGTCAGTATGTATGACTCATCAAGAAATAAGATCAAACCTTTGCATATTCTGCGCGCCCATGCCCATAGGATCCATTCCTCCGTACATGGCCCACCAGTATGAAGGGTCCCAATATGGATAAGCATACGGGTCATTCGCTCCCGGATACTGCTGCATGTACTGGTCGGCCGCCATACCTTGAGCCTGCGTGACGTCCACCATGTCGTCAGGGCGGGGGCTAGGCATATCCTGGCGCTGCGTAGCTTTGGCTGGAGAGGGTCGCGAGCTACTCGACTTGCCTTTTTGCAAAGGTTGTGCGTTTGGTTGGATGGGCGGAGCGGGAGTGGACGGGTGGTACTGTTCGAAATTGTGCGCCTCCTCGTCCGGCGAAAACATCGGAGTGTTGTACGAGGAGAGGGCACTGGGTCTTGCAACCTCTCGAGTCTTTGGTTCCCAGTCTCGCGACCCAGTCTCCATGCCCCCCTCTCGTTCTTCTTTTCTCGCTTTCCACTCCTCGTACTCTTTCTGAGCCTTCTGGAGAAGCTCGGCACCATGTCTGCCGACGTGGGGGCTCGATGTCTGCAGGTCAGAGTTGGCCGCGTCGGGAGAGAAAAAAGGAGCTGGAGAGTAGAGGTCGGGCTGATTGAGTGTCATGGACTCGTACTCTCGAGATGGGTGGAGACGAGGTCGGACTCCGACATGGATAGAAGTCACGCCATTGACAACAGCACGGATAGGCGTTCGAGGGGTAGGCGGGGGCAACGCTAGACCAACCAAGTCAATACAATCATCCAGACCATTGCTGAAAACCTTACCGACTGCTCGAGAGATCTCGCGCCTGGATTGGTCTTCCTTCTCCCTGCTATCAGACATGGCTTGTCCCAGTCGCTCCCACTCCTTGTCCTCTTCAGGAACTTGGCGAGGCTCTTCACGTGCCCGCGCCTGAGGGGTTGGCCCCAAAGAAAGCTTGTTGGCATCTCGAGTGAGTTGCTCCTCCCAGTCATCAGCAAGAGGGGCTCCCTTCGGCGTCCTTGACGGACGAGACGTGACGCGCTGATCGGGCTGGACGACCTGGAGGGTTGAAGCTCGGGCGGCTTGCGGGGCAGAGGCTCTAGGAGCCGCTTTGGTTGGAGTGTTCTTGGTGACACCGACGACTTTGGCAGGTTGGTTTTCCTTCGTGCCGGATTGCGAGGTCGGTCGCTGATGAGAGCTACGCACCGACTCGGCCGAGCGCTGCTGGTGGACGACTTTGGCAGCGGCATTGGTGGTTGCCTCCTGGCGGAGAGAGGCCTTGGAGGGGGTGGCGCGGACGGGCTTCTGGCGGGTGGGAGAGGACGAGGGAGAGGAGGCGACGGAGGGGGACTTGCGGTGTCGCTGGGGAAGGGGGGAGTCTGTGAGGCCGAGGGCAGACATGGAGAGGGAGGAGAGGGAGGAGGGGTAGCCCGAGGAAGCGGAGAGGAGGCTGTCTCTGTTGTTCGCCATGGTGGAGACGGGGGGAGATGCATGGGGAGACGCATGGCGGAGGGTATTTATCTCGGTCTCGCTGTGTGTCTAGTCAGCTCAACCACCTCAACAGCGCCAAAGGAGGCTCGCGCTTCATGTTCCGCATTACGTATTCTTTCGGCGCCCACTAACGCGTGCATCACAGTATGTACAGACTAGTTTGCAATGTACAAGACATCTAAAATCATACTCCAAGTCTAGCAAGAGCAGGCAGAGGCCTGAGGCACATCTTGAGGTGTTGACGACACATCAATTTCTATACCGGTCAGCCAGCTTCGGCGCTACGAAAAGACCAAATCTCACTAGTCGCCGCTGCGTCCTTCGACTCGCTCCCACCAGGCAAAGCCATAGCAATCTTCTTGAAGAGGGTCTTGACATTGAGCCCCGCTTTGGCAGAGGTTTCGATAGACATGACACCCAGTTCCTTCGCCCTCTTGTCGAGTTCTTCAGGAGTTACTTGACTGAAACAGCTAGTCAGCATAGAGAGTCGATGCAAAGCTTTCATGCTGACCGCTTGTCGTTCAAATCCGTCTTGTTTCCAACTAGTACAATGATGACGTCCTGTCCTCGCTCATTACGGACGTCGTCGACCCATTTGGTGGTGTTGAGGAAAGAGTTGCGATCTGACTGTCAGCAGGCGCCAATCCACCGCAAGAACCTACTTGTGATATCGTATACAATGACGGCAACCGAAGAATCTCTAATGTAAGAAGGAATCAAAGAACGGAATCTTTCCTGCAATGCGCATCAGTAGATTGAGCAAATCCACACTGACGCTCGGCTCACTTGGCTATGACAATGACCGACCAAGCACATTAGCATGGAAACACTTGCGATCGTCTCTGGTGGCAGCTTACCCAGCTTGAGGGACAAATCAGCAGATGTAGCAGGGGCACGATGTCGACTCACCAGTATCCCAAAGCTGCAACCTCACCGTCCTGTCCTCTAGATACATCGTCTTTGATAGAAAGTCGATACCTGTAGGAGGGGAGGGTAAGCTTGATGCGGGAAGAACGAGTTGCTGCATACCGATGGTCGCCTGATAAGTGTTGTCAAAGGTATCGTACATCTTGACACTGTGTCAGTTGCAATGCACCGACAAGGATCCGAGTTTGATAGAGATGGTTCGTACAAATCGAGTGATCAAACTGGTCTTTCCAACACTCTGCTCTCCCAGGAACACAAGCTTGAACTTCTTTAAGGGTGTCGAGGCTGCTGAAAAATCGCCGGCGGTCGAGGGAGTCTGAGGGTTGGACATTGTGGGTGGATATCGGGCAAGGATATGAGCAGGGCGCGGGAGCAGTTTGGGAAGGGGAGGGAGAAGGGGTAAAGCGCAGTGTAGAGGTGGTGGTATCGAAAATACTGCGAATAGAGGTGATGGTCAAAGAGTCGACGATTCCGTCCGTTGTTAGGCCCCGGGTGTAACCCGGCGGGCGGCGAAGGCGGCCATCGCCGAACACGTCACCTTCGTTGCCAGCGAGAAGAGGCGCGTCGCGGTGCTCATCAACTCGCCGTTTGTCGTCGCCCGTAATACAACAGCAACTGGACATACGACATGGCTCAACAAGGATACGCAGTAGTCGATGTGGACGAAGAGGTGGGTGAATACTATTGGTGTGTTTGATGTGAACTAATATATCTTACAGCCATCTGGGTCTCGAGGGCCCGGGCTAGAGTTCCAATGTGAGTGTCTCATATATGACCCCATGAGCCTATCAGCTGATAAAGAACAGCCTTCCTATCATCCGATAGCAGTCGAGCAAATCAATCCTCGTCGACGCCTCAGGAGGCCCCTTTCAGTCTCTTCAATTTGGCCTATTATCAGGTCAGTCTACACCTTGGAGTTCTTATGTACGCATTATTCACAGGGCTGTTGTAGATATACTTTGATGTAGATACCAACACGGTTCTCAAGCGCGTTGGGATGGCCATGATACCGCGTCCGGACTTTATAGCTGAGATCTGCGACGGTCAAATTGACATATATGGCAAGTCATCTGCCAAACTGCTTCTCGCGCACAAGATCTATAGACTGACTCTTCTTTAGGTCCATTCTGGACCCTCACTACCCTCATCCTTATTCTCTACACCACGTCGACTTTGACCATATCAATTGCGCAATATCTCAACTCTGATCCTGTCAGCTCCAGTCTCCCTTTGCTTTCCACTGCTACATCAACTGTGTACCTATATGGCCTGCTTGTCCCATCTCTTCTATGGGGAGCTACAAAATGGCTCGGGCTAGGCGAATGGGGGATTGCCGAGGTCCTGGGGGTCTATGGTTATTCCATGGGAGTGTTCATCCCCATCAGTCTACTCTGTCTGATCCCGGTTGGTGTTGTAAGATGGGTTCTAATCATCCTGGGAGGCATAAGCTCAGGCTGCTTTCTGTGAGTTTTGAATAAATACAGAAACTATTGCTGATGAATAGTGTGCGCAACATATATCCAGTCCTTGCATCAGTAAGTGATTATGATACCTCGGAACACAATCAGCTAACCGCTATGCAGGCAGAGAACAAGTTTGCACAGCTTCTCATTGGTGCTGTAGTGGCACTTCATGGAATCATGATCATTGCCATAAAAGTCATATTTTTCTCGTGAGTACCATGATTATGTGGAACAATGCAATGGCAGCTGACATTGATAATGTAGCAATTCTGTTGTTGGTCCTGATCCCATTAATGATCAATTACCTTGAGTATCTGAAATGTAATCATCCATGCACTACAATTCTCAAACAGAACAAATGAGAATGTGGGATGAGCAAGGTCTTATAGAGGAAACAGGGTGGTTGAGTTTTGATGAAGTAGCCTATGGAATACTTATCAATATTTAAGGAGAAGATAGAAGGGGAAGACAACACTCAAAGCCTATGTTTTCTAATGGGCTAACACACAAGAGAGCAGCGGCCCATGGCTGTGGGCTGAACATAGCCCCACAACCACTAGAGCGGAGCTTGGTATACCATTATGAGTATGGGGTCCTGTGACTCTGCGAGTGGTGGACATGTGATAAGGATAACATGATGATGTAAATTTTTAAGGCAAAAAGAGACAGATGATATGAGAAGATGCCCAGACAGTACTGTTCAATGATACTGTTGTTGTAGGGGATTCATGGCTTGATACTCACTGACCTCCTCTATCATTTCCTGCACCTCGAATATCATCATGTCACCCACACTTCTGTCTCCTGGGCTATCCAAGTTACTGCCTAATTTATCATGGCTGTCTGCAGTGTTGCTCACCCTGTTAGGTCTATCCCTACCTTTTAATTGTACAGCAGGGTGAGAAAATGTCTGGGAATAGAAAGGATTGCAGACATGGCCCCTGGATGTTCATGCTGGAGCGTTTGTAAGAGCTCGTATTGAGAGAGTGCAGCTTCAATGATGAAACTTGAACTACAGTCAATAGAGACTAGCAATGTACCCGCCCCTGTTCCCCAGGGGCGGGGGGTTCATGTAGAGACTTGAGCAGGCAAAAGTGACATGGCCAAATTGGTGCTGACTTTATGACCATACATCATGTACTCTCAAAGGAATTTATTGTGAGAAGTATGGAAGTGTCAGAGCAAATCAGGAGGAGTACTAAGATAGACTGGGTTGAGACAAGAATCTGGCTGGTTGTTTGTAGACGACAGACAGTTCATAGAAAGAGAGTATGTAGAAGTATAAGTATAGGACTGGTTACTCTTTGCGGCCTCTGAGAGTAGCTTTAGCTTTGCCCTTATTATCACCATTTCACACCCCAGTCTCTACTACACGCGTCTTCTATCCCTGAACAGTGGCACAGCATCTTCGAGATAATCTCAACCCTACATCCACTTGTTCAACATTATGAATACGCCCTCCAGCACTCATTGCTCCCCACCCCTCACGCCCTTTTCGTCTCTGACAACGCCATCTGTAAAGGACCTAGATACCAAGTAAGATCAATTAACCGGATGAGCAGCAAAAGCCATTGCATCACAATTCCAACCCTGGAATCATAATGCATATGCTGGTATTTGGACTTGTTAACTCACGCCCCGGGACCTGACCACTGGATCCTTACACCATCCACCTCTCTTGCTCACCTCTAGACAAACCCGCTCCTAATAAACCACTTACCATCACAGCTCTTCTCTTACATTTGATTGACTTTCTTTCGACCCTTGCAGCGGCAGGCGAGGCAGTCTGAGTCCAAGTGGAGGGGGGCTGAAGAGTGGAAGGTAGATTTTGAAGATGTCAACAGCAAACCATCGAGACTGGGACATCCTTTGGGTAAGCTCGCCCTTCATGAGGATGTACTGCCATTTTGAGAGGGAGGGACTTTGGTGAAACGGGCAGTGAATAATAGATAAAATGCCGCCGAGCTTGGCAGTCCGGGTGCCACCGGGCTAGAATACGTCAGATAGAGAAGCAAGGAAATAGTAGAGTAGATGATTTACACCCCATACTGGACACGAAACGACAGAAAGACGGTTGACCTCCTAGAAGTTGAGACCTTGATACCGACGGAGATCGTAGGAGAAGCAGGTGTCACGACTTAGCTGGGACGCAGCAGGGAGGGGACTGGAAAAGGGTTTGAAAGAGGGGAAAAACCCTTTTTTAGTATTGTTGCATGGAAAGAGTAGAACAACATGATATGAATCAAATGTGTACACCACGTGTCCTTCAACCATCCACACAACTCAGCGCCAGTGCCACTTCAGGGATTTGCTACGTGTGACAGCAGGAGACAGTAACTTGCAAAGTAGTCGGCTGTAAGGACAGTCAGCATTGTGTCAAGATGCAAGTTAGAAAGTGCTCACCATTGCCGCGACCCGCCCAGGAATATGCCGAAGAAGTGTGTGTTGGATGCTGAAGGATATGAGGGGATGGAAGAATGAGAGGGGATGGAAGAATGAGAGGGGATGGAAGAATGAGAGGGGATGGAAGAATGAGAGGGGATGGAAGAATGAGAGGGGATGGAAGAATGAGAGGGGATGGAAGAATGAGAGGGGATAGTGTAGTGGGTGGAAGAGTGTAGGGCGGCGGGTATGAACAGTAATGGTGTTCATAGATTTGAGAACGGTGTTACTGAGGTTTTGGGGGTAGCTGGATCAAAGTGACAATGTTGTGTGAGTTGAAGCAACACCATGGGAGATATAGACCTAATGACATGTTAGAAAAGATCGTCTTCAGTGCGGAAACACTTACCTAAAGAATTTTAGTTCCTCCCCATTGATGACTCAACTTCCCCTCAATCAAAAGAGCATTGGCACCCGCTGTCAGACCACATTACTCGTTACCCCTCGAACTTGAATGCCAGGGAATTGCTGTAATATCATATATGCTGCTGAAAGTGACACAATTCTAGGACATTAGCAACAGCTCTTCAAGCAACAAGAAGTGATGGACCTTGACTATCACCGATCAACATCTCAACCGTCCTCACCAGTGGCTCTCCGCAAGGCTACCTATCCACAGCAGCAGAGCGTCAGCACGTCTCAGAAAGGTCCCCATTGACTCCTCCTTCTGATGATTTCTCTTGAGCCTAATGTAAAGTGTTGACGTTCAGACAGACAATGTTTGCCCTGCTGCAGTATTGCAGAACGAAACATTTGAGACTCAACAGTCTCCAGGACAAGTATTGGAAGGGGGTATGTTGTGGGTTGGTTGGAGAGCTGTGATGACAAGAGGTTCATTGTGAGCAGATGTGTAGGGAGGTGAGTGGGTGCGAAAGGTGGATGGCACTGTCAGAGACAAAGAGGGTGTGGGCGGATGGTGAGAAACTGGAGAGTGTCGTGATGCGTGTATTCATGAGGGGGACACACTGGCTGGTTTGGGTCATGGACAAGTGATTGGAGGGGCTGGCAAAAAACAGGCAAAAAGAGGAGAAACTGATGCGGAAGCCACCACAAGTCCACGGCCGCGTTGTTTGGTCCCCAGGCCGACAAAGTCTATAGATCTGGAAAGTTGTAGTCAACGACAGAGGGCACATCCGCCTTATAAACTTGGAGGGACGGTAGCGTACACTGAGAGGTATACTGTGCCCCAACCAAAGATTGGAAGCAACAAACAGGAGTAAACAGGGTGTTTTGTTTTAGTCAACTCATCCCACATGCAGTTTGAATGATGCTTGAAAAACAGGTGCATGCCATTTGTGGTACCCAACCTGACAGTGAGCCAACAACAGAACAATACATATGAGGGGAAACAATTATCTAACAAAAACAAAAAATCAATGTGCCTGAAAATTGAATTTGTGTATGTAGTTTAAGGGATTACCATTATGGCCAGATAGTGTAGTTTATGGATTCAAGTATGAGTAAAGCAATTGGTAGCAGCTGTGCAGAGAATGAGAGAGGGAAGTGAGGCGGTAAAAGGGGAGGGAGGTGGAGAGAAAGTCTCCTCCCACCAAGCCTTCTATAGAAGCTATCAAATACGGGTGATGTTGGGGCACACCATTCCTATGTATATGAATAGCACAAAATTCTATACAAATAGATGACAAAAAACGAGCAAAGATATCACATGGAAGACAAATATGGATAGCGGCAAAGAAGAACAAAAGAAAATGGAACAGATGTCGGAAGAGAGAGAGGCTCAAGTGTCGAAGGCGTTCAGCAAATGGAGGCGAGGTGGAGGTTGACTTGCCAAATCCGAATCAAGAAGCCGAAGTCCCAGAGCAGGTGAGGGGTATCAATAGCAAAGGAGAGGGTGCAATCTGGCCCGCGTAACGCGCGCTGTTTTTGCCATGCTACCTTTTACTCTTTTGACATTATATGAACATGCATCATGCTCAGAGCTACAAAATCTCATGAGGTGCCAGAGGGTCCCGGTGTGCATGCCCTCGCCAAATTTCGTGGGCTACTTCGCTGTTTTTTGGTGGCTTCAGACCTCCTCTTCTCACTCACGTCTTCCTCCGCCCTTCTTCGCTTGCCCAGCTCATCCCGATTCTCTCGCTCATACTCTGGATTGAACACCTGTCCCTTGGGGTACCTTTGCTGCTTCTTGCTCCCCCTAGCCGCCTTGTCCATCTCCTGGCTCTTTCTGGCACCCCCTAACTCCAATTTTAACATCGTGACCCCCGTCTTCGTGTGCTGTAACTCGCTTTTCAGCGCCTGAATGCAAGAGATAGCTTGCTCAAGGCTGATTTTTGCGCCAGAACGAGTAGCAGGGGGCAGATTAAGGTTAAGAGGCTGAAGAGGGGCCCCAGCAGCAGCTTTTGCTTGTACCACGGGGGGGGGGGGGGGGGACGGAGGCGGCTGGCTGGCACAGACTTGTCAAGTGGCCACAGACCTGATTTTTTCCAAGCACTGCGAATCTGCCTCTGATTTGTGGCCTTTTCCCATGCTGCCTGATGACACTTCCAGAACATCCCTTTGTTTGGCCCTCTACCCACGCTGCCCAACATGTATTGGTCTACAGAGTCATGGTAGGCCTTTTTGAGCGCACCAAAGAAGTTGACATCCAGTGGTTGCAGAGTGTTGGATGCTTTGGCAGGTAGAATGATCACAGTGATGTTTCTGGCCCAGCAGGCATCCAGAAAGACTACTTTGACATGGGATTCAGCCCCGTCCAGGAATAGAATGTGCTGTCTCCTCCCGTTGTGGGAGATGTCCTGTGTGGCCGGGTTAAACACCTGCTCAAGCCACATGACCATTACTGTGGCATTGATCCATCCGGAGTGTGTAGAGACTGCGAGTTGCTTTGGGCCTGTGGGATCTCGGTATGCTGTCCAACTTTCCTGGAGATGGGTGCCCTTGTAAATGACGAGGGGGGGGGACGGGGGCAGACTCTGTACCAATGCAGGCCATGACTGTGATGTGCTCGCCTGGGGGGGCTTGCACTTGGCCCTTGATGGGGTGTCCGCATGGGCCGACCCTATGCATCTTATGGTTTGAAGTCATTTGGAAGCCCGACTCATCGGCAGTGAACAAAAGATCCCGATGGTAGTGGCCGCTGGCACAGAGTTCCTCGAGCTATGTAAGGAGTCAGCATGGTTTTGATAGCAGGCGCAAACACTCACAAGCTTGAAGAAGCTCTCCAGGCTCTCAATGCTGGCTGCATCAAAGCGCCCTTTGTCCTGGTATTTCCAGTAGCGCGAGACAAGTGTATGCCTGTGTCTTTTCACAAATGTCGAGACCCAATTCTTGCCCACTGAGTGGCCACAAATGGCCTCTGCGTACTCTTTGACATTCTGCGTTGATAGCAGAGTGCCTCTTCCGGCGAACATGCTGATCTTGTCAACCAGCTGCATCTCTTGGGCTTCTGAGAGGTGCCGAGGGGCAGAGGACGCGTGGGAGGAGTGGGCGCCGCTATGGCGGCTGCGGAGGGTTGTTTTTGGGACATGGAATTTGTCTGCTACTCTTTGGTAGCTCTTGTCGGGATGTTGATGCTTCTCAGCGACTGCGAGGTCAATCGGATCGGCCATTGTGAAGTTATGGATGCATATGTAATCAAGATACGGAGAATATGGACGCGCGTTGCGCGGGCCAGATCGCGTGACGGGCCAAATCCGCGGGTGGACAAGTAAGGTCCAGAGTCCACGCAGTGGTGACGTAATGCCTGGGGGACGTAGAGATACGGATAGACAGATGAGTCCCTAGTGGATGGACGACTAAGATAGGTCTCAATACCGAAGTAGACAAGGTAATACGAGACTAAGTGTGTATATGTATAGTTTACCACTGTACCGAACAAGGCTCCCTTCTACATATTAAAGATTAAATCAAAAGACAATTATAAATTTAATTAAGTTATAAGACAAAGAGAAAGCAAATTTAGTAATCAAAGTAAAAGCATCAATAGAGTATACTGACATTTTTGGGTGTTTTACTGACAATGTAAAATCAATAAGGTAACTAGCAACTTCTAGCGGTCTAGGGGGCAGAGAAATCTCTATGGCGTTTCTTTTTGTTCAATGAAAAGAAAGTAATAAAACATTTACTTTGACAAGTATCCCAAGTGTAGGATTACGGACCTTGCCAAGTAGATTTGATTCCGTTCGACTTGTAATGTCTACTCGTCTCTCGTCCTTCTTTATGCAATCACCTTTATTCCTCATATTCTTCACTTAACGTCTGGCGACTCATACATTCATCACTACTACCTCCAGTCCTCTCCACTGCCACTGTCGTCAACAGTACCTTCGTCCCTCAGTCACGACACGCTCCCTCTTGGCTCACGACAAAGTCAAACAAGACCGGCTTTCGTGGTCGTAACTTGGATATCTTGAGACCCCTATATCCCAGGTCCCCACAATTTGGGGTCTCGTCCCGGCTTGTTTCTTTTGAGTGAGCACACCCTCCTGGAAGTGGATTTTTTTTCGCCACACTCGGCAGCGTTTTCTCTAGTTTCGGCCGTCGCCCCGAAACTCGCTCTTTTCGCGCTGGTCGCTTAAGACGCTCCCCAAACCTCGAGGATTAGCTACCCTTGAGCTCGCGGCCAATCGCTCTAGGCTTTTGGTTTGTCAACTGCAGTTCCGTCTACGAAGTGTTAGTACTAGACTTTGTTGGTTCAGCCCCCGCCGCTGTTCAGCATACTACCCGTCCTCTTTAGGATCGTCCCCGTCCTCTTCAGGATCGTCCCCGTCCTCTTCAGGATCGCCCCCGTCCCCTTCAGGATTGTCCTACCGACACTGACTTTTACGTCCTAACAGTCACATCACATCGGTACCTTGCCCGTCCTCGGCGCATGCACGCACCTGCTCGTCGCTACCGCCTTCGTCACTACGGCCCTGTCACGCCAGAGCCGCCTTCTGTCCTACCACCACCTCGTTCTAGCACACCTCGCTCGACTACGTTCAGTATGTCTCCTACAAGCACACCCACCCCGTCCCAGGGCGGTGGTGACCAACACGACACCATGTCCGACAAGACGTCCAACCACACCCAGACGGCTCTTATCGCTCTCATCACGTCCCTCCAAGCCAAGGTTGATGCCCTTACTATCAAGTTCGAGCAACAAGCTCTGTCCTCGTCCACCGCCGCTGCCGGTGTTCAGCCTCACACCCCACCCAGCCCTCAGTCGGGCAAAGAAAAGGAGGAGCCTTTGTTGGATAACAAGTCTACGTTCTCAGGTCTTGCAAACATGCATACCCGTCCTACACCTAGTCCTCCCCCGTCTGGTGAAGCATACACCCGGGATGGTTACGTCCCTCACCTGTGTAAGCAGTGGACTGCTTTCCACGACTTGGTCGTTTCGAGTCGCGTTTCGGCGATCGCCGCCTCTCGCGACTTAACCATTTCCATCCGCGTTTCGGTTGCCTGTCCCAATCTCTCCTGTCCCGATCTCTCCTGTCCCGATCCGTCCCGTCCCCGTGTCCTGCCACCTTCGGCTATTTGGTGTTTGACTTGTGTGTTTCGTTGTGCGGCTGTCCAGGGCAGGGAAAGCAGGCGCGTGGAAAGATGCTGGATCTTCATCCATTCTTCTTCTCCATCTTTGCCTTCTTCCCTGTCCCTGTGCGTATCGTTCTCTCTTTCTGTGTCTTTCATGACTGATTCCTGGCCAGCGTCCTCTTCGTCGTCTTTGGTCCTTGAGCATAGATATTGACGGACTCTGTCCAGGTGAGCCTTGCCTTTCTCTCGTCTTCTTCATTCCATTCTTCTTCTCCATCTTTGCCTTCTTCCCTGTCCCTCGTCCTCTTCGTCTTCTTTGGTCCTTGAGCATAGATATTGACGGACTCTGTCCAGTTTACATGCACAATGGGGTTTTGTTCGCTTCTCGTCGCCCTCTCGCCCAAACTCCAATCCACCGACTAGTGTAGCACGCCAAGACCGGCCCCTGCTTTCATGTTATCACCGATCGACTAACCGGCTGGGTCGCCTTGATCCCGTCTGTCACCACCATCACCTCGTCGGCCTTCGCTCAACTGTACTACGACAACTGGGTGTCTAAGTTTGGCCTCCCCACTGAAAGCAGGGGCCAGTCTTGGCGTGCTACACTAGGCGGTGGCTTGGAGTTTGGGCGCGAGGGCGACGAGAAGCGAACAAAACCCCAATGTGCATGTAACTGGACAGAGTCCGTCAATATCTATGCTCAAAGAACCAAAGAAGACGAAGAGGACGAGGGACAGAGAAGAAGGCAAAGATGGGAGAAGAAGAATGAATGAAGACGAAATAAGGGCAAGGCTCACCTGGACAGAGTCCGTCAATATCTATGCTCAAAGAACCAAAGAAGACGAAGAGGACGAGGGACAGAGAAGAAGGCAAAGATGGGAGAAGAAGAATGAATGAAGACGAAATAAGGGCAAGGCTCACCTGGACAGAGTCCGTCAATATCTATGCTCAAAGAACCAAAGAAGACGAAGAGGACGCTGGCCAGGAATCAGTCATGAAGGAACACAGAACGAGAGAACGATACGCACAGGGACAGAGAAGAAGGCAAAGATGGGAGAAGAAGAATGGATGAAGATCCATCATCTTTCCACGCGCCTGCTTTCTCTGCCCTGGACAGCCGCACAACGAAACACACAAGTCAAACACCGAAAGGCCGAAGGTGGCATGACGCGGGGACGGGAGAGATCGGGACAGGAGAGATCGGGACAGGAGAGATCGGGACAGGAGAGATCGGGACAGGAGAGATCGGGACAGGAGAGATCGGGACAGGAAAGATCGGGACAGAACGAAACGCGGATGAAAATGGTTAAGTCGCGAGAGCGGCGCGTCGCCGACGAACGCGACTCGAAACGACCAAGTCGTGGAAAGCAGTCCACTGCTTACACCCTCCCCCATCTGGTACAAGACTGGGGGTAGTAATAGCAGGACACAACACGAAACAGACGGGAACAGAGAAACAGAAAAA